>JAUIMM010000213.1:12047500-12475000 GCA_031769625.1 Taudactylus pleione | reverse complement strand
ATGTTCTGAATATATTGAAACTCACTGTTATTGTTTATGCTGTTAGATTGAGAGTGATACATGTGTTACACTGTATACCTGGTGACTTTTTAGCTGCCTCCAAACAAAGCAACGAGAAAGCACTGACAGCTTTGGCAGAGGACAGGGTAATATAGAAGCACATGAGTAAAAGCAATGATAACAACAATATGCTGGGATCGAATGGCAGAATCTAATTGATACTGCATATGTAGCCCTAACCTTCCACAACCTAATTGGTGATTAGTGTGAGAATAGATATTAAGATTATATATTAATTCATACTGAGTTGAACCTGTGAGGGATATTATATGAATCCTCAATAGCAGGACATGAATACTTTTGAGTAGCACAATAAAAATCTGTGTGGTTAATAAAGAATATTATAAGAATGATGAAATTACAAAGGTGATAGTGCACAGTTATGCAGTTACCTAAGAGCAGGCATGTCAAACATGTGGCCCGTGGGCTGCATGCGGCACAAAGAAACATTTTCTGCAGCCCCAAAGTGTGGACTCACATATATATAATATTCGTCCCACACCCCTGCCACGATCGGAGCACAGCTCCGATCGGGCAGTGTTTACTTTGCAGGCTGGCAACAGTGGTCTCTGAAGTGATCAGAAGCCTCTGATCGCTTCAGAGGCCAGTGTTCCCAGTGATCCAGAGCGGCAGACGCAGGCTCCGCTCATTGCAGGTGACGCGGGTGATATCATGACAACACCCGCGTCGCCTGCGATGAGCAGAGCCTGCGTCTGCCTCTATGGATCTAATTAGATCCTGTCAGCGGCAGCGTCTACGCGGGACGGCAGAGGTGATGATGGCGTGGACTGGAGTGGTGCCCAGCAGCCGTCGTGAAGAAAGTTAAGTACTGCACAGACAGGTGAGTGGGGTCAGTTCTATACTGGGGGGGCACAGCATAAGGGGCATTACTGGGGGCACAACATAAGGGGCATTATGGGGGCACAACATAAGGGGCATTACTGGGGGCACTACTAAAGGCATTAATGGTGGCCCTGCATAAAGGGGCATTACTGGGGGCTCTGCATAAGGTGCATTACTGGGGGCACAACATAAGGGGCATTACTGGGGGCACAACATAAGGGGCATTATTGGGGGCTTTGCATAAGGAGCATTACTGGGGGCACTACTAAGCGCATTATTGGGGGCTCTGCATAAAGGGGCATTACTGGAGGCTCTGCATAAGGGACATTGCTGGAGGCTCTGCATAAGGGGCATTACTGGGGGCTCTGCATAAGGGGCATTACTAGGGGCTCTGCATAAGGGGCATTACTGGGGCTTTGCACAAGGGGCACTACTAAGGACATTACTGGGGGCTCTGCATAAGGGGCATTACTAGGGGCTCTGCATAAGGGGCATTACTGGGGGCACAACATAAGGGGCATTACTGGGGGCTCTGCATAAGGGGCACTACTAAGGACATTACTGAGGGCTCTGCATAAGGGGCATTACTGGGGGCTCTGCATATGGAGCATTACTGGGGCACAACATAAGGGGCATTACTGGGGGAACTGCATAAGGTGCATTTCTAGGGGCATTACTGGGGCACTGCATAAGGGACACTACTAGGGACATTACTGGGAGCTCTGCATAAGGTGCATTACTGGGGGCACTGCATAAGGAGCACTACTAGGGACATTACTGGGGGCACAACATAAGGCGCATTACTGGGGCACTGCATAATGGGCACTACTAGGGCACTACATAAGGGGCATTGCACAATGGGCACAAATTCAAGGGTCATAGCAAAAGGGGCTCTAATGCAGGGTGGAATTGCATAAGGGTCACTACTACAGGGGGCACTGCATAAACCTTCAAAATTGCATATAAAACTTTTTTTTTGTTGCGGCCCACACACTCATAGACCTTGAATATTCGGCCCGGTTGGTATTTTGAGGTTGACATGCCTGCCTAAGTGGAACTGTTTGGATACATTTAAAGGGCTAGACTACACAATACCCATCTCTTCCTTAGTGAGGAAATAACATTCTATTAAACTCTCTGGCCATAACGTATGAAACTAAGACATAACAGTGTGTGGTTACTTATAACCAATTTACAGAAATGGAAAAACACAGACAATGGTTGTTTTGTTGAACATATATTTTGATACACTACTATTTTTCTTTTTTTTTTCCTTTTTTCATGTTCTTTTGTTTTATATTTCACCTATTTTAACTTATAAATATTTAATACATACCAATAAAGTTTATAACTTTTCAATTATATTTTTGTGGTCGCTAGCGCACTCTCGAAACTACTTACCTTTCTTTTCTTATTTTTGTGAACTATATAGAAACACAAGCCCATCATGGTAAAAATATTCGGAGAGTAAACATATCAGGTATTTCCAGGTGTGGTCATCTCCCATTACAATATCTAAGAGGCATAGTAACAAGAGATAAGGTGTTCAAAGTTTCACTAAGAATAAACAAGGTTCAACAATCATGTTATAAAAAGCACACATGTAAATGATGAAGAACAGTAACCCATTAACACAGTGTGACAAGATAATGTCTCACCTTGCATTACAGGTTTACAGGTGCGATCATCATCCACCAGGGAGATCGGAGTATCCTGCAAGAGAAATGTTGTCTCATAGTGTTTCATGAGTATTTGTTTAAATGAAATATCAGAAGCTTTCAAGTCCCTTCTTCAGACTTCACCATGAAAATGATCTATACTATTAAGTAAGGCAGAAATATATAAATATATATTCTAGCTGAAGTACCTGGTGTTGCCTGGGTTTAAATCTTCAAGTTATTAAGTTTTATTATGTGATGTCGTCCAAATCCATCCAGTGGAAGTCCCAGAACAGGCTCCATGGGTCAAAGTTTTGCCCGATGCACCCCACCATGAGGTCCGACCGGGATCCCAACCACTCCATTAGGTATCCCTGACCATTTGCCACCCCTCTGTGAAGTTTTCATCCAAATTCATCCAATGGAAAGCCCAGAACGGGTTCCCCGGGTCAAGGTTCTGCCCAGCGTACACCAACGGAAGGTCCGACCATGACTCTAACCCCCCAAAACCTGGCCAGGATCCAACTGAACCACCTCAAGTTGGTTTCATCCAAATCGGTGCAGAGGTGTATCTTCAAGTTATTAAGTTTTATTATGTGATGTTGTCCAAATCCATCCAGAATAGGCTCCCTGGGTCAAAGTTCTGCCTGATGCACTCTGCTGTGAGATTTGACTGGGACCCTAACCACTCAATTAGTCATTCCAGACCAATTGCCAACCCTCTGTGTAGTTTTCATCCAAATTCATCCAGTGGAAGGTCCAGAACAAGTTTGCTGGGTCAAAATTCTGCCCAGCATCCCCGGCAGCAGTGTATCTATAATGGGTGGAGGGTATGCAGGGCACACGGGGGGCACGCACCACACACCCTGCACCTATAGAATACTTTTCTCTCTGGAGTCCCACATCGGAGTGGGGGTCCGGCCACCGCTGCCATTTTCCCATCATTTGCGCATGCGCAGTACAGGGCAGTGGCCATTTTCCCGGTGACCTGTGCATACTCTATAGACTCTGGGTGCACTCTAGTGCCCAGAGTCTATAACTCCAGCACTGGCCACACACAGCTCAGTGCGCTGCTGGCCGCCGGACAGAGAGGAGGGGGGCCCATGACGGAGACTTCACATGGGCCCCCTCATCTCTAGAAGCGCCCTGATCCCTGGGTCAAAGTTCTGGCCTTCCTATACCACCGGGAGGTCCGACTGGGACCTCAACCCCCTAGTATATCTTCTGGGATCTCATGTTTCCACTCGCACAGTGGAAGGCCCAGAACAGGCTCCCCGGGTTAAAGTTCTGCCCAGCGTACACCAATGGGAGGTCTGACCGGGAACCTAACCCCTTAAAACCTGGCCAGGATCCAACTGGACCACTTTGCGGTGATCCCACACTCTGAGGGACTATTGTCTATATGGAGACTCCTATTAAGTAATGGTCTCAGTATATATTGATACTTTGTTGATATTATTGGAATTCATTCTTACAAAAAAAATCATTTTTAATTGATAGTGAGTACTTCTTACAAACTAAAGGATGTGCTCATCAGTGGCACCAACTTCCGCAAACATTTATATGTTTGACATTGAGAGAGAAGTATTCTTTGAAGATAGCAGCATTCCCCTTTTATAAGAGATTCGTTGATGATCTGTTGTTAATTTGTAATGGTCGATGTGAAGAATTGCAATCCCTCATTGATAATCATAACCTTACCGAGTGTCCAGTCCAATTTACATATATGATGCATCAGAAATAAATTGAGTTTCTAGATGTCAAGATCAGCTTGCAGGATTCTATGATTAACACCACGGTACATCATAAAGAAACGGATCGTAATACTTTCCTCCATGATAGTAGTTGTCATCCTAGTAGTTTGAATTCCATACTCCTAAATGATACGTATTAGGAGAATTAACAATGTTCTACATAAAGCTGAGGAACAGATTAATGCCCTGATAGACCGATTTATACTAAGACAGTATGGGATAAATTTACTAAGAATCGTGTTGGAGTCATGTTGATATGAATATCAACATGGATCAGATCCATTACACAGGAGTTTTGAATCCTTGTAAATCCGGAAATTTACTAAGCATCCGTGTTTCACGGAACCGTGTTTTCTGATGGTGTATTTAGTCGTACTTGTGAATCGTGTTGTACTAGCGAGTACGCTTGTATTTTCCTGAGTTTTATTTGCGGTCCATATTGTTGTTGCAATGCGGCCTTATTAGAATGAATACGAGCATGTACGTAAATCATTTTTGATTGGTTGAAAGTGTCTCAGTGGGAGTGACATGTCTGAGCCATATAAAAATGCCCCAAACCGTCCTAACCTTGTGTGTTTAGTGAGAGGAGTAGCGAGAGATCAGTGGTTGTTGGAGTTGGTGAGTTGGTGAGTTGGTGAGTTTTGAGGAGTTTTTTGGGGATTTCTGAGTGTTGTATTGAGTTCAAAAGTAGTCATCTCTTTTCTTGTTGTGTAAGTTATGTCTGTCTAAATTTTTTGTTTGTGTCTGTTTTTTAGTTCAGTCTATTGTCTTTCTTTGTGTGTGTGTGTGTGTGTGTGTGTGCGTGTTGTGTGTGGGTGCTGTGTGTGGTGGGAGTAGAGGAGTTGGTGTGTTAATTTCTCAGTGTGTAATGTCAGGGCCAGAGGGTAGTGAGGCGGCAGCCCAGGATGTGCACTCCTCTGAGGCAAAGAGTGGAGTGGAGGATAGGCCCCGCACCAGGACCAGGAGAGGCCACAATGTCAGTTTTTCATTTTCTGAGAATATGGTCCTGGTCTCGGAGGTCATGCAGCACCACCACAAGTTGTATGGACGGAAGGATGCAAATGTGAGCAAGAGGCACAAAAACCATATAGGAGAAGGTGGTGGCCTCTGTTAATGCGGAGGGACCGGTGCGCCGTATGGTGGACATTTGCATGAAGCGCCTGTATTAAAAGAAGGGTGAAGCTGAATATGGGGAATGAGGCCAAGTCGGCAGGTAGGACAGGATATATATAGCTACGTATTTAGAATACGAGGAGCCAATGAAGGACTTAATTCCACCTGAGGTGGTGCGGAGGACGCATGTACGGGACATGGATCGGCCAAGATAGCCCGGTAATTATTTACATTAAATGTTTTATCTTCAAATATGTCATACTGAGTGTTTTATTTTGTATTTTTTTTTTGTATAACATTTCACTTTATTGTGTTAAATATCATAATTGATCCCTTAAATATGTGTATTGTGGCCTAAACATGCAGTTATGAAGGTGGGGTTTGGCCCATACTTGCCAACTGTGACTGATTGTCAGGGAGACTCCCTGAAATAGTAGCAATCACCCTGTCTCCCTGAAAAGTCTACCAATCTCCCTGATTACACCTTTCCCCCATTATGAAGCTGTTATATAAAAAACCCCAGAGATATATTGTCACGGCCAGGGTTTCTCGGCATGGTGGTCACCGGGTATTACCTGTGAGGTCGTTATGGCGGGGGGTCTCTGGCAGCGGTGCTGGTGCTGGTGTTTGGCGAGGGGCATTGCTACGCGTGGTTCTGTGTGGGAACATTGTCACTAGGCCTGGTGAGGTCTGGCAATGTTTCCGTTCCATTGGCATAGGCACCGCCATCTTGCCTGTGGCCATGTGATACCAGCTGTCCAATCCTGGTAGGTCATGTGCTCATTCCAGCCAGTCACAGCGTGGCACTGAGTATTTAGGAAGGTCCAGAGCCTTCCTTCCTTTACCAGTGCAATGTGTTTCTCAGCTGCCTTACCTGCCTACTTGTAATATGCTCCTAGCCTGAACCTTGCCTGCTCCAACCTGCTGGACACAGTTAGTAACAGGCTTTACACTAGAAGTCTGTGATCCATAGGAAGTTCAGAACATGTTACCCAAATGGAATCAGGTTTGAAATAATAAGCAATCAGAAATCCCACAACCTGACAATACCTTTGAGACAGATGATCACTTTAACTCTGTATCCCCTGTATGTGGAGAACGCCAGCAACCAGGATAGCTCCTCCAATGACCACAATGGAACTTTGGCAAAGGTAGTTTATCTTTACGTACTGTAATAGTCACAGTCCTGACACCATCCAGAGCCCCCTCCTCTTTCCCCGGTGGCCGGCAGCTGACTGATGGGACTGGCCAGCCACCACAGCATCAGTAGACTCTGGGCACTAGAGTGTTCCCAGAGTCTACTGTACTGTGCATACGCAGATCATCGGGGAAATGGCATGGGAGCCATTTTTCTTGTGATTTCCTCACTGCGCATGGTCAAAATGATGGAATAATGGCCGCGGCTGCCTTTTTTCTGTGTTTCCAGCAGCGCTGAGTCATCCGACGTGGGACCTCAGAGAGGAATGTTTTAGATAATATGGGAGCAGGGTGTGCAGTGTTGGCCCCACTAGACCCGGGGGCCCTTGTGCACCGCACACCCTGCACCCATTATAGATACGCCCCTGAAAGTACATGTTAGAATCAATATTCTTACCCAATTTTGATTTTTAGTTTCCATAGAGGACATCCAGCCTGAGATACAGGCTCCTGCCATCATGGAGGATTCTGTTAGTGAAGAGACCTTCACATTAAATTTAGAAGCCGTTTCGCAAGTCCCCACCACCAATGATGCCGACCCCCCCAACTCAACAGTTTAGTGACCATTCAGATGCAGGCCCAAGTCATGAGGATCAATTTTGGGCTTCATGGTCCCACCGCCGGACCCAACAACTTGAGTGTCTGAATAGGCAGATGCAACAGATTGCTGCACATGAATGTGAGCACTTTAACACATGAGATGACCCGGGTGGCAGACCATAATAGCTTCCATGAGTCTTTTATAAGGCTTATGGAAGATAACCAATGATTTCATCAATCGTACATACATCTGCTGGAGACCAATACCACAAACCAGCACACCCTAACTGGCCCACTATAATCCCAAAATACGGCATCTAGGGATTTAAACCACACTATTGCCCAATTAGGGTCACAAATCATAGCACGCCACCCTGAGCTCACATGTTCAGGGTGGCTCGCAAATAATGCTCACATGTTCTAGGCACCTCCTACTTAACTGCCGCACACCCCGCAACAAGACACAGATATCTAGTGCGCAATGAAACAAACCACATTGATATACAGGTGGGGAATTGTTGCTCTGGTAAAATGGAATTGAGATGGCATTTGGTAGCAGCAACACATGACCTAAATAATTGTCTAAAACCAGATGCATTGATGGCGGGTATTGGATGCAGATCTAATTCTAACATAGTCATCCACTGTGCAACAGGATGGCAACTGTCATACTTGGTTCCTCTTGCAAATGCTTGCTTCACAGTTGATTGTTGTTTGAAATGACTAATCTTCTTGGTCCCCTTCACCCCCAGCAACAACAGTCCTAGTGTGCAAGGATTATTCCTGGGAAATCTGAATAGGTGTGGAGTTAGTTGGCCTTTCCAAATTGGGTGCAGGACTACGTCAGATCATTAATAAGAAAGTTGATGATGAAAGTGTTGGTAGTGGAGATTGCATGTGCTAAGATCTATCCATGCTGCTGGTAGCTGATGCTGGACTGCTTGTTATTATTTTACATGATTTTCCAGATTTTGATAAATAATTTGCATGAACTCACTGCAAATTATATAAAAGGGAGATGGTACCTAGATGGTTAACATCCCAACCTCTACCGGCTTCACAAATGGTACAGATACCATGACAAATGTTGTCAGGATTTGGGGAAAATATGTCCTACACGGAGAGTATGGTTTGTTTGGTCTCATGCCCAGGCATGACAATGTCCTTCTTCTTAACAGTGGCAAGAACTGCTGCCACTGAAGGTTGACTTACTTTGACACAAACAACATGATCCTCCTCAATTTTATCAACTTGTTATTGTCCAATACATTCATCATCAACATTCTCATTAGCATCAGATAGACAAATATCCCACTCATCCTGTTGCACGTCCACAGTAATATCCCCAATTTAATTGTAATCATCATTACTTTAATTATTACTCATTCTCATATTTGCAGAGGGTTCAGAAATTGTGGTAGGAGGCTGCTCTATGATTACATGCAACCTGCTAGTCAGATGCAGGGGCTGTGGGGTACTGATGGTGATGCCCCCAGGGCCCTTGTACACCCTTCCCTACAGCCCTGATTGTACTATGCACTTGTCTACCACTATGGGACCTTGACTAAGCCATATAGGTTGCATATTAAATACTCAGATTTCCACCTCCAAGCACTTTAAAGCAGGGTCAGAACAAGCATTAAGTGCTAGGTGATTATCAGTGGATGCATTGCTACAGCACACTATGGACCTTATTCAGAGTCCTAACCGATTCGATGGTTAGTCCTGCGCACGCGCAGCGGCCGCACTGCGCATGCACAAGCCCCGGAGCAACAGAGAAACTCTGTCGCTCCGGAACTCGCTACCAAAGAGGCGGCTGTCGATGGTGATCGACAGCTTGCCCCATTTGGTAGGCGGGCCGAGGGGGTGGTTTCCAAAACAGAGGTGTTCCTTAATGAATGCCTACCGTTTTGTGGGCGGCCGCACTGACATCATCAGTGATGTCAGTGGGGAGCTTCCTGCTCCATCAGAGCAGAAAGCTACCTGGGGCTTACGAGTGCCCAGACCCAACCTTAGGGTCTGGTCGTAAGCCCTGATGGTCGTGATGGTGATCACCATCGCGACCATCAACCCGGTCGGTTGTTAAGCTGTGGGTGGTAACCCACAGCTTAACTAACGACCAGGAGGTCCCACTTCAAAAATTAAGCGGCCGCCCTCATTCAGAGAGAGCGATCGCTTCTTGCGACCGCCTCTGAATGAGGGCCTATGCTCCTTTATTGATCTTCTGTGTATGGATTTTGACTGTGACTCTTAACTTCTCTTGTGCCTGCTTAACCTACTGACTACTGTGTACCAAACTTTGCTGTAACTCACACTGCTTCACTGTAACTGTACTATGCAGTGAAGGGTGTAATGAATGAAGCAAGCACTATTTCTGCTGAGCCAGATACAACTATAGGGGTAAGCAAAGGGTCTCCATGGAGACTTGGCTCTATAAGGGGACTTGGAAGCTGTCTCTACAAAGGGAACATTTTGACAGCTGTTAGCGACTTGTGCTCTGAGGATCTCATTCAGAGCCGCTCGCAAAATGCGAGCGCTCGCTCTGAATGAGGGCGACCGCTTCTTCTTTAAAAGCCGGCCTCCTGGCCACTCGCTAAGCTGTGGGTGACCACCCACAGCTTTAGCGAGTGACCAGGTGATGGTTGAGACCATCACGACCATCTGGGCTTGCGACGAGACCCTTGGGGTCGGGTCTCGTCTCCCGCAAGCCCCAGGTAGCTTCCTGCTCTAACAGAGCAGGAAGCTACCTACTGACATCACTGCTGATGTCAGTAGGGCCACCTAAAAATGGCAGGCATTCCTTCAGGAACGCCTCCATTTGTCCGGCCACCCCCCCTCCCCGATTACAAAACGGGGCGAGCAGCCGCCCCTTTTGTAGCGAGCCCCTGAGCGAGTGAATTTGTCACTCCCTCCGGGCTTGCGCACACGCACTGCGGCCGCTGCGCATGCGCAGGGCCTCACCATCGGCCTGCTTGCGAGCGGGTCTGAATGAGGTCCTGAGTGCAAAAACTGTGTGGCAAGAGCCATTATGAATAAAAGAGAGAACAAATGAACTGCCAAGGAATGAATCTGAGGCATGTTGCTAAAATGAGATGTCTGTCAGCTCCTCTGCATCTATTGAAGGGAATGAACTGAGAATTGAAGGTATCTGTCAAATGGAAGGCTCCCCATATTTTCAGCACTGGGGAAGTAACTGATGAGGGGAAGTGAGCAGCAGGTGATTTAAGATTTGTAGTTGCACTGACTGCAGAGTTACAGAAAGGGGCGAGAAAGGACTTATAGAAGGGGCACATAGAATTGAAGAGGCTAAGATTTTCTCATACATAAAGTGTGTGGCAGTGATAACCAATGTTGAGGTGAAGGGGAAGAAGGGGAAGAAAGGATATTTATACAGAACTTATAGGTGTGTTACAGTATTAGTAGAAAGCCCGTTTCTCAATTGCCCATTCCTAAAGTAATTCTTTATAAGGATATAGGAGAGATGGACAAGGAACTGTCTAATTATTTTAATAGTCATTCATCTAAAGCCATCCTTGGTGATAAATAGCCCCATAAATGCTATATTCCTCCATGTCAACAGAGGTTTTCAAAGTGACAGCTATCATTCAGGTCCCGTGACGGCAGCAACACACATTCAACTTTGTCAACCCATACTGTGGTTCAGGAGAAACTGTAATGTCTAATGACTGCCACAACAAATAAAAGAGATGACTCAGGAAGGCGCACATTTGTGACTACATTGAATCTGCATATGGAAAACTGCCACCTTAATCTAATAAGATGTCTTCCACAGAAATCTACAAACTAATTCATTTGGTTGCCATTCCTCAACTTTCAAAGTTTTTTTTATGACCTGGGAACACCATTTTAAAAAACTGGAAACATTCACCACCATTGAAATTACCATTATACTGTGATTTACTGTGAACTGAGTGTTGGTTAATATATATAATTAATAATTGCATAGTATATTAAAGTGTGCATGGGTTTGTTTGGAGGCTAGAGATACCGATTATCTATTAGGGGGAAGTTCAGTGGTTAGGAAAGAAATAGTGATAAGGGGTGTGAAGTTTTATTAGAGCTAGCCACACAGCATTACTGTATTTCAGGTAAAGCATTTCATGGGGTAAGAGTTTCGAAATTATTCATATGACGTGTCCAGTACTAATTGGTTTAAGGGTTTTTATATAATAAAATGCTATACACTCTGCAACTCCTTAACTACAGCTATGGCTGTATCTAGGGTAGTGCGACCTGTGCGATGGCACAGGGCACCGCAGGGCAGGGGGCACTGTTTGGGCCTGTCAATTTTCCTGTTTATTATCATTCTCACTTGTAGCTTCCTCTTCTTTTATCCCCAGCATCTCCTGGCTCTCTTCCCTATCTCTTCCCTGGCCCTTCCCCATGAGGCCGTGGCCCTATTTCAGGTGCACTCTCTTATGTCCCTATTTAAAAAATGGGGGGGGGGATAATGCTCTCTCTGGCACAGGGCACCAAAATGTCTAGTTACGGCTCTGACTAGAGCTACAGAACCCTATCCTAAATTCTCTCCCAATATTCCTGCAAGCCTTAGTAAAAGTTATTAAAGAAATGCCTTTCTGTACTCTAGTACACCACTGAATTTAGGCAAAGGATATGAAACACTAAATGGAACACGACAGAACCTTAATTATGTAATTAAGGCTGAATTGGCTCATATCTATCTGACTTCAGGCCTTGCACAGTTCACGGAATGCTGCGTAAAGATAGTCTCTCAGCTTACTGAATGCCATAAAGAATGATGCAAGAAGCAGCACTATACTGTGTACCACTTCTGTCTGGCTCTTCACCTCTCTTGGTACTCATCGTTTAATGTACTCACTACTGTGTAACCCTTGCTAACCGCTTATACAATGTACTAGACCCTGGAACGAATATGACTAAGCTCTTGCCTTCTCACTCTGTCATTGAACATCTGTGTACCAGACCAAGGAAACAAACTTGACTATGAGATTTCTTTAGCCCTTGTCTGTCTTTACTTCTACACATTAGCGTACAGAATCCAGGACTCTTCAAACTTCGAGTCAGCTCTCTCCTGCTTATATGTATTAAACAGGTGAATCTCCAGTTAAACATATACCAGTGCTACTCACCACACATACATCTATTATAGTGCAAATACACAAGCATTGTTGGTAGCTCACATCCTGCTGCCATACGTCCTGAAAACTCCTGCTACTAGGGCACTCTTCTAAACTTTCTGGGTAGCAATTCTACCCTGATAAAGAAAAATAAGTACATTTCATGTTATCTATCTGTGTCAAATTATGATTATTAATAATAACTTTTATTTATACTTCACCACAAACTGTATGCAGCACCGTACAGGGTATACATAGAAAATATATCAAAGCATAATATATACCTTACACAATGGGAGACTATAGCATAAGTACTAACACTAAAATCACCCCATTGACAGGGTAGGACAAATAAGAGGGGCAAGGGTAGGGCAATGCACTGTAGCTAGCAGGAGCTTACAGTAGCAAGTTGGGAATTAATTCAGTACCCATATCATTCTGTATCCAACGAATGGGCTAGCAAAGGAGGAAATGAATTCACCAATGTGGAGGAGATGCATTGGTCAGAGGAGTAATGGAGTGGGCAGGATTGTTTAGAGAGCTGAGATTAGAGATGTAGGGTGGTCAGAAGTGGTTTAAGGCTTTGCATGTGAGGGTGAAAAATTTGAAGAGGATTCTAAATGGGATTAAATGACAGTGAAGCAGGTTGCATAGGGGGAAGGCAGACGCCATACAGTGGGAGAGGGAGAGACAAGCAGCAGCATTAAAAATAGATTGAAGTGGGGAGATGTGAGAGACCGGGAGATCACAGATAAAGAAGTTAGAATAGTCTAAAATGGAAATGATGAGAGTGTTGGTGGCATCATTGGTAAGTAAGGGATAGATTCTAAAGATGTTTCTAAGTTAGAAGTGGCAAGATTGAGAAATGACCGTAATGTCGGGGGTGAAGGAGAAAATTTAGTTAAGAATGACACTGAGGCAGCGGACATATAGGACAGAAGAGAGGGTGATATTGCTAACAAAGAGAGGGCGGAGATGGAAACCCTAGAAGGGGGAAAATATAAGTTTGATCTTGGCTATGTTAAACTTTCAAAGCCTTCAGACATTCAGAGATGGCGATAAGGCAGTTGTAGACACGGAGATGATGAAGGTCAGGGGAGGAGAGGAATATTTCAGTATCAACAATGTACAGATGGTATTGAAGTCTGAAGTTCCCATGGGAGAAGGTATAGAGGAAGAAGGGGACAAAGAACTGACCCTTGGAGAACATCAACAAGCAAAGGTAGTGAGGGCAGGTGGAGACAGATGTAGAGACATAAAAGTAGTGAGTAGTGAGGTAGGAGATGAACCATGATAGGATAAATTCATGTAGGCCAATGGAGTGGAGAGTGTGATGAAGTAAAGGGTCATAAACAGTGTTGAAGGTGCCATACATATTGAGGAGGATTAAGAGAGAGGTTGCTCTTGGATTTGGCCATAAGAGGGCAGTTTAAGTGGCATGGAAGGGACAGAAACCAGATTCAAGAGGGTCGAGAATTGAGTGTGTGGAAAGGAATGAAGTGAGACGGAGATAGACATCCTCTCATGGTGCTTGGAGGACTGGGGGGGATTAAAATAGGGAATCATTTACACAAAGGTTGTGGGTCAAGTGAGGGTTTCATAAGAATGAGTGAGGCTAGGGCTTGTTTGGAGGAAGAGGGAACCGAGCCAGAAGTGAGGGACAGATTGAAAAGATGGGTGAGGTGGAAGCAAGCATCAGGATAGAGAGAAAGAGGGGGGAGGTTATAAAGCCAATGATCCTAGTAGAGGGGGGAAGAATGTGGACTTCATCCACGGTGGTGGGACAAAAGGAAAAATGGTGGGAAGGCAGGTGGGGAGGGTAGTGGGGGGAGGATGGAGATAGTGCTGCAGATGGCTTCAATTTTGGTAGTGAAGTGGGTGGCAAAATCAAAGACAGAGTGGGAGGAAGGTAACAGAGGAGTAGGGCGATAGAGGAGGACGTTGATTATAACAAAGAGGCATTGGGTTGGATGGTTTGGAAGAGATAAGATGTTTGAAGTAAGATTGTTTAGTGTGAGACAGAGCAGAGTTGAGGAAAGTGAGCATGAATTTTAAATAAAGGTAGTCAGCATGAAAATGTGATTTCCTCTAATACCATTCAGCTGTTCAGGAGCATTTCTGGAGGTATCGTATTGTGTAATGTTAGAGTTCCATAGCTGGACAGCAGACTGGAAAAGAATGAAATTGATGGATGGGGCAGTGGAGAAGAGGGTACAGATTTAAAATGAGACAGCTTGGTCAGAGCAGGAGAGTGTGGAGATGAAAGGAAGGAAAATGTCCAGAGACATGGGGATGAGGGTTAGATGAAAAGCAGCAAGATTACACTTGGTGAGTGAAATATTGGAAGGGGGAAGGTGAATGTGGGAGGAAAAGGCCAAAGGAGAAAAGATGGTGGCCAGAGAGAGGGAGGGGAAGTTAGTGAAACCAGATATATCACAATGGTGGGAGAAGACTAGGTCAAGTGAGTGACCACTGTAGTGTAAGTTGAAAAGGTCCAATGGGTGAGGTCAAGAGAGGAGGTGATGGAGAGCAGCATAATGGCATCTGTGCAATTGTCCAGAGGGATGTATAGAAAAGTTGCAAAAGATCATATGCACCAGTATAGCTGAATTCAAGCTACATTCCTCAACACAGTGGTGGTTACCTTAAAGGGTGCATTAGACTTGAAACATTAATTATAATTATATCTTTCAAGTCTGATGCCCTCATTAAGGTAACCCCATTTCTCTTATTTTGCTCATAATGTATATAGAGTACAAAGTCATCCAGGATAAGAGAGGGGAGGTCAGTGTAGAGGAAATGGGGAAGCCAGGTGGCAAAGTTGTCTAGAAAGTGGTAGGAAGGACCAGGGTGGTGTTAGATGACCTTAACACAAAAGTGAATAGATAGAAGAAGCAGATAGAGTGGACCTCAAAGCAGGAAAAGGAGAAGGAGGGTTCAGTGAGTAGGACCCAAAAGTTGCAACAGGTTAAGAGAAGTATTCCTACTCCTCCACTTTGTTGTTCAACAGGACAACTGGGAGAGCAGCAGGAGGAAGTAGAGTGGGGTGAGGGGAAGGGAGTTTGGGTAGGACAAGAGGTAGAATAAGAGCTGAGAGGGGAATTGAGGTGAGCTGGGGAGGAGAAGATGTGAGAATGAGCAAGTGAGGAGAAGTATAGGGCAGGAGGAGAGTGAGCAAGAGCTATGGGAAGTGGGACATGAAAGGGATTATAATAAAGGGGACATTGAGTGTAGCAAGAAAGAAGGTGATGAGAAAAGGGGGGATCACTGGGAAGTGGTGGTGGATAATAAGGGCAGCACAGATGGTGTAATGGTTAGCATTACTGCCTCACAACACTGAGGTCATGGGTTCGATTCCCACTATTGCCCTACCTGTGCGGAGTTTGTATATTCTCCCTGTGCTTGCTTGGGTTTCCTCTGGGTACTCCAGTTTCCTCCCACACTCCAAAAATATACTGGTAGGTTAGTTGGCTCCCAACACAAATTAACCCTAGTGTGTATGTGTGTGCGCATGTGATAGGGAATATAGATTGTAAGCTCCACTGGGGCAAGGACTGATGTGAATGGCCAAAATATTCTCTGTAAAGCACTGCGGAATATGTGTGCGCTATATAAATAACTGGTAATAATAATAAACAATAAATAGAATAAGCGAGGGGGCACTTGGGGAGGAAGATGGGAGAGCAGAATGTTAACTGAATGTATTTGGGCAAAGCAGGGCCATCTCTGCCATTGTGTTTGTAGGGGCCCACCAATGTGCCCCCCTGCAGCCACGGCCAGTTGGTAAATTTGTGATATTATTATAAGATGGCAGCCGGTGCACTGTATTCTAATCTAAGCTCCCCCACCCTATTCCCCCTGTGACAAGTAATCACCTCAGTCCCAGTTTCACTTCATCTGCTGGCTTCAGACCAGTCAGGCAGAGTCTCTTTGCATGTGTGGAAGGTCTGATGGGCATGAAGGAGGGTTTCATTTTATTGACCATTTAAATTTTTTACCCGTGCATGGGTGGGTAGGAGCCCCAGCGCATTGCTTTGCCCAGGGCCCACACTGCTGTTAAGACAACCCTGGGGTACAGTGGGAACAGTTCGGCTGGACAGGAGATGGGAGAGTTAATGTAAAAACACAGAGGCAAAACAATGCAAAGAAATACAGTGCAAATGAGGTATTACAATGCAGAGATATACTAGAGGAACTAGGTGGCTTAGTTTTATAGTTTCAAATTATTATATATAGTTTATTTTTTTTATTTTTTTGTAAGTTACTTATATTCTAGTTTGTTTAATTTTATACCCAGTGTGATAGAAGCACTGGTAAAGTGGTCAATGGCAGGTACGTTTGTCCTAGGATCTTGGCCTATATGTTGTAAGAACCCCAGGAGAAGTCTGTTTTGTAAACAGACCAGAGTACCGCTTTTGGAAAAGCCGGTTTGGGTCCTGGGGTTGTGGATGAGAGGAGAGGGAGGGCTCCATCCACAGGCCACTCCAGATTTTGGGCCTTTCAGCCTGGTAGCAGGCTCATTACGGCTTACAGCTGGAACTGGCTGATAGAAGCTGTGTTCAGTTGTAGCTGAGTGTCTCACACCTGGGGAAGTAGGCATGCAGGCTAGCATGTCCAGAGACACTGTTTTGACAACCCTGTAAGTACTGTGCACGTGCTGTTGTTTGCGGTGTGGGCAGTAGGCCCTACCGTCCTGGTAGTGAGGGTACCTACTGTTTAGTTACTGTCTAGATGGGCTAGGATTTTGGTTTATGATTTGTTATATTCATTTGGCACAATAAATACTGGCGCTGACCAGTTTGTATGAGACCCCCAGACTTGTGTCCTGTTTCTATAGCTACTGTGTGCGTAAAGAGGGAGTCCATCTACCTCAGGAGAGGGACCCCTATCCCGACTGTGTCACAAGTGGTGGAGAATGTGGGCAATCACACACTGAAGTTGCAGCAAGGAAACATTTTTGTTTAAAATTTAAAGGGACAGATACCAATTCGTCAGTGTGGATATAAAGTTGTGTCCATTGAAGTCATAAAGGTGGCATCCGCAGATGCTTAGGGAAACCAGATTCTGCTTCCAACCTACACCCTAGGACAAAATGGAGGACATTGTTAAAGCCTTGCTCCAAGCTACAGCACATCAGCAGGAAATGAACAAACTGCAGCAGGAAGCTACCTGAGCTCAGCAGGAATCCACCAATGTGCAACTGTTGGCCTTGGAGACAGCCCAGAGGCAACAGCAAGTCACCATCAAGGAAACCCGTCAGGCCTTAAAAGAGGTAGTACAACACTTGGTAGCCCGGACTGGAGATGCTTCCACTGACCCTCCAACCCACACTCGCTCTATACGAACCAGTCATTTTTTGCAGAAGATGACCCCGAGTGATGACGTGGAGGCGTATCTTACGGCCTTTGAGAGAACTGCGGAAAGGAAGAGTTGGCCCAAGGAACAGTGGGCAAGTCTTAGGCACCCTTCCTGTCTGGAGAACCACAAAAGGCATACTATGATTTATGCCTGGATGATGCCAAGGACTAGGCAAAGTTAAAATGGGAGATCCTAACATGCTTGAGAGTCACCTCATTTGTTCGGGCCCAACGAGTCCACCGCTGGGAGTTCCAAATGGAAAAACCTTCACGCTCACAGATGCATGACATCGTCCATCTAACCACAAAATGGCTGCAGCCTGAGATGCTAACAGGACCACAGATTGTGGAAAGAGTCATGATGGACCAGTATCTGCAATCGCTACCTGCGTCTCTGCGCAAGTGGGTGAGCCATGCAGACCCTAAGTCTGCAGACCAGCTAGTCGAACTGGTGGAGAGGTATGTGGTGGCTGAGGAGCTGTTGAGTCTGCCCCACCGGGCCCCGATGGCACAATGGCGAACTCCCATTGGCACGGGTAAGACTGTTCCAGGGGAGAAGGGTGCTGGGCGATGGAATGTACCTAAGTGAGGGTGAGGAACCTGGAGACAAGCCAGCCAGGCCAGGAAGGTTCCTTCCTTGTAAAAGACTAGATTATAATGTGATTCAGTGTTTCCGATGTGGTGGCTTTGGCCATATTGAAGCTAATTGTCCACTGAGTTCTCAACCTATGCATTGTGATACTGCTCATGTATACCACAGGGGGTCTTTCTTTGCACAGCCAGCCTGTACTGCCGACCGGCAGGCTGAGACTGATAAGCACATGTGTGTACTTACTGTAGAAGGCAACCATGTAGAGGCTCTGTTAAATTCTGGTAGCCTGGTGACACTTGTGAAAGCGGAGCTGGTGAACCCCTTGAAGTGTAAGGGGAAAACTGTTGGTGTGACCTGCATACATGGGGACACTCGCTATTATATTACTGCAGAAATGAACATTGAGACATCATGTGGTTCCGCGATAGTCTCTGTGGGTTTGGTACATGGCTTAATGTATGATGCAATATTGGGGAGAGACTTTGCTCACTTCTGGAAGTTGTGGGAAAGCCGATTTTGCACAGCGGTAAATCACCATGACTCGTTGGAGAGGGTAACTGGCGTAGTAGCAGAGTCAGAGATGTTCCCTTTTCCTAGTATGATTGGCGAACTAGAGAATGCGGAGCGTGATGGTTGCTCGCCAAGTGATGTGCCTCCCACTGAGGTGGGTAGTGTTGTTGAGCCAGTTGATCATCTGCCTGATTTAGAGGTCAGAAGAGAGGTCTTTGTCATGGAGCAGTTAAATGACGCTACTCTGGTAAAAGCCAGTGAAAATGTCAAGATGATCAATGGTAAACCCATAGACCCCGATAGTCCTTTGTCATATCCTCACATGGCAGTATGTCAGGATTTGTTGTATCAGGTGACTAAGAAGGGTAAAGATATTGTGGAACAATTAATATCTCCCTAAGCATACAGAAGAACAGTGTTAGACCAGGCCCATGGTCATATAATGACAGGCCACCTAGGGGTAGAGAAAACCACTGAGCGAATTGTGCAGAGGTTTTTTTGGCCCAGGGTCCATAAAGGGGTATCTGACTATTGTGCATCCTGCCCTGAATGTCAGTATCATGCTCCAAGGCCACATTTCAAAAGTCCCCTGTTTCTGTTACCCATTATTGAGGTTCTGTTTGAAAGAATAGCTATGGATTTGGTTGGGCAATTAATAAAATCTGCCCGGGGCCATCAATATATTCTGGTGATAATGGATTACGCTACCAGGTACCCGGAAGCGATACCATTACGCAATAAGTCAACCAAGACCATTGCTAGAGAATTAGTCCTTGTCTTTAGCAGGTTGGGTATACCTAAGGAGATCCTGACTCACCAAGGTACCCCATTTATGTCAAAAATCATGAAGGAGTTATGCCGCCTGTTTAAAATTGACCAGTTAAGAACCTCTGTGTACCATCCCCAGACCGATGGGTTAGTGGAGAGGTTTAATAAAACGTTAAAACACATGCTAAGGAAAGTAGTGGACAAAGATGGTAGAGATTGGGATTACTTGTTACCTTATTTGCTGTTGGCCATAAAAGAGGTTCCCCTATCCTCCACAGGGTTTTCCCCTTTTGATTTATTGTATGGGAGACATCCAAGGGGATTACTTGACATTGCCAAAGAGACATGGGAGGGGCAGTCCAGTCCGTATAAAACAGTTATTGAGCATGTTTCTCAAATGCAAGAAAGAATTGCTGCTGTGGTGCCGATAGTAAGAGAGCACTTCCAACAGGCCCAACAGGCACAGCAGAGGGTATACAACCGCAATGCTTGCTTATGCAACTTTGCTCCTGGGGACAGAGTATTGGTGTTGGTTCCCACAGTAGAAAGTAAACTTTTGGCTAAATGGCAAGGACCCTTTGAAATCTTAGAAAAAGTGGTGCAGGTCAATTATAAAGTTTACCAGCTGGGGAAAAGAAAACCAGAACAGATATACCATGTAAATCTTATAAAACCCTGGAAGGATAGAGCAGCACTGTCAGCCACCCGAGCCCCTCCAGTAAACCCTGGACCCATGGTACCCGAAGTGACAGTGGCAAAAACCCTGTCATCCAGTCAACAGCAGGAATTTAAGGAATTTCTGATCAGACATAGGGTGCTGTCTTCTGACCTACCAGGGAAAACCACGGTCATTAAACATGACATAATCACTGACCCAGGGGTTAAGGTTAACCTAAAGCCCTATAGGTTACCAGAAGCCCAAAGAGAATTAGTGTTGAAGGAAATAAAAAAAATGTTAGAGTTGGGTGTAATTGAAGAATCGCATAGTGAATGGTCAAGTCCCATTGTGCTCATTCCAAAACCCGACGGGAGTGTGCGATTCTGCAATGACTTCCGGAAATTGAACAGTGTGTCAAAGTTTGATGCCTACCCTATGCCTAGGGTGGATGAACTAATTGAAGGCTGGGGGCGGCCAGATATTTAACTACTCTTGACTTAACCAAAGGGTATTGGCAAGTGCCGTTAACTGAGAATGCCAAAGAAAAGACAGCTTTTTCTGCACCAGAGGGGTTGTTTCAATACAAGATGTTGCCCTTTGGGCTACATGGGGCACCTGTTACCTTTCAAAGAATGATGGATAGGATTCTAAGGCCCCATAGACAGTATGCTGCTGCTTATCTGGATGATGTGGTCATTCATAATCCTGATTGGCAGTCTCACTTGCTCAGAGTACACGCAGGGTTGGATTCCATCTATAAGGCAGGTTTGACAGCCAACCTATACATAGAAAGAAGAAGAAAGTAGGGCTAGTTGTTGGGGCACTCTTAAAATTACTATTAAAATATAGCTTTTAGTAAATATAAATTGATAA
Organism: Taudactylus pleione; assembly: GCA_031769625.1. Taxonomy (NCBI): domain Eukaryota; kingdom Metazoa; phylum Chordata; class Amphibia; order Anura; family Myobatrachidae; genus Taudactylus; species Taudactylus pleione. The sequence continues at coordinate 12,453,957 of JAUIMM010000213.1, read as the reverse complement.
AATATAAGGTACCAAAAATCCCCCAAGAAAAAAAGAAAAAAAGGACAAGGTCATGAAATATAATTGGATCTATAAGATCCTGATGTGCTCCTCTGGCGAAATATTTAGCAATTTATCATCATTCCATGGGTATGGAAATGTTAGTCAAGAGTACTGGAGATGTTTGACCGTAAATAAATAGAACAAATAGAAATATGGTTTGCAGTGCTCTGCCAGTCGTCGTTGGGGTCCCATATATTCCTCTTTAGTCTACGGCACCTGGTATTCCCTGGGGGTCTCCCCTCCAAGTACTAACCAGGCCTATCACTATTTGGCTTCCAAGATCAGACGAGATAGGGGATTTTAGTGATGTATGGCTGTAGTAATAATTCCATGAGGAAAGGCAAATTACCCCCACCTAGGTCAGAGCACAAGCACAACCAATTAGTAAATGTAGGACTATCACAATGAATAGTCAATTTATTAAGTATAAAAGATGTTGTGTTCCAAAGAAAGTTTACGCATGAGCATACTTTAATTGTTACACATATTGTATATCAATGCTGCCAAATGGGTTATACGGACAAATAGATATTTTATAGTTAATGTAATAGAAAAATGTAATATGTTATATTTTAGTGGAGTGTCCACAATAGATAGATCTATCACATAAGTGCAGATATCACATGACCCCCTGTATAACGCACTCTTAGTGAAAATTGTATGTCACAAGACAGAGGATTTCAACTGTTCACAGACATCATATATGTCCTGAAAGACATCCTTCCACAATAAAAGAATTATTTCATGTATATATAACACAGGTGGCCTGCTGTTACTTTCAATATGTGGCCAATAGAGTAAAGTTCACATGCATTGTACATAAAAGTAATTGCATATCATTGGTTGTAAAGTAATTCAAAAGTAGGTGCATAGCATATAATCACATCAAGTCATTGTGTCCACATAGGTGTCTTGTATATACTTCACCATATATCTCTCTCAATAATTAAATATACATGTAACATACATAGAGAGACTAGTTGCAAAACATACATCAAGCTAAATGCAAATGTATATTACTGTGTCTCCACAATTAAATCCAAATCGGATGTCCACGGTAAAAAAATATATGTACAATATCACACATATCTTAGAAGGACCCTTTTCATCACCATATTTCAATATCCTGATATGCATACATAGTGGGTGATCGATCAGTTTGAAAGGGACCAGAAGAAGAGGGGGGAAGGTTCACAAAGCAGCAATTTTGAGTATCATGTGTATATCACATCACATTTCTTAGAATATATGTGTAAAAATATATCAGGGAACTAGATCATAATACAGATACCTAGTGCTATGTCCCTTATGTGAGATATATAACTCCTATGATGGGCAGATATCCCAAAAGTTTTTGGAGTATGAAACTTGGCAGCAGGAGATAAGTTGCCCGTTCCAATATTTATGCCCATATGTAGCTAACATGAATATAGAGCCTCTTGGCTAATACTATACCATCCCTCAATGGGAGCCCAGAATCCAGTCCATTCGCCGACTGTGCGCCGTCTGTTTAGTTCTCCCATTCTAATGGGAAAGGGGCATATGTGTGAAGCCTCTTGGCTAATACAATACCATCCCCAAGTGGGAGCCCAAGATCCAGTCAATGCGCCGACTGTTTGGTTCTCCTGTTCTATTAGAAAGAGGACGCGCGCTTCGCCCGGCTGAGGGCTTGTTCACCTCGTGTGTATTACGTCACACGTAGCCGCTACTTAAATAGGGTGAATATTCATATCTCCCGTCTTCAGGGAGATATCATTGGATGTTTGGAAATTATTTAGGGGATAGGCCACGCCCACCGATTACGTCCCCAGATAGTCATGTGGCTGCTCCACAGCCAATCTTAATGATGGAGGAGTGAAGCAAGCTGGTCTCTGTAGTTTTATATTATGTAATTGGAAGGTCGGAACCATAACATAAAATGCTACCAAACTGAAGCATAGTGAAACATATATAAATGTATATATATAATATATAATCATCGCTGATAATTACCAATCATAGGGCAATGATGGTTTTGAAGTATATGTATTCATTTATAACCACAGTATTTGCGTTTAAGAAGGATGATATTAGAGGGAATGGAGCATGCTGGTATTTGTAGTTTTGTTCCATATAATTAGTGATTCATATTAGAGAGTAAAACACTAATGACATAGGACATGTCGATATAGATAACCTTTGATTAGTACCAGGTGAAAAAGACTATGATGAATTACAAATATAGTATAGGGATATACATTCTTTATTGGTTTGAGTATACATGTATTTATGTGTAAAAACAAAAAAAGGGAAAGGGAAAGGGGGAGGGGGAATTTAAATAGTAAAGCATAAGATAGGGAATGTTATCCCCGTACTAATTTTCTTTGTGCTCAGTGTAATTCCTATATCAAAATCTCCTTTGCAGACAAGAAAAAAGGGAATATATGCAGCTCACCGTAAGAGTTACTCTCTCAGGTACAATTTCTAAACATAACTAATGTAGTATATTTTATAGTCAGCGGAGTTCTAAGATCTTGATAATAGCTTGTTTAATCCTTTTACACTTCTGTTTAGTTATATATCCTTAGTGGGTGAACATTATAATAGTGAAGTGTAAATGAATATAGTGCCAATATTGAAAGGTAACAACTAAATTAATTATAAGTGCACACATGAGCATTGAGCAACATCTATTAAGGGAGCGAATGATAACCTATTTAATTATATATTACCTAGCCAAAAAGTGAGCCAAGTCTTGTCTGTATCTTATTAATCTTTCATGTTTCTAGTTGGTCAGAGTCATATCAGTAGTGTATTGATTACACAGTTTAGTCAAAATAATAGTGATGGTACTTTACAAACTGAATTATACAGGAAGGAAACAGCAACAAATAGCTTATTATATCAAACTAGTGCACACTTTCCCCCCACAGTTGAAAATCTTCCCAAGGGGGAATTTCTAAGGCTGAAACGCAATTGCTCTGAAGTGCATATATTTAAAACACAAAGTCAAGAACTCAAAAATAGGCTAAGAGAAAGAGGATACAGCAAGAGATGCATAAAATGAGCACAAGCATGCATCTCTGAAACACCCAGAGAAAAGTTGATATTCAATGACCGTGAAAAACAACCGTGCAAACAAAAGGAAGGATTAAGATTCATCTGCAATTTCTGTAAAGAACGGAGAACTATTCAGGACATTATTCAACGACACTGGCCAGTCCTCCATTTAGATAAAGATCTGTCATCAGTTTTGGATAAAAAGGTAGCGATGGGTTGGCGACGATCAAAAAATCTTAGAGACAAACTTGTACATAGTCACTATGTGAAACATCCCAAGGGTATCAATAAAACACAAGGATCCTATGCCTGTGGGACCTGCAAGGCATGCCATTATATGGTAAAACAAGAAAAAGTGATCGATAAATATGGAAATGAGATCAAAATTAGAGACTTTATCAATTGCAATACTTCATGTGTGATATATTGTCTAACCTGCAGCTGCAAACTCAGGTATGTTGGGATGACCTCAAGAAACCTGAAACTACGTGTTCTTGAACACATTGGGACAATAAGGAATGCTGTTTCAAATAAAGCCAAACTTAAGAAACTCACATCGGTCGCACGTCATTTCTATACATGCCACAATAACAATTACAAAGAACTTCAGGCTTTTGGGTTAGAGAAGATCAACATGGGCATTCGAGGAGGCGATTTAACACAGGAACTAATTAAAAGAGAAAGTATGTGGACTTTCAAATTGGGTGCTTGAAACCCATACGGGATGAATGAATACATAAATTACAGCGTATTCCTATGAAAAACTAAACCTTATGTACCTGGTAATTGCCTTGGAGATGTGTGATTTTATATCTCAGGATTTTATGACTATATGAGATTGTCTTTATTAGAGCTTAAACATACTATTGGTCAACAGCCAGATTAATCTTTTAAGTACTAAATAAGAGTCATGTGAATACATAGTTGATATAAATTTCAATACTATATACATATGGAATTACAACATGTATTTATCGCTATATTAGAAACAAGGGCTTAGGAATTTTATTATTTTTTCCTCCCGTTTTTTCCTTCACGTTCTTTTCCTTTTTCTTTTTTCATTGTGTTACACAGCTTTTTTCTTTTATGTTATTTTCACATGTGTTGTATCACCCAAAAATTCAAATGGATATATTGACTCACATATTATATTCTTTTCTCGCTTCACTATCACAAATTCAATAGGCATATTAAAATTAATTACACATTCACTATTTTCATCCTTATTGGTTGATCATATCTAGCATAATTCACTTGTACGTTTTATTAATGGTACAATATTTACCATACTTTTTCACATTTTTTCATTATAATTTTGCACTTCTTGTGTCCAACACTGTTCTGAGGAATGAATATTCACTATAATATGTTGATAAGAAATTAATGTTTCTCACAAAATAATTAGAATTATCATATATATATGGTATTAATCAATCACTATTATTTTGAGTAAACTGTATAATCAATACACTACTGATATGACTCTGACCAACTAGAAACATGAAAGATTAATAAGATACAGACAAGACTTGGCTCACTTTTTGGCTAGGTAATATATAATTAAATAGGTTATCATTCGCTCCCTTAATAGATGTTGCTCAATGCTCATGTGTGCACTTATAATTAATTTAGTTGTTACCTTTCAATATTGGCACTATATTCATTTACACTTCACTATTATAATGTTCACCCACTAAGGATATATAACTAAACAGAAGTGTAAAAGGATTAAACAAGCTATTATCAAGATCTTAGAACTCCGCTGACTATAAAATATACTACATTAGTTATGTTTAGAAATTGTACCTGAGAGAGTAACTCTTACGGTGAGCTGCATATATTCCCTTTTTTCTTGTCTGCAAAGGAGATTTTGATATAGGAACTACACTGAGCACAAAGAAAATTAGTACGGGGATAACATTCCCTATCTTATGCTTTACTATTTAAATTCCCCCTCCCCCTTTTCCTTTCCCTTTTTTTGTTTTTGCACATAAATAAATTTATGCTCAAACCAATAAAGAATGTATATCCCTTTACTATATTTGTAATTCATCATAGTCTTTTTCACCTGGTACTAATCAAAGGTTATCTATATCGACATGTCCTATATCATTAGTGTTTTACTCTCTAATATGAATGACTAATTATATGGAACAAAACTACAAATACCAGCATGCTCCATTCCCTCTAATATCATCCTTCTTAAACGCAAATACTGTGGTTATAAATGAATACATATACTTCAAAACCATCATTGCCCTATGATTGGTAATTATGGGTGATGATTATATATTATATATATACATTTATATATATCTCACTATGCTTCAGTTTGGTAGCATTTTATGTTATGGTTCCGACCTTCCAATTACATAATATAAAACTACAGAGACCAGCTTGCTTCACTTCTCCATCATTAAGATTGGCTGTGGAGCAGCCACATGACTATCTGGGGACGTAATCTGTGGGCGTGGCCTATCCCCTAAATAATTTCCAAACATCCAATGATATCTCCCTGAAGACGGGAGATATGAATATTCACCCTATTTAAGTAGCGGCTACGTGTGACGTAATACACACGAGGTGAACATGCCCTCAGCCGGGCGAAACGCGTGTCCTCTTTCTAATAGAACAGGAGAACCAAACAGTCGGCGCATGGACTGGATCTTGGGCTCCCACTTGGGGATGGTATTGTATTAGCCAAGAGGCTTCACACATATGCCCCTTTCCCATTAGAATGGGAGAACTAAACAGACGGCGCACAGTCGGCGCATGGACTGGATTCTGGGCTCCCATTGAGGGATGGTATAGTATTAGCCAAGAGGCTCTATATTCATGTTAGCTACATATGGGCATAAATATTGGAACGGGCAACTTATCTCCTGCTGCCAAGTTTCATACTCCAAAAACTTTTGGGATATCTGCCCATCATAGGAGTTATATATCTCACATAAGGGACATAGCACTAGGTATCTGTATTATGATCTAGTTCCCTGATATATTTTTACACATATATTCTAAGAAATGTGATGTGATATACACATGATACTCAAAATTGCTGTTTTGTGAACCTTCCCCCCTCTTCTTCTGGTCCCTTTCAAACTGATCGATCACCCACTATGTATGCATATCAGGATATTGAAATATGGTGATGAAAAGGGTCCTTCTAAGATATGTGTGATATTGTACATATATTTTTTTACTGTGGACATCCGATTTGGATTTAATTGTGGAGACACAGTAATATACATTTGCATTTAGCTTGATGTATTTTTTGCAACTAGTCTCTCTATGTATGTTACATGTATATTTAATTATTGAGAGAGATATATGGTGAAGTATATACAAGACACCTATGTGGACACAATGACTTGATGTGATTATATGCTATGCACCTACTTTTGAATTACCTTACAACCAATGATATGCAATTACTTTTATGTACAATGCATGTGAACTTTACTCTATTGGCCACATATTGAAACTAACAGCAGGCCACCTGTGTTATATATACATGAAATAATTCTTTTATTGTGGAAGGATGTCTTTCAGGACATATATGATGTCTGTGAACAGTTGAAATCCTCTGTCTTGTGACATACAATTTTCACTAAGAGTGCGTTATACAGGGGGTCATGTGATATCTGCACTTATGTGATAGATCTATCTATTGTGGACACTCCACTAAAATATAACATATTACATTTTTCTATTACATTAACTATAAAATATCTATTTGTCCGTATAACCCATTTGGCAGCATTGATATACAATATGTGTAACAATTAAAGTATGCTCATGCGTAAACTTTCTTTGGAACACAACATCTTTTATACTTAATAAATGGACTATTCATTGTGATAGTCCTACATTTACTAATTGGTTGTGCTTGTGCTCTGACCTAGGTGGGGGTAATTTGCCTTTCCTCATGGAATTATTACTACAGCCATACATCACTAAGATGCCCAATCTCGTCTGATCTTGGAAGCCAAATAGTGATAGGCCTGGTTAGTACTTGGAGGGGAGACCCCCAGGGACTACCAGGTGCCGTAGGCTAAAGAGGAATATATGGGACCCCAACGACGACTGGCAGAGCACTGCAAACCATATTTCTATTTGTTCTATTTATTTACAGTCAAACATCTCCAGTACTCTTGACTAACATTTCCATACCCATGGAATGATGATAAATTGCTAAATATTTCACCAGAGGAGCACATCAGGATCTTATAGATCCAATTATATTTCATGACCTTGTCCTTTTTTTCTTTTTTTCTTGGGGGATTTTATCAATTTATATTTAATAAAAGCTATATTTTAATAGTAATGTTTAAGAGTGCCCCAACAACTAGCCCTACTTTCTTCTTCTTTCTATGTATGTATTGTCTTTTTGGGTTATGGGAGCACCACCAACAAATTTTTGAATGACGTTATTAGAAAGCAACGATTGTCTATGGTTGGTTCCTGTGGATATTATAGATTTGAAAAAATCAGCTTTGTGCAGAATCTTTTCCTGTTCTTGTATACTTGATATTACTGATTAATGATCAGTTTCCGATTCTAGCACGAGCATTGCATCAAGCATTAATAAATAGGTACCATTTTTCAAATCCCCCATACTATAGACGTATTATACGATTAGAATATATTCCAACACAGTCGCTACACAATAGGATCATTGGGAGATTAGCAACATGTCTACTTTCTCTCTTCAACATGAACTAATAGCTAAAAGGAAGATACCAGACAATCTCGATGACATTTTCTCAGATCTATCCATCTCTAACCTGCCAAAAGACAATTGGGAGGAGGAACTACATAGATTGAAATCCAGTCTACAGCGCCGTTCCAGGGTTTCATGGGATATCACCACATGAAAATTATATCAAACACAAGATCACACCTAGAGGGCTACGACCCAAGATATTTCCAGCATTCAAACTAGCAACAGAGAATCTCAACAAAGATTGGGAGATGACTCTCCTTAAATGCTCTCAAGATTTGATGTCCATATTAATCAAACACAACCATATCACCTTGGACGAATGCGAAAGAGAAATTTAAACCCTGGGGAAGAAACTGGAAAGCTGGGAGAAGGATCTGATGTTTCAAAAAACAGTGGAAAAGCATAAAAAAGAATTGGAGGCATATGAAATGGAAATTATAGAGAGGAAGAAACTTAAATTCAACCGTGATATACGGGACTTCTCCACGGGCAACATTTTTAGGTGGAACACATCCCGTGTTAATAAACCATACTATAAACCACAGGAGACATACACCTCCTCCGAGATGGAATCCTCGGGAGGCGAGGAATTTCCAGATAATCTAAGTATACTCCAACATCCCCGCCAAAGACAAGAGAGGTATGAAGAACATCAACATCTTCCGACAACTGATTTTTTAGGACCAAGCAGAGGAGGTCGCACCAAGTATCGTGCAAGAGGAAGACGAGGCGGGGAAAGAAGAAACATGGGGGAAACATTGGACTGGGACCAACGTTATCCAATCAGGACCAAAAGGAAATAACATCTCATGAAACACTTACCATAATTAATTTTTCCAATATGATACTTACTGAGGCAGAAAAATCGGTACTAAGGAAAGGATTGTCCTTCTCTCCAACTTACTCTTTCGATTGCTTTGGATGGGAGAAAGATTTGAAACTGTTTGGATGGAAACTCCTGCTTAAAAAACATTTTGCTACCCAGAAGAGGTGTGAACTGGTGGAAAACCAAAGGATGGGATTAGAGATACCATCTGAAGTAAACTGGATCCCAGACATTGATGAACTTGAAGCAATAGACACTCTTGAACAACTACAGGAAGAGGTTACTGACAATCTTGGGGTACATAGGAGACCAATGTGCAAGAAAAAATCTACTTTCTTTCCCCCTGACTCAATCAGCCCGGAGGTAAAAATCTTCCAGGAATTGGTATCCAGAGATCTGGACACACTATATATAAAAACAAAGAATACTAAACCAACTATGGGAAACCTCAGTAAGCAAGAAACTCAAGAATTGATGAATATGAGATGATGGTAGGATGTAGTCATCAAGCCCTCAGACAAGGGTGGTAACGTTGTTATTTGGCCAACAAAAATGTATCAAAAAGAATCTATGAGACAATTGGAAGATACACAGTGCTACCAAAAAATTACCTTTAATCCAACAGAAAATTACATCAGCATATTTGATGGCATACTGGATAGAGCAAGACAGGAAGGAATTATCCTTAAACAAGAACACGAGTACTTGAAGGTGTCCAATCCAAAAATACCAACCTTATATTTGCTACCTAAAGTTCACAAAAACATCTGTGAACCACCCGGGAGACCGATCATATCAGGACTAGGCGGATTATCCAAAAATGCAAGTTGCTTTCTTGACCTCCATCTCCGGCACCACGTACTAGGATTAGCATCCTACATACAGGATACAGCTGATATTCTTAGGAAATTACACGATATAAGACTGGATGCACATCACTATCTAGTTACCCTAGACGTGGTGTCTCTATACACCTGTATTGATCATGACTTGGGGCTGCAGGCCGTTGAATACTTTCTTAAAATGGAAGAACCATGCCAATTTCACCAATTTCTTCTGGACCTTTTGAAGTTCATTTTGACTAAGAACTACTTTATTTTCGGGGACCACTTTTACTTACAGAAAAGAGGAACTGCAATGGGGGCAGCGTGTGCCCCCACATATGCCAACCTCTTTATGGGTAAGTGGGAGAGGGAATTTGTCTTCAATGAAATGAGAGAACAATATACCCAATATATAGGAGGATGGTGGAGGTATATAGATGACATCCTCATGATATGGGAAGGAGAAGAAGACCTGCTCATTGAATTCATACAAGAACTTAATAAAAACAACAATAACATCAAACTTACCCATCTCTATAGTCAAAAATCTGTCACCTTCTTGGACTTAAAAATCTATAAAACCAGTGATGGTACTTTACAAACTGAATTATACAGGAAGGAAACAGCAACAAATAGCTTATTATATCAAACTAGTGCACACTTTCCCCCCACAGTTGAAAATCTTCCCAAGGGGGAATTTCTAAGGCTGAAACGCAATTGCTCTGAAGTGCATATATTTAAAACACAAAGTCAAGAACTCAAAAATAGGCTAAGAGAAAGAGGATACAGCAAGAGATGCATAAAACGAGCACAAGCATGCATCTCTGAAACACCCAGAGAAAAGTTGATATTCAATGACCGTGAAAAACAACCGTGCAAACAAAAGGAAGGATTAAGATTCATCGGCAATTTCTGTAAAGAATGGAGAACTATTCCGGACATTATTCAATGACACTGGCCAGTCCTCCATTTAGATAAAGATCTGTCATCAGTTTTGGATAAAAAGGTAGCGATGGGTTGGCGACGATCAAAAAATCTTAGAGACAAACTTGTACATAGTCACTATGTGAAACATCCCAAGGGTATCAATAAAACACAAGGATCCTATGCCTGTGGGACCTGCAAGGCATGCCAATATATGGTAAAACAAGAAAACGTGATCGATAAATATGGAAATGAGATCAAAATTAGAGACTTTATCAATTGCAATACTTCATGTGTGATATATTGTCTAACCTGCAGCTGCAACCTCAGGTATGTTGGGATGACCTCAAGAAACCTGAAACTACGTGTTCTTGAACACGTTGGGACAATAAGGAATGCTGTTTCAAATAAAGCCAAACTTAAGAAACTCACATCGGTCGCACATCATTTCTATACATGCCACAATAACAATTACAAAGAACTTCAGGCTTTTAGGTTAGAGAAGATCAACATGGGCATTCGAGGAGGCGATTTAACACAGGAACTAATTAAAAGAGAAAGTATGTGGACTTTCAAATTGGGTGCTTGAAACCCATACGGGATGAATGAATACATAAATTACAGCGTATTCTTATGAAAAACTAAACCTTATGTACCTGGTAATTGCCTTGGAGAAGTGTGATTTTATATCTCAGGATTTTATGACTATATGAGATTGTCTTTAATAGAGCTTAAACATACTATTGGCCAACAGCCAGATTAATCTTTTAAGTACTAAATAAGAGTCATGTGAATACATAGTTGATATAAATTTCAATACTATATACATATGGAATTACAACATGTATTTATCGCTATATTAGAAACAAGGGCTTAGGAATTTTATTATTTTTTCCTCCCGTTTTTTCCTTCACGTTCTTTTCCTTTTTCTTTTTTCATTGTGTTACACAGCTTTTTTCTTTTATGTTATTTTCACGTGTGTTGTATCACCCAAAGAATCAAATGGATATATTGACTCACTTATTATATTCTTTTCTCACTTCACTATCACAAGTTCAATAGGCATATTAAAATTAATTACACATTCACTATTTTCATCCTTATTGGTTGATCATATCTAGCATAATTCACTTGTACGTTTTATTAATGGTACAATATTTACCATACTTTTTCACTTTTTTTCATTATAGTTTTGCATTTCTTGTGTCCAACACTGTTCTGAGGAATGAATATTCACTATAATATGTTGATAAGAAATTAATGTTTCTCACAAAATAATTAGAATTATCATATATATATGGTATTAATCAATCACTATTATTTTGAGTAAACTGTATAATCAATACACTACTGATATGACTCTGACCAACTAGAAACATGAAAGATTAATAAGATACAGACAAGACTTGGCTCACTTTTTGGCTAGGTAATATATAATTAAATAGGTTATCATTCGCTCCCTTAATAGATGTTGCTCAATGCTCATGTGTGCACTTATAATTAATTTAGTTGTTACCTTTCAATATTGGCACTATATTCATTTACACTTCACTATTATAATGTTCACCCACTAAGGATATATAACTAAACAGAAGTGTAAAAGGATTAAACAAGCTATTATCAAGATCTTAGAACTCAGCTGACTATAAAATATACTACATTAGTTATGTTTAGAAATTGTACCTGAGAGAGTAACTCTTACGGTGAGCTGCATATATTCCCTTTTTTCTTGTCTGCAAAGGAGATTTTGATATAGGAACTACACTGAGCACAAAGAAAATTAGTACGGGGATAACATTCCCTATCTTATGCTTTACTATTTAAATTCCCCCTCCCCCTTTCCCTTTTTTGTTTTTACACATAAATAAATTTATACTCAAACCAATAAAGAATGTATATCCCTATACTATATTTGTAATTCATCATAGTCTTTTTCACCTGGTACTAATCAAAGGTTATCTATATCGACATGTCCTATGTCATTAGTGTTTTACTCTCTAATATGAATCACTAATTATATGGAACAAAACTACAAATACCAGCATGCTCCATTCCCTCTAATATCATCCTTCTTAAACGCAAATACTGTGGTTATAAATGAATACATATACTTCAAAACCATCATTGCCCTATGATTGGTAATTATGGGCGATGATTATATATTATATATATACATTTATATATGTCTCACTATGCTTCAGTTTGGTAGCATTTTATGTTATGGTTCCGACCTTCCACTTACATAATATAAAACTACAGAGACCAGCTTGCTTCACTCCTCCATCATTAAGATTGGCTGTGGAGCAGCCACATGACTATCTGAGGACGTAATCGGAGGGCGTGGCCTATCCCCTAAATAATTTCCAAACATCCAATGATATCTCCCAGAAGACGGGAGATATGAATATTCACCCTATTTAAGTAGCGGCTACATGTGACGTAATACACACGAGGTGAACAAGCCCTCAGCCGGGCGAAACGCGCCTCCTCTTTCTAATAGAACAGGAGAACCAAACAGTCGGCGCATGGACTGGATCTTGGGCTCCCACTTGGGGATGGTATTGTATTAGCCAAGAGGCTTCACACATATGCCCCTTTCCCATTAGAATGGGAGAACTAAACAGACGGCGCACAGTCGGCGCATGGACAGGATTCTGGGCTCCCATTGAGGGATGGTATAGTATTAGCCAAGAGGCTCTATATTCATGTTAGCTACATATGGGCATAAATATTGGAACGGGCAACTTATCTCCTGCTGCCAAGTTTCATACTCCAAAAACTTTTGGGATATCTGCCCATCATAGGAGTTATATATCTCACATAAGGGTCATAGCACTAGGTATCTGTTTTATGATCTAGTTTCCTGATATATTTTTACACATATTTTCTAAGAAATGTGATGTGATATACACATGATACTCAAAATTGCTGTTTTGTGAACCTTCCCCCCTCTTCTTCTGGTCCCTTTCAAACTGATCGATCACCCACTATGTATGCATATCAGGATATTGAAATATGGTGATGAAAAGGGTCCTTCTAAGATATGTGTGATATTGTACATATATTTTTTTACTGTGGACATCTGATTTGGATTTAATTGTGGAGACACAGTAATATACATTTGCATTTAGCTTGATGTATTTTTTGCAACTAGTCTCTCTATGTATGTTACATGTATATTTAATTATTGAGAGAGATATATGGTGAAGTATATACAAGACACCTATGTGGACACAATGACTTGATGTGATTATATGCTATGCACCTACTTTTGAATTACTTTACAACCAATGATATGCAATTACTTTTATGTACAATGCATGTGAACTTTACTCTATTGGCCACATATTGAAAGTAACAGCAGGCCACCTGTGTTATATATACATGAAATAATTCTTTTATTGTGGAAGGATGTCTTTCAGGACATATATGATGTCTGTGAACAGTTGAAATCCTCTGTCTTGTGACATACAATTTTCACTAAGAGTGCGTTATACAGGGGGTCATGTGATATCTGCACTTATGTGATAGATCTATCTATTGTGGACACTCCACTAAAATATAACATATTACATTTTTCTATTACATTAACTATAAAATATCTATTTGTCCGTATAACCCATTTGGCAGCATTGATATACAATATGTGTAACAATTAAAGTATGCTCATGCGTAAACTTTCTTTGGAACACAACATCTTTTATACTTAATAAATGGACTATTCATTGTGATAGTCCTACATTTACTAATTGGTTGTGCTTGTGCTCTGACCTAGGTGGGGGTAATTTGCCTTTCCTCATGGAATTATTACTACAGCCATACATCACTAAAATCCCCTATCTCGTCTGATCTTGGAAGCCAAATAGTGATAGGCCTGGTTAGTACTTGGAGGGGAGACCCCCAGGGAATACCAGGTGCCATAGGCTAAAGAGGAATATATGGGACCCCAACGACGACTGGCAGAGCACTGCAAACCATATTTCTATTTGTTCTATTTATTTACGGTCAAACATCTCCAGTACTCCTGACTAACATTTCCATACCCATGGAATGATGACAAATTGCTAAATATTTCGCCAGAGGAGCACATCAGGATCTTATAGATCCAATTATATTTCATGACCTTGTCCTTTTTTTCTTTTTTTCTTGGGGGATTTTTGGTACCTTATATTTTATCAATTTATATTTAATAAAAGCTATATTTTAATAGTAATTTTTAAGAGTGCCCCAACAACTAGCCCTACTTTCTTCTTCTTTCTATGTATGTATTGTCTTTTTGGGCTATGGGAGCACCACCAACGAATTTTTGAATGACGTTATTAGAAAGCAACGATTGTCTATGGTTGGTTCCTGTGGATATTATAGATTTGAAAAAATCAGCTTTGTGCAGAATCTTTTCCTGTTCTTTGTATACTTGACAGCCAACCTGTCTGTTGTCTGGGGATGGAAGAAGTAAAGTATCTTGGGTACACCATTGGCAGAGGTTTGATAAAGCCACAGCTCAATAAGATTGAGGCAATACAAACTGACCATGACCTCTGAATAAGAAGCAGGTGAGAGCCTTCTTAGGGATCACTGGGTATTATAGGAGGTTTATACCCAATTTTGCCACCATTGCAGTCCCACTGACTGACCTTACCAAACTCAAACAGTAAGTCATGGTGGAATGGGGTCCTGAAGCAGAGAAGGCTTTCCAGGAGTTAAAAATACCGTTATGTACCCAACCAGTTCTGATGACCTCTGATTTTGACAGAGAGTTATTTGTACAAACCGATGTATCAGATATAAGCATCGGAGCAGTCCTGTCTCAAATCAAAGAGGGTGAAGAACACCCCATTTTCTTCTTAAGCCGGAAATTAAATGTACATGAAAGAAACTATGCTACGGTCGAGAAAGAAGCATTGGCCATAAAGTGGGCATTAGAGACTCTCAGATACTACTTGGTGGGAAGGAAGTTCAGATTGATCACTGACTATACCCCTCTGAAGTGGATGTCAGAAAACAAGGACAGTAATGCGAGAATAACGAGATGGTTCTTGGCATTACAAACCTTTACATTTGCGGTAGAACACAGGCCAGGAAGACAGTTGGCCAATGCAGATGCTTTGTCATGTGTCCATTGTTTGGGGGCTGCAGTTGTTCCGCCCCACAGGTCAAAACAAAGGGGGGGGGATATGTGATAGAAGCACTGGTAAAGTGGTCAATGGCAGGTACATTTGTCCTAAGTTTTTGGCCTATGTGTTCTGGATCCTGGGGGCGTGGAGGTGAGGAGAGGGAGGGCTCCATCCACAGGTCACTCCAGGTTTTGGGCCTTTCAGCCTGCTAGCAGACTCATTAGGGCTTACAGCTGGAACTGGCTGATAGAAGCTGTGTTCAGTTGTAGCTGAGTGTCTCACACCTGGGGAAGTAGGCATGCAGGCTAGCATGTCCAGAGACACTGTTATGACAACCCTGTAAGTACTGTGCACGTGCTGTTGTTGACGGTGTTGGCAGTAGGCCCTACCATCCTGGTAGTGAGGGTACCTACTGTTTGGTTATTGCCCAGAGAGGCTAGGATTTTTGTTTATGATTTGTTATATTCATTCGGCACAATAAAGACTGGCGCCGACCAGTTTGTTCGAGAACCCCAGACTTGTGTCCTGTTTCTACGGCTGCTGTGTGTGCAAAGAGGGAGTCCATCTACCTCAGGAGAGTGACCCCTATCCCGACTGTGTCACACCAGTTATGTGATTCATACTTTAAATATTGTTGTTTTCTCCTTTATATTTTTATATTCTTTTGTTTTAAGGAGTCAGTTATTTACAGAACATGTTCAATAAAAGGATCAGAGAACTATCCCAGTTGTGTACAATTGTTCTGCACATTCCTAGAAAACCAGCCACACACATATGTGCTATGCAGATTTATGTCACTCTGACATTTACTTCATATATATCTATGAGTAAAAATGTTTGTCTTCAAAGACAAACATTAATTCATTTTTTATAGATTGGTGCTATACATAAACCTATAGCTGTTCTAGACCTTTAACATGCCAGATGTCTTCAAATGTAAAGTAATTGTGCTGTAAAATAATAGTTATTTTAACAAGAAATCTTAGTAAGGACTCAAATTATCTGTCAAGTTTTAACAACCTCAATAACATCTCTCTGTGTGTAATACGTGCTTCAAACATACCGTATGTCATCATTCAATGTAAGCTAACATTGGATAGGTCATGTGAACAGATCTTGTTTGAAAGTCCATGCTATTACACAAATATAATATGTTGTAGAAATGTATCTATTCACTGGGATAACGTTTGTAAAAAAACAGATTTATGAGCAAAAATGGCAGTGTCTAAATAAAAGGATTTTTAAAATGCTTCATTATCTACAACTCCATAAAGTCCATAGAACTTTGGCCCTGATTTAGCAGTGCACTTATGTGCACTACTTAACGCAGATTCCAGATGGTCGCGAATCTGCAGGGGTGCCATCACCCGTACTGCACATGTCAGTGAATGATAGTCTGCTGCTGTTTGTGGACGTGGAGGGGGCAGCGATGGCATTCGTTTCCCAAAACTGCGTATGGCCGCTTTTGGGGGGGGGGAGGGAAGAGGTCAGGATCTTCGTTGGCTGACGGAGATTTCCTGTCCTCTTTGTTGTATCTGTGGTGGCCGATTTACATGACCCCATGGGTCACTCACCCAGCCAATGTGATTGCAGGTTATCCGATGCTACGTCATAGGGTGCAGCTCAGATAAGTAATGCATACAGGTGGCGTGACACCTCCTGCTGCATTGCCATATTACAGCTGTTACAGCTGCGACAGCTCCTGCGTCCTCTGCTGAATCACCCCCTTTATTCTGTATGCATCCAATAGTATTTTAGCAAATATTTGCAAATCTCATTAGTAGGTCATAGCTATGTTTACTCTATGTATTATAAGCTGATAAATGCTGACTCATAGTTTTGTATCACTGCCAACTTTTCCTGATCAGCTGGTTTCATCACAGGTCCTTGTAGATTATACATTAATCTACAAGGATCTACATTATACATTATACATTGTACTAAGATTATACATTGCTAAATGGTCACTTTTATTCAAATCATCTACTTTTTTCAGTGCATGGAATATTATTTTATTACTTGCCCAATCAAACTGCTTTTGTTTTGATAGATTGTTCAGAGGTTCATTTCTTAGTTTAAATGGTTCAATCAAATTATTTTTTCTTTGTTACAAAGCAATATTTCAATGTGAGGGTTTATAATAATGTCTAAGCCAAAATTTTCCAATCAATAGTTGAAAACTTAATTTTAGGAGCAAAAATACTGTAAAATACCTTACAGCCATGGCCAAAAGTTTTGAGAATGATACAAGTATTGGTTTTCACAAAGTTTGCTGCTTCAGTGTTTTTAGACCTACTTGTCAGATGTTACAATTGTATACTGAAATAAAATTTCAAGCATTTCATAAGTGTCAAAGGCTTTTATTGACAATTACATTAAGTTTATGGAAATAGTCGATATTTGCATTATCGCTTTGTGGCATGGATATAACAGCTATTATCTCATCAACAGCGCTCATCAACAGCGCTGCAACAATACTGTTCAAGTAAAAACTAATTTTGTGTGCATGCATGCAATTTCATCTTACGGCCCACAGGCCCATCAAGCCAAGTTATTTTAGCTCTCACAGCTACTTCACAGCCACATCTAGCCAAGAAATACCATCCCCCAAGGCTGTTGCAGGACTATACCCTAAAGAGCCACGCTCGTGGCATGACATTATCACCGGCCATAAAAATATTTTCTTAGGGTGTTTTTGTGGTCCTTAATTATGGATCCTGGTCAAAATCCTGCTCAAATTCTAGCTGCACAGATCCAGACTCTAACGCAGAAAGTTCAAGAACTTTCCCTCAGGGTGGAAGAGACTAGAGGTGCTACAGTCCCGGCTGTAGTAGAACCCAAGTTAAATCTGCCTGATCAGTTCTCAGGGAACCGTAAGGATTTTTTAAATTTCAAAGAGGGCTGCAAGCTCTACTTTAGGTTCCGACCCAGGTCGTCAGGTTCCGTTACCCAACAAGTAGGGATAATTATCTCTTTATTACAGGGTGACCCGCAAAACAGGGCCTATGGTCTTCCCTCAACTAGCCTGGCACTGCAGATGGTTGAATAATTTTTGGCCTCATTGGGTCTGCTCTACGACAACCCTGATAAAGCGGCTATGACAGAGGCTAGTCTCAGGTCTCTGAAACAGGAGAACAGAGCTGTGGAGGACTATTGTATGGAGTTCCGTAGATGGGCTGTCAATTCTGTCTGGAATGACCCTGCCTTGTGAAGCCAGTTTCATTGCGGATTGTCAGATGAAATTAAGGATATCTTAGTCCAGTATCGTGCTCCAAGTTCTCTGGATGATCTCATGAATCTGGCTATTCGCGTCTACTGGCATGGATCCCTCAGACCCTGCATTGACTTCTGCGGACTGAATAAGATCACAGTCAAGAATATGTATCCCTTACCACTCATCTCCATTCTCTTTCAACAACTGTGTGTGGCCTCCATCTTTTCTAAAATTGATCTTAGGGGTGCATATAACCTCATACACATCAGAGAAGGAGACGAATAGAAGACTGCATTTTACACTCATTCTGGACACTTTGAATATCTTGTTATGCCGTTCGGACTCTCCAACGCCCCAGTCATCTTTCAAGATTTAATTAATGAGGTGTTAAAGGATTTCTTGGGAGTCTTTGCAGTGATCTATTTAGATGACATTCTTATCTATTCGAAGTCCATGGATGAACATCGTAGACATGTTAGGCAGGTCTTACAAACGTTACTGGGGAACAACTTGTATGCAAATTTAGAGAAATGCTAGTTTGATGTAAAGGACGTCTCTTTCCTGGGTTACATTATCTCTTTGCAAGGCTACTCAAGGTGAAGGCCATCCTGGACTTGGAAAAACCCACTACGCTGAAGGCCATTCAGCAACTCCTGGGTTTTGCAAATTATTATCGCAGATTCGATAAGTCCTTCTCTTCCATAGTCTCACCCATTGTGGAACTAACTAAGAAAGGAGCCGAAGTCGCTAATTATTCGCCTGGGGCCATTCAAGCATTTAACACACTAGAGGTGGCTTTTGTGTCTGCTTCTGTCCTCCAGCATCCCAATCCAGAGTTTCGCAGAAGGATAGCAAAGATGGCAAGCTTCACTCATGTGCGTTCTTTACCCGGAAATTTGACTCGGCAAAGAGGAACTATGACGTTGGTAACCGGGAGCTTTTGGCTTTTAAGTGGGCCTTTGAGGATTGGAGGCATTGGTTAGAAGGGGCTAACCATGTAGTGATGGTGCTCACAGACCACAAAAACCTGGCCTACATTGAAAGGTCAAAGAGATTGAATGTGAGGCAGGCTCGTTGGGCCCTATTCTTCTTGTTCCAACCTGTGTCTAAGAATATAAAGGTGGGTGCCTTTTCCCAAAGCTTCTCCATCACTTATCCTCCAAGGCCCTCAGGAGAGACCATCATTCCAGCCTCCAGGTTCCATTTTGCTGTGACCAGGACCCTGGCAGATTCACTCAGGGCTTGTCAAATCGAAGCCCCTCTTAAGAAACCGGCAGGTGCTCTTTGTCCCTGAGAGTCTTCTAAAGGATGTATTGAAAGATTTTCACTCTTCTAAGGCAGTGGGTCATCTAGGCATTGCTTGAAATTTGGAACTTCTGTCTCATTCTGTTTGGTGGGAGTCCATGTCTCGAGATACTCGTGAGTTTGTTTTGGCATATGATGTCTGTTCTAGAAATAAGACCCTCCGGACTACTCCTCAAGGTCTCCTGTGTCCTTTGCCTACACCTTCTAAGCCATGGACCCATATTATGATGGACTTTGTTGTGGATCTTCCTGTGTCTTCCGATTGTTATGTCATCTGGACCATCGTGGACCGGTTCTCCAAGATGGTGCACTTTATTCCCCTTGGCAAATTACCATCTGCTAGAGAATTGTCAGCACTAATTTTGCAGCATGCCTTCAGGCTTCATGGGCTTCCCGTGGATATTGTCTCGGATCGTGGAACACAATTCGTGGCCTGGTTTTGGAGATGTTTCTGTGATGAGCTTGGTATCAAGGTGAGCTTATCCTCGGGCAACCATCCACAGTCCAATGATCAGATGGAGCGGGGCAATCAGTCCTTAAAACAGTGCCTCCATTTTATTTCTAAGTGCCAAGACAATTGGGTTCCATTTCTGCCCTTTGCAGAGTTCGCATATATAACAACTCCTGCCATTCTGCTTCCTCCGTCTCTCCTTTTTGCTGCAGCTCTGAGACGCATCCTAGGAGTAACGCATTTTTAGGCTACAGCCATTCTGGAGGAAGGTGCACCATGCTCTCTGTCAAGCATCTGGTTGATCCAAGGTGTCGGCTGACAAGCATTATAGACCCTGTAATTTTAGAGTAGGAGACTTGGTCTGGCTGTCTTCTAGAAACATTAATCTGCGCCAGAGGTCACAAAAGTTGGGGCCCAAGTTCATTGCCCCTTTTCATATTATTTCTCAAGTCAATCCTGTGGCCTTTTGGCTGAAATTACCGAGGACTCTTAGGATCAGAAGTACCTTTCATTGTTCTCTCCTGAAGCCAGTGTTCCTTTCCTCCAGGTTTACTCCTAGGCATTCAATCAGGCCTCCACCAGTACTCATTCAGGGGTGCCAGGAGTTTGTTGTGGAGAAGATCCTGGACTCCAGAATTTCTCATAGAGGTCCTGGAAAGGGTATGAACCAGAGGAGCATTCCTGGGTGCCATAAAGATCTATGCATGCTCCTACCTTGAACAGAAGATTCTTTGAAAACTTTCCAGACAAACCAGGGTCTAGGGGTTCCTTAACCCCCCAACAAGGAGGGGTACTGTCACAAGCCACCGCACTGCAAATACTGGGCCTGATTCAGACCCAGACGCTAAGCCGTGATCGCTCGCTGCCAAAAGGGGCCGGGTATGCAAATTCAGTGATCGCACTGTGTGGCGTAAGGATACCCTCTATGTATTAGAGAGCGATGGCAGTGAGCGTACGCTGGTGTATAAAGATGCCCACTTTCCTTTCTTAACACACGTCATCTCTAGTAAGTGTATAATTAATTGGTAACATCG
Source organism: Taudactylus pleione (assembly GCA_031769625.1). NCBI lineage: Eukaryota > Metazoa > Chordata > Amphibia > Anura > Myobatrachidae > Taudactylus > Taudactylus pleione. The sequence continues at coordinate 12,432,458 of JAUIMM010000213.1, read as the reverse complement.
TGAGCCATCGGGTCTGCACGCAGCGCTTGAGGTAGACCCTACCCCGTCGCAAGCACTGCGATCGGTGCTGACTGAAATACAACCAGGTGACGTGAATAATGATGCCACCATGCTAATTATGCAATCCCTTTAAATACCATTTTGACACCCAGACTTGCCTGCGTTTGCACCACCACTCCCCCATTTACAAACACCTTCCCCTGTTACCACCCACAAACGGCACTATCTGCCACTCAAGGTAGCGCACAGTCTTTGTGCTACGAGTGCATGATTCCTGATTGCAAGGACTGGTTCGCGCATACGCACTGTGATGCACACGAATGTGCATACAGGCGACAATCGCCCATAGCGAGTGATCGCGGCTTAGCGTCCAGGTCTGAATCAAGCCCACTGTGCAAGGCGAACACTGGGTGAACATTCGCTGAATCTCCGCCTGCCTTCTGTCCATCATTCTGAGATTAGTCTGGATTAGCTCCTGCATCTATATCCTGCTGGTGCAAACACTGCTCCGATGCCTTGATAGAGTTTTCGTGTTTCCGGTTCCAGCATTGTCTCCAGTCATCCAGTCGAGCTCCTGTTCTCCTGTCCATTGTTTATTGTTATTCTGACATTTGTGTCATCCAGGCGGCACGGTTCGCATATCATCTACCTGCCGGTAGTGTCATCTAGGCGGCATGGTCCGCATATCTGTCCTCTGCCAATCGTGACATCCAAGCAGCACGGACAGTACTCTGTGTCCAGAGTACGCAGCCCAGCGTGTGCTGCTTTTGTCAACCCGGTGGCACAGGCCACACTACAGCATCAGCTGCTTGTGTCAACCCGGCGGCACAGGCCACACTACAGCGTCAGCTGCTTGTGTCAACCTGGCAGCACAGGCCGCATTACTGCGTCAGCTGCTTGTGTCAACCTGGCGTCACAGGTCGCACTACAGCGTCAGCTGCTTGTGTCAACCCGGCACTTCACATCCTGGGGCCCACCAGCCACAACAGGCCAAGACATATCAGCCCACAAGGCTGCTGCACAGCCCAAAGGCTGCTTCATTTCTTACGGGCCACTGGCCACAGCAAGCCAAGGCATACCAACCCTCAAGGCTGCTGCATGGCCCAAAAGCCACAACATCACCTTCAGCCCACCAGCCACAGCAAACAAAGGCATACCAGCCCTCAAGGCTGCTGCACGGCACAAAGGCCACCTCATATCCTTCGGCCCACTGGCCATAGCAAGCCAAGACATACCAGCCCTCAAGGCTGCTGCATAGCCCAAAGGCTGCTTCATATCCTATGGCCCACTGGCCACAGCTAACCAAGGCATACTAGCCCTCAAGACTGCTGCATGGCCCAAAGGCTGCATCTCATCTTACTGCCCACTGGCCCATCAAGCCAAGTTATTTTAGCTCTCAAAGCGACTTCACGGCCGAATCTAGCCAAAAAATACCAGACCCAAAGGCTGTTGCAGTACTATACCCTAAAGAGCCATGCTCGTGGCATAACAAGTTTGTGAGGTAGCCGGACAGGAGAAGGGGCTGCACTGCCGTGATGCTTACTTGAGAACATCCGGCGGGACCAAGCAGTGTCATTCAGGGAGGTTCCCGAGATCAGTCAGCCTGAGAGGGGTGTGTCAGATGGCCCCTAAGAGAGTGCCTCAGGTGGAGCTGCGGAAAATATTGAAAGACTGAGAGCTGATACTGGAGGGGTAAGAAAGCTGCTGCAACCTCCCAGACAGACTCAGTGACATTAGTGACATTAACTGGAGGCACACAGTTGTCCAATGTTACATATGCACAGCAGTCCCTTCAATAGTGTGGGGTTTGTAGACTGCATTCCTGATAGTAAAATTAACCCCTGATACCGCATATTGGAGGTAAGGTACAACAGTTATCAGCAGTGTTATGGGGGGCATCCACTAGACGATTTTATCCCTGTCCAACCTCTTAACGATTTTCCCTTGAAGTTTCCCTTGAAATATGATCTTCCACTCTGAAAAATTTGCAAAAGATTTGCAAACGATTTGCAAAAGATCTAACAACAAACTATGTTGTTTTAATCTGTGATTGAGAGCTTTCAGATATAGTGGGCAGATAGTGGTTCATCATTTGATTGTTCAGCGTGAACGATGCGTGAACGATGTGTAAACGATGTGTAAGTGATGTGTAAACGATGTGTAAACGATTTGTAAACGATTTGTAAGCAATCAAGTGAAATTGACCTGCATGTTCAGTCGATGGAGGAGACGATCAAACGACCAGCGGGAGCGCACATCGTACATCAGAAACAATTACTGCTAGATTTGCAAACGATGTTCAAATGATGTTTGAACGATTATCGAACGATTATCGAACGATTTTATCATTATCGTTCAATCGTTCAACTTTATCGTCTAGTGGATACCCCCTTTAGGGTAACACTTCAATGCCAGCACTTGTAATACTTCTGCTATAAATTAAGGTTGCTAAGCAGAGAATGAACTGACTGTAATACCTCAACAGAAATCCTATTGCAAGCACAGAGAAATTAGTCATGAGAGATTGCAACCGGATAGCTACATTTCACCCTAATTAAGCCTAAGTCCCTACAGTCCTTTGGTTACTACAGTGATAGTGTTGCACAACACATTGAATCCAGGCAAGCTATCAACATCATTGCAGCAGGATAATTTACAAAGGATTACAGTGTTGCATTAGAGACAAGTACTGTAGCTGGAGCTGTTTAAGCACATCTGTACAGGATTTTGCAAAGACAGAGTAGATTGCTAGATAAATAATTCCCAAGAACTCCTCTTCATATCCCGGGCAACAAAGGGTGCACCCTATTAACTATTTCAACACTGAACTAGCATTGTATGGGACATGTAAAGAGCAGTAGTTTAATGGAGCATACACACGGTCAGATTTGTCAGACTTGTCAGATTTGTCAGATGAACGACTGAACGATTGAATGATTTGAACGATTTGAATGATTTTACCAAAGTTTTGAACGATTTGAACGATTGAATGATTTTTGACTGCATTAAAATGAATGGAATCGTCCAAGTCTGACTGCAAACCCATCAGATGTCAGATATCGTTATCTGACAAACGGGAACGCGCATCGTTGATCGTCCATCGTTCAGGCATGTCAGATATGAACGATTTTCCTTCAGATATGAACGACTGAATGATTTTTAAATCGTTATCGTTCATATCTGAAGGAAAAATCTGATCGTGTGTATGCACCATTAGGAAAACATTTTCCTAAAAAGGTGTATAGACAAATAACTAAAGTTTGCTATTGTATCGCAACCTTATCAGTTTATAATACTCAAGTGAGGCTGTTTGCACAATATAGAGGTGTTAAGGAAATTGCATGATTAGTCATCCAGTAATTGCCACTAGAGAATACTTACCGATTTACAGTTTGCAGGTTCGGGGTCCAGAGTTCACTGGTGACTTTCAGGTTCCTGAAAAATAAAATAAAAAAAAATGTTAATGTGTGTGTTACTGACTACTGAAATGCATTGATATATGAGTATTGCCAAGTGTTTCTTTGTTCTTACAAAATCAAAATAACTTAAGAAAGGTTCACTATCACAATCTTTACTGTAATACTGTGTTGTATGATTACATTGTGAATAAATACTTAGTGGAGGGTACCACAATAGATAAGCACCCTGTTTGTTATGTAATTTTGTTAGGTAAGTTAAGGGTTAAAGGCTGAAGGGTAGGTGCGGTTAGTTATTGGTCATTTGAGTAGTATAAGCCTATTGTAGGATTTAGGGGAGGGCTTAGCGGTCCCATATAAATAGCCTGGTGAGAGGAGCCATCTTCCTCTTTCCAGTTTATTCAACCAGGCTGGCTAAGGGGTCTATTTACTAAGCTTTGTTAGGAGATAAAGTGAACGGTGATAAGGTACCAGCCAATCAGCTCCTAACCGCCATTTTACAAACACAGCCTGTAACATGGCAGTTAGGAGCTGATTGGCTGGTACCTTATCATCGTTCACCTTATCTCCTAACAAAGCTTAGTAAATAGACCCCTAGGTGTCATATACATTGTATTTTCTCTGTCTGTGTTTCTCTTGTTCATTCCCATTTCATACTCTATAATCTTCCTTTTCTTTCACCCTCTCTGTCTCCTGTTAATTTCTCCTTTCCCGCCTTCCTTGCAGGGCCGTAACTAGGGTAGTGCGACCAGTGCCATGGCACAGGGCACCGCAGGGCAGGGGGCACTGTAGGGGACTGTCAATTTTTCTTTTTATTATCATCCTTACTGGTAGCTTCCTCTTCTTTTATCCCCAGCATCTCCTGGCCTCCCCTATCTCTTCCCTGGCCCTTCCCCATGAGGCCATGGCCCTTTTTCAGATGCACTATCTTATGTCCCTATTTAAAAAATGGGGGGGGGGGGCACCAATGATCTCTGGCACAGGGCACTAAAATGTCTAGTTACAGGTCTGCTTCCTTGTTTTATACTGTCCCCTCCTCCACTTCCTTTTCTACTCCCTCCCCTGCTTATGCCATCACCTTTTCTCCATCCTCTGCCAGTGCTCCCCTCCTTGCCAGTGACAGTATGCCCCGGCCTCCCCGTAAATGGTCAGACACCTGCTTTTTTCACCACCCCCAAATGCTGACTACCGGTCACTTACTTTGCAAGTGGTTCCTCTGTGTGTCTGTAATCAAAATGCAGTCGCTGCGCGTGTGCACAGTTCTTACATGCGCATTAGCAAACAAATGCTCGATCGGAGTAAAAATTGCCATTGCGTCCGTCTTTGAATCAGGCCCATAAACCTGCTTGTGTGGGTCAGTCAGGGGGAGAGATAGGAGCTTGTGCACCTTTAGCACCCCTTTGTGTACTGGATGTTGCATACCCTGACTTCCCATGTTGCTGTGATCTTATGAAACTACATTGTTATGTTCCTGAGTTTGCTGTTTATACTCCTGTGTAAGAAGTTATTGCACTGCCTGTACCTTATTGCTGTAATAAAAGCCTATTTGTTTTGAAGCACTTCAGTCTCCAGTGGTCGCCTGAATCTACCCGCTACACAAATCTATTGTGTTTTTTTCCCAAAAATTTTTATTTTTGTGGAATAATAAATAATCTCTAACCTGTCAGTTACCAATATGCTTCTTTGTATCTCCACACTCTATGGATTGATGCATCAAGTCATTTTCAGAGGTTTGACTGCAATCCCCATATGCAATAAGCTTGTATGGACTTGTCTTCACTACATTCCCCAAGAGGGATCCAATAGGATACCACCCAGTGTCCCCTGCAGTTCACACATGTGCTGGCCGATAGCCGTGCACACGCATGTTCTGGCAGATGGCCGTGCATTCGGAAGTCCTCACAACCCAAAAGACGGCTCTTATCAAAAGTACATGCATACGGCATTGCTAAGCACCGCTATGCATGCAATCAGTAGCAGGATGTTTTGTATTCAAAATGCAATGCTTCATACAGGATATGTTCAGTATCCCAATACGGGATCCCAGTGGTGTAACTAGGGTATTTGGAGCCCAGGGCAAATTAAAAAGTGGAGCCTCCGGCATGCACAGCGAAAAATGGGCATGACCACTTAAAAATGGGGCGTGTCAACATGACACACACCCCTTTATCGTCACTCTGAACATTCCTTTCCATATGCACCTTAACCCTATAAGTGCCCCTTATACAGTACCCCCAGTACGCAATGTCCCCAGTTATGGTCCTTCTTATGCAGGCCCATAGTAGTGCCCCTTATACAGTACCCCCAGTAGTAGTCCCCATTATGCAGCCCCTCATTAGTTCCCCTTATTCAGTGCCTCCAGTAGTAGTCCCCCTTATGCAGTGCCCCCAGTGGTGGTACCCCCTTATGCAGTGCCCTTTATATAGTGCTCCCAGTAGTAGTCCCCCCTATGCAGTGCCCCCTGTAGTGGTCCCCCTTATGCAGACCCCCAGCAGTGATCCCCCCTATCCAGTGCTCCTTATACAGTGCCCCCTGTAGTGGTCCTCCCTATTTAGTGCCCCCAGTAGTGGTCCCCTCAGTGCAGTGCCCCTTGAACCCCTAGTAGTAAGCCCCTTATATAGTGCCCCCAGCAATAGTCCCCCCAATGCAGTGCACCCAGTAGTGGTCACCCTTATGCAGGCCCCCAGTAGTGATCCCCCCTATCTAGTGCCCTTATACAGTGCCCTGTGTAGTGGTCCTCCCTATTAAGTGCCCCCAGTAGTGGCCCCTAGTAGTAAGCCCCTAATATAGTGTCCCCAGTAGTAGTTTCCCTTGTGCCCCTAGTAGTAGTTTCCCCCTAGTAGTAGTCCCTCTCCCAATGTAGTGCCCCTAGTTATAGTCCCCAGTAGAGCTCCACCTCCAGTAGAGGTCCCCCCAGTAATGGTGCCCCCAGTAGTAGCCACCCCCCCCAATGAAGTGCCCCCCTCCCCGTAGTGCAGACACATAAGTTAAAAAAAATTAAAGAATTACACTTACCTGAATTCACGCTCCGGCCACTGCTCCCGCTGCTGCACATTGGAGAGATGTCTCTCCCATTACCCTCTGCAGGAGCCGGAAGGTGGAGCTCATGAGTGAGCTCCAGCCCATCTCTTGCAGTGGGCGTTGCAGCAGTCAATGAGAGTCTGTTTGACTCTCATTGGCTGCTGGTTAACACACACATCACTGACACGCTGTTAAACTGCACAGCCTGAGCCAGCCTCCCACCCTTCTCCTAGCACTCAGGGGGAGGGAAGGGGCTTGGCTGTGCAGTACAGGACCGGCGTTGGGCGCAGAGAAGCCTAGCGCCGGTCCTGTTTAAATGTGTAGCGCTGACCGCACACACTGCGATCGGCACTACACTGCCTAATTATGATGGTCTGGACCGTGGCTGGCGGCGCCCCCCTACGGTGCTCAGGGCACGTGCCCCACTCACCCTGCCCTAGTTATGCTGCTGCAAAAATCCAAACACCTGACACATCCCAACCGCCGGCATCCCGAAGGTAAGTAGCATGGTTGGTGGCAGGGTAGGGTTAGGCACTGGGGGAAGGTTAGGTTTATGGTGCAGGGAGTAGGAGGGTAGGTTTAGGCACTAGGGGGGAAGTTAGGGTTAGGCACTGGGAAGGGAGTGTTAGGGTAGGGAGAGGAGGAGGGTTAGGATGCCTACCGACAAGTGTCGGTATCTTAACCCTGTCGGGATGCCGGCATCAGGATTTTGACTGCTGGGATCCCAAGTGCCAGAATCCCATACCCATCCCACTTCATACAGTAAATCCTGCCCCACATATTGACAAATCCCTGTATGAAATTATCGTATCCATATCATGTGCTGCAAAGTATCAAACTGTGTGTAATTGGAAACACACATTGCGTTATGTATAATATCTTGTTTGTTTCAAAATGGAATACATCACCAACCTCCACAATGATAATGTTGTTCACTTTCACTTAAATTTGGGACCTGTGGATTTCTTACCACAATACCCCACTTTCAGGCTTCTCGTGATCACAGTGCCACCATTTTGTACTGCGATCCCCAACTCTTTCCAATCTCTCCTTCACTATTCACATCTCACTCGCTCACCCACTAAAACAAGATAATCACTTATAAAAATCTCCTTACTTATTTTTTCCCTCTTTACCATTGTACTCTTCAGTCTTTATTGTGGCATCCTTGATTCACGAGGCTTGGCTGGGTTTTCAGTTTACATTGTGTGTATACTAACTAATATATATAACCCTTTGCTAACAGTGTGGTAAGATATATTAGCATTCATAAAGTCGACATTCATCAGGTAGACATGATATAATGTCGACATATCATCCCTGGTGGCCCAGTGGTGACTTAAATGCCCTCGACAGGTGTAGTGGCTCCAATAGCATCTCCTGGGTAATGTGACTGTCAGTTCCGGCAGTCATTTGATGGAGCAGCATTCCAATGAGTACACTGCCCCTATCCCTAACCCTCCCTCTAGTGCCTAGCCCCCCATGTAGCCGTACCCTATCCCTCCTGCAGCCTCGACATTCTGAAAATGTAAATATTTCAGAGTCGACATTGTGCACATTTATTTACTCTGCTATAAAATCCCAGCACAGAACAAGATAGAAGCTGGCATTCTGCAAGGATAAAAAGTGTGTTTATTCTGATTCCAGCAATAGGACTGTCAGAATAAAATAAACATAAAGGGCCAAATGTAATAGGTAGTCTGTTTTGGTAAATTGCGAGTTTGGTGCTAAACTCGCAATTTTTCACAACTCTCCAATGTAATAGGGTGTCTGTTCAATAAAACTCGCATTTTTCAGAGTTACTAAAACTCTCCATTCTCAAACTCGCATCCAGATGTTTTCGCATTGAAAACAATCAACTCGCCCAATGTAATAGGGTGTCTGTTTCAGACTCGCAAAAAAAGATTACCAAAAGTCCCCAAATAATAGACCTGCTTCAGGCTAGCGAGTACATCCTGAGCAGGTCAGATTAACACAGAAACATGCACATATCCATGAGATATGTACATGTTTCTGTGTGTACTTATGTTAAATGTTATAAAATAAAAAAAAAATGACGTGCACCCCTCCCCAAAAGCATAACCAGCCCCGGGCTTTATAAAGCCTGTTCTGGTTCTAAAAATACAGGGGCCAAAATGCGTAGGGGGCCCTGTATATTAAGAACCAGCACAGGGCTTTGTTGAGCTGGTCCTGGATCTGGAAAATCAGGGGACAAAACGAGTAGGGGTCCCCTGAAAATTACAAAACCATCACCAAACCCTTTCTAGCGGGGGGATAATGCCACAGCCAGGGAAAACCTTTCACCGGTTTCCCCGGCCAAAGCATTATCCCTGACTGCTAGTCAGTCCAGGCCGGGGATCCCTGGGGAGTTGGGTACCCCCCAATAAAGGGGTACCCCTCTCCAGGGCACCCCAGGCCTAGACTGATAGCCCGGGGCTATCCCCGGCACCCTAGGGCGGTGGGTGCCGGGTTGATAGTGTAAAGTGGAAAATTAAATTTTCCATATTGTCTTTATTTGTAGAACCACAAGTACCAGCAAGCCTCCCCTGCATGCTGGTATTTCGAGAACCACAAATACCAGCATGCGGGGCATTATGGGCCCGCTGGCACTTGTAGTTCCACAACTAAAGAAATACGTAAATAAACAAACTTACACCGTGAAAGTATAATTTTAATAAAACATACATGCACACTCACACTCACACATACTCACCTATTATCCGAAGTAATCCATAGGGGTGTACCTGAAAAAAAAATCCGTACTCACCTCTCCTATGCGTAGATCACGTCCTCTTCTCCAAGTAGGCAATCCAGGGGTTAAAATAAAAAAACGCTAAAAACCCGATCCATGCGGACTGAGCAAAGGTATGTGTGTACACATACCTTTGCTCCGCGTAAATGACCGGGGCACACATGTGCCCCGTCAGTGCAGGGGCCGCCAGCCAATCAGGGAGCATCTCCGTCGGAGCAGCTCCCTGATTAGCTGAATGCGGCCAGCCTCTGTCTCCCATAGACGTCTATGGTGAGAAATCCCCATAGCCGTCTATGGTGGAAGCCGCTACATAGTAACTGCAAGATTAATTGATGTTAATCTTGTGGTTACATCAATGATACAATGTCGCGACATTGGCTGGCGGCCCCTGCACTGACGGGGCACACGTGTGTCCCGATCATTTACGCGGAGCAAAGGTATGTGTACCTTTGCTCAGTCCGCATGGATCGGGTTTTTAGCGTTTTTTTATTTTAACCCCTGGATTGCCTACTTGGAGAAGAGGACGTGATCTACGCATAGGAGAGGTGAGTATGGATTTTTTTTTTCAGGCACACCCCTATGGATTACTTCGGATACTAGGTGAGTATGTGTGAGTGTCAGTGTGCATGTATGTTTTATTAAAATTATACTTTCACGGTAGGGTGCCGGGGATAGCCCCGGGCTATCAGTCTATGCCTGGGGTGCCCTGGAGGGGGGTACCCCTTTATTGGGGGGGTACCCAACTCCCCAGGGAACCCCGGCCTGGACTGACTAGCAGTCAGGGACAATGCTTTGGCTGGGGAAACCGGTGAAAGGTTTTCCCTGGCTGTGGTATTATCCCCCTGCTAGAAAGAGTTCGGTGCTGGTTCTGGAATTTTCAGGGGACCCCTACTCATTTTGTCCCCTGATTTTCCAGAACCAGGACCAGCTCAACAAAGCCCTGTGCTGGTTCTTAATATACAGGTGCCCCCTACACATTTTGGCCCCTGTATTTTTAGAACCAGAACAGGCTTTATAAAGCCCGGGGCTGGTTATGCTTTTGGGGAGGGGGTGCACGTTTAACACACACAGAAGCCATCACGGATCTCACTGATCTGTGATGGCTTCTCTAAAACTCGCACCTTTTAATGCTACTCGCATTAAAAGGTGTCAGTTTACATAGCCCTAAACTCGCCTGCACTCGCAAATGCAGTAGCCTCAAGCTGAAAAGTTCGCAGGCTATTGAATTTGCGAGTTTCAGTACAAACTCACACTTTTTAAAAGTGCGAGAAAGTGCGAGTTTGTACTGTTACTAAAACTGACACCCTATTACATTTGGCCCAAAGTATCTGAAGAAGTGGGCAGCAAGTCCCGTGAAATGCGTACAGTTTATGCAGATTATCACATGCTGTACCAGACAATTAAGACACGTTTGTATTAGGGGTGTGCACCGGCCACTTTTCGTGTTTTGTGTTTTGGTTTTGGATCTGGATCTTTCTTCGTGTTTTGGATCTGGATTGGTTTTGCCAAAACCACCCTTCCGTGTTTTGGGTTCTGGGTTTTGTGTTTTGGATCTGTATTTTTTTGAAAAAAAGCATAAAAACAGCTAAAATCACAGAATTTGTAGGTTTTTCTGCTCCTATGCTATTATTAACCTCAATAACCTTAATTTCCACTCATTTCCAGTCTATTCTGAACACCTCACACCTCACAATAGTGTTTTTATGTCCAAAAGGTTGCACCGAGGTAGCTGGATGACTATGCTAAGCGACACGAGTGGGCGGCACAAACACGTGACCCATCTAGGCGTGAAACTGCAGTGGCAGACAGGATGGCAGTTTGAAAAACTAGGCCCCAAACTGTACATAATGCAAAGAAAAAAAAGAGGTGCAAGATGGAATTGTCCTTCGGCCCTCCCACCCACCCTTATGTTGTATAAACAGGACATGCACACTTTAACAAACCAATCATTTCAGCGCCAGGGTCTGCCACACAACTGTGGCTGAAATGATTGGTTCGTTTGGGCCCCCACAAAACAAGCTGGCAATTAATCTGTCCCTGCACAAACTGGCTCTATGGAGGCAAGATGTCATCCTCATCCTCCTCATCCACCGATTCCTCACCCTCTTCAGTGTGTACATCCTCATCCTCACAAAGTATTAATTCGTCCCTGCTGGAACCACAGGTCCCTCTGTACGTTCTGGAGGCTGGTCTCCCTGGAAGAGTTGATAATTCATTTTATGAACATCATCTTCTCCACATTTTGTGGAAGCAAGGTTCCCGGCTGCACTAAACACTCTTTCGGAGTACACACTGGAGGGGGGGCAACTCAGGTAAAATAGAGCCAGTTTGTACAGGGACCTCCAAATTGCTTCTTTTTCCTGCCAGTACAGGTACGGACTGTCTGACATGCCTACTTGGATGCTGTCACCGATGTAATCCTTTAACAGACAGACGCACGCTTGTCGCTGCTGCTTTGAGGATGCAAGTGCGGCTACAGCCCACACAATTCACAAAGACAGAAAAAAAAAAAGAATATTTTTATTGTTTGCGGAACGCACTTTGAGGGTTACACCACCCTTTAACAGACAGACGCACGCTTGTCGCTGCTGCTTTAAGGATGCAGGTGCGGCTACAGCCCACACAATTCACAAAGACAGAAAAAAGAAGAATATTTTTATTGTTTGTGTAGCACACTTTGAGGGTGTCACCACACTTTAACAGACAGACGCACGCTTGTCGCTGCTGCTTTAAGGATGCAGGTGCGGCTACAGCCCACTCATTTCACAAAGACCAAAAAAAAAAGAACAATATTTTAATTGTTTGTGTAGCACACTTTGAGGGTGTTACCACCCTTTAACAGACAGACGCACGCTTGTCGCTGCTGCTTTAAGGATGCAGGTGCGGCTACAGCCCACACAATTCACAAAGACAGAAAAAAGAAGAATATTTTTATTGTTTGTGTAGCACACTTTGAGGGTGTCACCACCCTTTAACAGACAGACACACGCTTGTCGCTGCTGCTTTGAGGATGCAAGTGCGGCTACATCGCACACAAGTCACAAACACATTAAAAAAATAGTTTTTTATTTTTTGGAGCACTTTGAGAGTTACACCACCCTTTAACAGACAGACGCACGCTTGTCGCTGCTGCTTTAAGGATGCAGGTGCGGCTACAGCCCACACATTTCACAAAGACCGAAAAAAAAAGAACAATATTTTAATTGTTTGTGTAGCACACTTTGAGGGTGTCACCACCCTTTAACAGACAGACGCACGCTTGTCGCTGCTGCTTTGAGGATGCAAGTGCGGCTACATCGCACACAAGTCACAAACACATTAAAAAACATTTTTTATTTTTTGGAGCACTTTGAGAGTTACAACACCCTTTAACAGACAGACGCACGCTTGTCGCTGCTGCTTTGAGGATGCAAGTGCGGCTACAGCCCACACAATTCACAAAGACAGAAAAAAAAGAACAATATTTTAATTGTTTGTGTAGCACAGTTTGAGGGTGTCACCACCCTTTAACAGACAGACGCACGCTTGTCACTGCTGCTTTAAGGATGCAGGTGCGGCTACAGCCCACACATATCGCAAAGACAGAAAAAAAAAGAACAATATTTTAATTGTTTGTGTAGCACACTTTGAGGGTGTCACCACCCTTTAACAGACAGACGCACGCTTGTCGCTGCTGCTTTGAGGATGCAGGTGGAATCTAGACGGGATTTGGAACCGAGGACACACTACCTCTATCAATTGTCTAAATCCCACTGCACTAATGGCGGATTCCGGATGCACGTCTAACACCAACATAGCAGTCAAGGCCTCAGTTATACGTTTTGCTTCAGGATGACTGCTGTCGTACTTCATCTTCATCGCTAGGGACTGTTGGAGGGTCAATTGTTTAGTAAAAGTAGTGATGTTCCTACTTCCTCTCTGGGATGATGAACAACTCCCAGCAGCAGCAACAGCACTAGGAGGAAGTGGTTCTTGATCTTTCCCTATTTTATTTTTATCGGAGAAAGTTTGGTCCTCCATTTATGTTATATTGATATATACGTGCGGCTAAAGCGCACACAAACACAGAAAATATTTTTTTATTTTTGCTGGAGAGTAGTGCACTTTGTGGGTTACACCACCCTTTAAGAAATGAGCCAGCCGGCTCTTTACTTATGGGACACAGGCGCACGCTTGGCGCTGCTCCTTTGTTGATGCACGTGCAGCCACAGTGCACACAAGTCACAAACACAGAAAATATATATTTTTTTGGTTTGGAGTGTACTTTGGGGGTTACAGAACCCTTTAACGGTCAAGCCAGCCGGCCCTTTACTTATGACACAGGCGCACGCTTGGCACTACTTTGTTGATGCACGTGCGGCTACTGCGCACACAATTCACAAACACAGAAAATAATTTTTTTTTTGGTTTGGACTGGAGTGTACTTTCGGGGGTTACAGCACCCTTTAACGGTCAAGCCAGCCGGCCCTTTACTTATGACACAGGCGCACGCTTGGCACTACTTTGTTGATGCACGTGCGTCTACTGCGCACACAATTCACAAACACAGAAAATAATTTTTTTTTTGGTTTGGACTGGAGTGTACTTTCGGGGGTTACAGCACCCTTTAATGGTCAAGCCAACCGGCCCTTTACTTATGACACAGGCGCACGCTTGGCACTACTTTGTTGATGCACGTGCGGCTACTGCGCACACAATTCACAAACACAGAAAATTATTTTTTTTTTGGTTTGGACTGGAGTGTACTTTCGGGGGTTACAGCACCCTTTAACGGTCAAGCCAGCCGGCCCTTTACTTATGACAAAGGCACACGCTTGGCACTACTTTGTTGATGCACGTGCGGCTACTGCGCACACAATTCACAAACACAGAAAATAAATTTTTTTTTTGGTTTGGACTGGAGTGTACTTTCGGGGGTTACAGCACCCTTTAACGGTCAAGCCAGCCGGCCCTTTACTTATGACACAGGCGCACGCTTGGCACTACTTTGTTGATGCACGTGCGGCTACTGCGCACACAATTCACAAACACAGAAAATAATTTATTTTTTGGTTTGGACTGGAGTGTACTTTCGGGGTTACAGCACCCTTTAACGGTCAAGCCAGCCGCCCCTTTACTTATGACACAGGCGCACGCTTGGCACTACTTTGTTGATGCACGTGCGGCTACTGCGCACACAATTCTCAAACACAGAAAATAATTTTTTTTTTGGTTTGGACTGGAGTGTACTTTCGGGGGTTACAGCACCCTTTAACGGTCAAGCCAGCCGGCCCTTTACTTATGACACAGGCGCACGCTTGGCACTACTTTGTTGATGCACGTGTGGCTACTGCGCACACAATTCACAAACACAGAAAATAATTTTTTTTTTGGTTTGGACTGGAGTGTACTTTCGGGGGTTACAGCACCCTTTAACGGTCAAGCCAGCCGGCCCTTTACTTATGACACAGGCGCACGCTTGGCACTACTTTGTTGATGCACGTGCGGCTACTGCGCACACAATTCACAAACACAGAAAATAATTTTTTGTTTGGTTTGGACTGGAGTGTACTTTGGGGGTTACAGCACCCTTTAACGGTCAAGCCAGCCGGCCCTTTACTTATGACACAGGCGCACGCTTGGCAGTACTTTGTTGATGCACGTGCGGCTACTGCACACACAATTCATAAACACAGAAAATAATTTTTTTTTTGGTTTGGACTGGAGTGTACTTTCGGGGGTTACAGCACCCTTTAACGGTCAAGCCAGCCGGCCCTTTACTTATGACACAGGCGCACGCTTGGCACTACTTTGTTGATGCACGTGCGGCTACTGCGCACACAATTCACAAACACAGAAAATATATTATTTTTTTAGCACTTGGGGGGAGCACCCCTGATGGACAGAGCACCCCCTGGACAACACTACAGCACCCCTTTAGGACTGGGACACTGCACAGGACTTTGGAGTGGACACAGCCCCTATGGAGAACTGACTGCACAACACAGTCCAGCCAGCCCCTATGGACTTTGAAGTAGTGGACACAGCCCCTAGTAACAACAGCAGCACAGCACAACACAGCCAGCCCCTATGGACTTTGAAGTAGTGGACAACAGCAGCACAGCACTACACTACACTACACAGCCCTAACTCCCACCCTCCCTCTTCACTGTCCACAGCCGAGTGAGAAAATGGCGCCGATGCGGGTACCTTATATAGGATCCAAAACCCGCGAGACTCGGAAGGCGGGATGATGACGTTTTGCCTCGATTTCAGATCCGAGTCAGGCGGGAAAAGTCGAGCCTGATTCGGATCGGACTCGGATCGGGGGGGCTCGGGGGGGTTCGGATTTCAGAAATTCGAACACGCTCACCCCTAGTTTGTATCAATGTGATATTACAAATCTTCAATAAACTATTTTTTTAGAAGAAGTGGTGCTGATTATTCAATTGGGGGAACTTGCGCCAGAAAGGACATTGGGCCTGATTCAATACGGATCGCAATTGCAACCACGTATGCAGATAGTTGCATACTGCACATGCGTATGCACTGCACTGTGCGTGCATGGCGATAGCCCTGCGATTGCGCATGCAAACAGGAATCCATCGCAGAGTGAGTGACAGGCCATGAGTGTTTGGGGGTGGTGACGGGGGAGTGGTTGGCATGGCAGGCATGTCTGTCAGTTTGAACGCCATTGCACGGACGTGCATAAATTAGCCACTGCGATTCCCTATGCAGCTTGAGCACTCACTGCGTGCGACGAGACTTGCAATTTCTGCGGCTGGTCAGCCCTGCTGTAATTGTGCGTGACGGCCCGATGTGCTTCGATGTTACATATGTAAACGCAAGATTGTAAAGTATTACAGATGTAAGAGAGCAGTAGTGTCCGTCTCTACGCTGGCTGAGCAGTGGCAAACAGTAGCATATTTCTATACATATCACTAGCTACACGTTTCCTATTGAACAATGACTTTCATATTGTGCCAGATTCTTGTTCCTGATAAAGAGTCTGGGCACCATTCCAAATTTAGTAGAACTTTTGTTTTGACGTTCTGCCATACAGTCTGTATTGTTTGATATGAAATAAAGAAATAATTGTATCTTCAGTATTATTTTCCATCCATCTCATTTCATGGAATAAAAACATTCTGTAATAGTTGGAGTCAGAGAAGTGGAATCGGGGAACATAAGAGTGATAAAGGACATCTCATCTAGATATGAAGCACTAAGGCACCAAGTAAAATGTATTGCTATATTTTTTGCTCTTGTCCAGATATAAGTAACATAGGGGTCTATTTACTAAGCAGTGTTAGGAGACAGAGTGAAAAGTGATAAGAAAGTGATAAGGTGCCAGCCAATCAGCTCCCAACTGTCATCTCACAGGCTGTGTTTGAAAAATGACAGTTGGGAGCTGATTGGCTGGTACCTTATCACTTACTTATCACTTTTCACTCTGTCTCCTAACACTGCTTAGTTAGTAGACCCCTAGGGATGATTCAGCAATGCACGCTAGCAGAGGTATTTTCAGGGCGGTGCAGGGACAGGGATGGCCGGTGTTCCCGGAAATGGGGCCATGTCTCCCCTGGTTTCGGAGAGTGGCAAGACCAGGATCTGCATCCACGGTTGTAGTTTCCTGGCCTTGCAAGCCAGCCAGCCTGTGTAAGCTGTGGCTTACTCAGCTGGCCAGCCATTCAAAGGGGACCCGGGTGTCAGATTTGGTGTGGCCCGCAGGCAGTCATGGAGAGACAGCGCTGCTGGTTGCGAGGCAATCAGAGCTCACAGACTGGCAGCCAATCAGCAGCGGCAGGTCTTGATTGGCTGCCGGTCCATGACTTCTTATTGGCTCATGACTAGAGCCAGATTCAAATTGCGATGTTGCTGTCTGTCCATGTCTGCCGCTCCCTGCCAGTGCACCAGCTGTAATTACCTGGCAGGCTGGCCCCAAATCCACGCCCACTAGCTGTTGATGGCACACAGGAGGAGATGAGAGGCTGCTGGAGGGACATGGGGAGGTGAATTGCTGGGGGGTGGTGTCATAATGTGTAAGGGGCACTACTATTGTGTGGGATAATGTGTTATATTGGGCACTACTACTACGTGGCATAATCTGTAAAGGGAATTGTGTAGTATAATGTGTAAGGGGCATTATTCTGTAGTGTAAGGGACATTACTGTTTGACATAATGTATAATGGGCACTACTACTGTGTGGTATAATGTGTATAAGGGGTACTACTGTGTGGCATAATCTGAATGGACTCTGTGTGACACAACATGAATGGGCTCTGTGTGAGCAAATGTATGCATTTTTTTACCTCTGGGGGGGCCCTTTTAAGATCTTGCTATGTGGCCCACAAAGTTCTAGTTACATCCATGGGCACCAAAAGGGGGGAAGCGGGTTCTAATTACTCGGTCCTGGGCTTGTTGAAGGGATATTGCAAAAGGGTTTTTTTTTCTTCTAAGGGGGCATGGCCACTTCCCCCGGATCTGGGGCGGCTCTCTACAAGCCTGGTTACGCCCTTGCATGCAAACACAGAGGCTCTGAATTTTATATGAACCTGCATGAGTCATCTAGTTTGCTCAGACTGAGGTTAAAAAGATACTCTTGTAGCATTCTCACAGGTTTTTGTCAGACTGCCAATTTCCACTAGAGCCAGCCCTGGAACCTGTGTAATTTAAGATTGTCCCCATTTTTAGCGATTATGTGACAGTGTGTGGCCCTGACGAAGTTCAAGCCTAGGCAAAAACCTAATCCTGGTCAAACTACACAAGCCATGCTAAATTTGGTGGAGCTAGGTCCAAAACTCTGGCTGTGCATAAGGGACAAAAAGATGAACGGACAGACAGATGAGTTTTCTCACTTATTATATAGATGTTACACAAAAAGTTTTTTAAAAGTTGAGAAAAAAAATGAGACACTGAATTATACACATTTGTATATATACTTTTGAGTTTGTGCAGCTGCCAGGATTGTTGTATAAAAGTGGTCTATAGAGTTGGTGAAAGTTAGTGATTTGTTTGGTACTTTGCAGTATGCATTGTAGCACTTTTTCTTTTTAGTATAATTTTTATAACTAGCTCCAGAAAAATAAAGAAATCAGTGAAACCACTTCAGAAATGTATTAAATAGGTATTTGCACACATATCCAGAGTGTTGAAGTTACTATCTTGTATCAACCTTTTTTCACAAAAAAAAAATCACTGCTAAAAATTATTGTTCTATAGGCTGGTTGTATAGCAGTGGGTACATTTCCTGGAAGCCCTATATGTGCTCGAGTGATCCTCCTGGTGGAGGAAGAGAGAGGAGGAGTGATAGACTCATAGATTTGCAGATAAATGGTATCAGAGCTTGGTTTGTTTATGCCCCCCACAAAAACATTTTTGGAGGGACTATGGGCCTGATTCAAAGCTGAACGCTCTGACCAGAGCACTCGCTCTGAATCAGGGCCCTCCTACATTTTTTTGGAGCGTCCTCATGGACGCTCGCATAGCTGTGGGTTACCACCCACAGCTATAGTGAGCGTCCATGATGATGGTCGCGACGGTCTTCACCTTCGCAACCATCGGGCTTGCAACGGAGACCCTGCGGTAGGGTCTGATAGAGCCAAAATCACTCCCACTGATGTCACTAGTGATGTCAGTGGGGCCGGCTTGAGATGGTAGGCGTTCCCATTGGAACACCTCCATCTGGCAGGCATGCCCCCGGCACGAGCACCAAAGGGGGCGTGCTGTCAATCAACATCGACAGCATGCCCAAGTGGTACGAGACCCGGAGTGATGGAGAGCCCGTCACTCCCTCCGTCGTACGCATGTGCAGTGGGGGACATCGACCCGCTTGCGAGCGTACTGCCGCTCATGAGCGGGTCTGAATGACCCCCTTTGACCGATCATTAAGGATGAAGTTGATGATGAGGGTGTTGGCGTGGGAGATTGCATATGCTGCCCCAAATTGCTGGTAGCTGGTACTGGACTGCTTATAATTGTTTTGCAAATGATTTTAATTTTTTTAAATAAGTTGTATGAACTCGCTGCAAATAACGTAACAGGGCAGAGTTGCCTAGATGATTAACGTCCCTACCTCTACTAACTTTGGCTTCTCAAATGGTAAAGATGCCTTCACAAATGTCAGGAATTGGTTAAAATAATTCCACACCCAAGAGGTGGCTTTCCTGGTCTCATGTCCAGTCATAACAATGGCTTTCTTTTTATCACGATGAAGAACTGTTGCCACTGGTGGCTGACTTACACAAACAACATCCTTATAAGCATCAGATGGTACACAAATACCCCCCTCATCCTCCTGTTGTACTTCCACACTAGCATCCTCAATTTATATTATATCACCATCTTTACCTGTACTGCTCATTCCAACATTTGCAGAGGGTGCATACATGTTAGAAGGAGGCTTATCTAGGAGTACAATGTCAGAAATGTCAGACTCACACATACTGTACGTAATGTGGACACCCCTAGACTCTCCTCAAGGATTTGTGAATACACAATTTCTTCTTCAGTCTTAGCATTTTTCTTATTTTTTACACTGATTTGTCTGTTTTAAAGGTAATACCTCTACTAGAGTGAGAAGGTGTTGCAGCATCTAATGCATGAAAAAGCAGTAGTACTAGCAGGACCAACACTCACAAAAAAAGGACATGGCTCAAGCCTTCCCTTGCCACTGCTTGTGGTGTATGGCATGTTGCCAATTTTACATTTTGGCAGTAAACATTCTCTTTATTATTACTAGAGGTTATGTTTTCTTTAACACTGTGAAATATATTTATATTGCTGGTGCCCTTTCTTAAACTTCCTGGACCACCACTAGTGCTAGGTTGCTGCTCCTGCTCTTCTATCGATCCAGGTTGACTCACAGCACTAATAGTAATGGTGGCCCCAACTGAATGTTATTTTTTAAGTTGAGTACCTGAATAACACACATTGTTTCTCAAACACTGCTATACATAGCACTATTAGGTACGATGACACCTACTGAATGTTATTTTTTAAGTACAACACACACTTTTATTTTTTTAAACACTGTGATTCACAGCGCTGTTAGTAATGAGTGTGACACACAGTAGTCCACAGCCCTTAATCACAGTCGCACTGTAGCCAACAGCCCTTTACTGATGACAGACAATGACAGTCACAGACAGTGCTGCAGCCCACAGCCCTTCCTGATGATGTGTGACACACAGTAGCCCACCGCCCTTAATCACAGAGTCACAGTCGCACTGCAGCCCGCTCCGCACACCTTAACCCTCCACCATCCTTTGTGAAATGGCGCCCACGATCACAAGGGAGCGACTTTTACCGAATCCAAAACACGTGAGATCCAACGCCGGGAGGATGACGTTTTACCTAGTTTTGGGATCCAAAGTTGGCTGGGGTTTGGTTCGAGTCATAATCTCTAAATTTGGGTGTGTTCGGATTACAGGTATCCGAACCCGCACATCTCTAGCTGCAAAAGATGTTATTTCATTTTGTTTAGAGATACTGTAACGTATGTTACATGTCATGGAATGGCCCTTGCGCTAAATATGAAAAGAAGTGAAAAGGTTACATGGTGTTAGAAATATATTGACGATGAAGCAATGATTGATGAGTTTTAGTCAATGGCTTTAGATGTGAGGGCAATGCGTGACAGCAAAGACAGGTATCAAAGGGCTCTTCTGTATGTTTGAAAAGGATGAAGTTATGTTTGTCTTGTTTGAAGAGACAGAAAGGAAACAATAGCACTTTATTATCTCAAAGGTTTTTTTTAGAATCTTTCCTTGTTTGCATGATCGCAGTGTTGAAGGTATTAGCTGTCATATTTTATGGCTTGCAAGAGGAAACAAAAAGGAAGCAGCATCTGTGGCTTTGCATGTTTCTGTGCAATGAGAAAACATTATTTGTTTAATATAACTGATATGTTTAATGGCTGCTAAGTTGCTTAACTATAGTATTGTCAAAGAAAGATAGATACTACAGACAGTGGCGTCATGAGGGGGGTACGGGCCACACCCGGGAGGGGGTGACACCAAAATGTTGGCTTCTCTGCAGTGACAGTAGCAGAGTATTGCAGTGTGACATTCTCCTGCAGTATCGGGCTCCTGTCATAGACGAGGAGCTGACAGTGCAGACAGCCCTCCGGTGATGCTGGGCTGCCCCCAAAGTGTTGTGGGACCCCCCATGAGGCCACACCCCTTTATTCAGGCTACACCCCCTTTTTGGCCAGGTGCACTGGGGATATCCAGAGTGTGCACCGGGTGTCACCAGACCCAGTGACGCCTCTGACTACAGCTGGATACTGAAAGCAATAAATTAATGAAGAAATTTGCTTTTAATATAAAACTAGTATTTTGGACCTGTCATATGCTGAGTCTCATTGCAGGGGTATTTTTTCACCTGTCTCTCATCTCTGTCCCTCTCATCTTCCTGTCTCTCATCTCTCTCTCATCTCTGCTCCCTCCCTCCCTCACCCTGTCTCTTATTTCTGTCTCATCTCCGTCCTCTCATCTTCCTGTCTCTAATCTCTCTCTCTGCCCCCTCCCTCTCCCTGGGCGGGATGCAGTAATACTTACCGCCGGACATCGCCATTGTACAGATCGCATATGCACTAACATATGCGATCTGTACAGCAAAGGACAGCTCTTCCGATAAGAGCTGTCCTTTTCGATCTCTCATGCACAGTGGATTTCCGGGTTTATGACCCGGGAGTCCATCTGCGCATGCGCAGTGACGGGATGGCCGTGGGGCATGCTGGGAGGGATCTGATCGGATCCCTCATACCAGCACGATGCATTAGAAGCCCATAGGCTTCTATAGGGCAACGCCAGCAATAGCTGGCATTACCCTCTGCATCGCAGCCCGGCGGCCAGGAGATTGCTGCATACGGAAAATGCGGTAAACAGGGGTTTTACCGCATTTTCCGTTTAGTGCATCCCGCCCCCTGTCTCTTATTTCTGTATCTCTCACCCCATCTCCCAGTCTCTCATTTCTGTAACACTCACCCCACCACTCGTCTCCCATCTCTGTCCCATTCACAGGGGCGGATTGGGCCGCCGGGACAGCGGGAAAGTTCCCGCTGGGCTGACCCCTAAACCCCTTTCTGGGCTGGCCGATTCTGCCGGTCAGGCTGGCACTGACTGCCGGCTGCAGCGCTTCCGGGGTTTACGTTTCGCTATGGAACGCAAACCTGAATCTCCGGGCACCACAATGACTGTGCGGTGCCAGTATCCCCTCCCTCCCTCATTCTCCGCTTCCCGCCGTCAGCTCCGTGGGATGTCGGACAAAGGCTGTGGAAGATGAACCAGGGGGCGGGACCATGCAGGGGGGGCGGGGTGTATGCAGTGGTCAGTCAGCTTGGGATGGAGAAGTAGACAGCAGGACAAGAATGGCAGCCAGAGGAGCGGTGCAGGACATGGATGGCAGGTGCTTACTCTGGCTGTGAGGCAGCTGTCAGTACAGAGAAAGGGACAGCGGCCAGGACCCATGAGCTGAGGTGACCTACTCCTATCCTACCAGCTTCCCACCACTACTCCAATCCTGCTCACTACTCCAATGCTGCCCACTACTCCAATCCTGCCCACTACTCCAATCTACTACTCCCATCCTACCCTGCTTTCCATTATTGCTCCCATTCTGTCCCCTGTTTTGAAATACTACTTCTCCCTGCCTGCCCCACACTACTACTACTCCCTGCCCCACACTGTTACTACTCCCCGCCTGCCCCACACTACTACTCCCTGCCTGCCCCTTACTACTACTCCCTGCCCCACACTGTTACTACTCCCCGCCTGCCCACACTACTACTACTCCCTGTCTGCCCCCACTACTACTACTCCCTGCCCCACACTATACTACTCCCCGCCTGCCCCACACTACTACTGCTCCCTGCCTGCCCCATACTACTACTACTCCCTGCCCCACACTACTACTACTCCCTGTCTGCCCCCACTACTACTACTCCCTGCCCCACACTATACTACTCCCCGCCTGCCCCACACTACTACTGCTCCCTGCCTGCCCCATACTACTACTACTCCCTGCCCCACACTACTACTACTCCCTGTCTGCCCCCACTACTACTACTCCCTGCCCCACACTATACTTCTCCCCGCCTGCCCCACACTACTACTACTCCCTGTCTGCCCCCACTACTACTACTCCCTGCCCACACTACTAATACTCCCTGCCTGCCCCACACTACTACTACTCCCTGTCTGCCCCCACTACTACTACTCCCTGTCTGCCCCCACTACTACTACTCCCTGCCCACACTACTAATACTCCCTGCCTGCCCAACACTACTACTACTACTCCCCACCTGCCCCACACTACTACTACTCCCTGTCTGCCCCCACTACTACTACTCCCTGTCTGCCCCCACTACTACTACTCCCTGCCTGCCCCACACTACTACTACTCCTACCTGCCTGCCCACACACTACTTCTACTCGCTGCCTGTCCCCACACTACTACTACTACTCCACGTTTGCACATGATCTGTGTTTTTATTGTTTTCCTGTGGGAGTCAATGCGTTTTTTTTCCCTGTAGGGGCCATTGTGTTTTATTGATTTCTGTAGGGTTGAGTTTATTTCCCCTTCATTGTAAGGTGAGGTGAGGGTGGAAGTGCGGTCCCATGCCCATAAAGGCCACCAAACAAAGAAATTTGTCCCCTCGTGAGCTCGGTTTGCTCGTCACACTGGGCACGCTTTGCTCACCACAGATTTATATTCTCCCTCTATGTCCACGTGAATAGTAGGGAATTACTGTACATTAGACAGTAACTGATGATGTTAGGGTCCTCTCTGTGAAGGGCATCCAGACACTACCATTTTGGTAGGTGCCAGTGTGTTTGTTTATCAGTGGGGACAATGGTGTCTTATTTTTTTTTTTGTGTGGGTGAATGTTTTTTTTTCTTGTGGGGGCCAATGTATTTGTTTTATTCTGCGGGGGCCAGTGTGTATTTTATTTTTTTATTGTTGAGGCTATTGTGTTTTTATGTATTTCTTGTGGGGGCAATGTGTTTGTTTTTTTTCCTGTGGAGGCTAATGTGTTTTTATTGTTTTCCTGTGGGGGACAAAGTGTTTTATTTTTTTTCTTGTGCATTATTTCTTATCTGTGCATGAATCTGAGTTGCAGTGCGGATTTAGACGCATGCACCAAGAAGTGTTTTAGAAATGTGTTGGGTATTCCTAGGTAGTTACAGGAGGTTGTCTAAAGACTTAGGGACCTATGTATCAAACTGTTTGATGCATAATATTAGGCAAAAACTGCAGTTTCTGCATAATTTTATGTATTGTACTAAAAGCACAATGCAGGTGATTTCACAGAAATAGCTATACACCAAGGAAGGGCATTGTGTTTATAGCCTAAAGTCACAGACGAAACTGCAGCAAAAGATACAAGGACAGCTGCTACTGTGTCCATCTCAGAATCAGACACTATGAGAAGGGATCACGGCCCCCTTGACAGACCCCATCCACTCAACAGACCCCTGCACCTATTAGGGCTGCTTCCATAAATTTCCCAGGCTGGTTTTCCATCCCAATCTGCCCCTGCCCATTCACCTCCATCCTGTCTCTCATCTCTTTTCACTACACCCCTTTGTCTCCCTTTTTTTAGGGTTAGTGGTAAGGGTTAGGCACCAGGGGGAGGATTAGGCTGCAGAAGGGAAGGTTAGGTTTAGGCTGTGGGGAGGGAGGGTTAGGTTTAGGCACTAGGGGGGTGGTTAAGTTTAGGCTGCGTGGAGGGAGGGTAAGAGTTAAGGGTTGGGAGAGGGGGAGGGTTAGGATACTGGCCGGTATCGGTATCCTAACCATATCGGGATGCCAGCATCTGGGTTTCTGACCTCAGAGATCCCGAGTGCTGGCATCACATACCAAACCCTTTCTTAGAAATACCAGAACATAAGTTATGGAATGTTAAAACAATGTCAGACAACATTACTAAATCATTGTAAACAGCTTAACTGCAGAACTATGACTGTCTGAACACCCTGCCAGTGCATCCTTGTTATCAGGCAGACCCAAGAAGTCAGAAAATGCTCCAGTGATAATCAAGGTGTACCCCACTAAGAGTATTTCTGGATGTCTACAAATTGTAGCTGCAGCAGCAGTAGCTGTGCTTGTTGACAAATCTGCCAGTATTGTAATGGGACCAAAAAATATGGTAGTTGCTCAATCAGCTTAATATACTACAGGTGCTTTTAAAGGGCGGGGTTTACACTGAACACAGAGAAAAGAAAATTGCCCTCCAGCACACTGCAGATAAATCAAAAATACTTGAATCCTACATGATAATAGAAATTCAGAGGTATTGGTTTACATACATTTGCAAATATATGAATAAGCGCTGGGCCGTCGTCAAGGCTCCTCTATACCAGCGTCCCTAAAATTAAGGGGTTCACATCCGAGAAGCAAGGCACCCCAAAAAATTCCAGCCAAAGACCACATCCAGGGCATCACACGAAAAGGGGAAAAAAGGTGATAGTGAAGTGTTAAAGGATAGGTGTGTAAAGATAAATCAATAAGTGTTAATGAGATGTAAAAGAAAGAAATTACATAAATAATACACAAACGCATAGAAAAGTGAAAAAATATTCTATGTGAATTAAGTGGTGATGCCATGAGCAAGGTCCAGCCAGAACAATCCTGGGGGCCCCACTCCCAAACGCTCACCCCAAAATAATTATTGCTACATAATAGTAGCACCCACTCTGGGTCATATAATAACAAATTGATGTACTGCATGATAACAGTACATGTATGAGCTGAGAGCTAACTTACTTTGGAGGTACCCCAAAAAACCTCCACATGGCACTATAACGATCAGCACCTCCTCCTAATGCTGACTCCTTTCATGACTCCTTTCATGCCTCCAAACTGTCAGTGTAGAGACTAGATGGTGTTCTGAAGTGTCATGGGCGTGTTTAGCCTGAATATCAAAGGTATGGAATGATGGTACAAATCACATTGCTCATACATGAGCTGAATTCACAGAATGCCCATCCAACAAGGTAATCCAAATTTAATTTATTAATAAATCCAATGTATGTTCGAATCCCCAAATTTCATCAAATCATATACTTTGTCTTGTAGAGCACATTTACACAATAAAAAGTAGGCAGGCCTTTTTTAAAAAAAAAATCTAGGTAAAAAAACAAAAATGTTCTATTAAGAACAAAAATCAACCTTAAAATAATGTTTTTTTTCTCAATCTGGTATCACTGCAATGCCTTTCGCAATGACCTCCGCTTCCTAAGGCAATGTGAAAAAATTTGAAAAAGACTGTGTGTATTTATAAATGAACTCATTTATAAATTCATTTATAAATTCATGTCAGCCTTAATGATCGGAATTTCATTGCTTTTTTTAGTTTGAGAGGCACAAATTCAGTAGGTTTTGTGAAATTTCAGATCATGTCTAAGAAGCCTTAATGGGACATGTGAAACCGTAAGGTTTTCTGTCTATGGAATTTCATTGCTTTTTTAGCATTTATTAACCATCAGGGTTTTGATGAGCAAACCGGGCCACCTGCAGGGCAGAAGGACAACAAATAGGTACATTAGCACGGGTGGAGGAGCGGACAGCACACAGGTGATTTGGGGGTGCAGAGGGAGAGTCAGCTGGGGGGCAGGCTGCAGATGTGTGGGGCAGTGGCAGCAGTGAGGTGCGGAGCAGTGGCAGCAACAGAGCCGTGCTCAGAAGCATCAACGGGCGACAGAGGGACTCCCTGGTGCTGGGCATGCACCTGAGAAAATCAAATCAATAAGACACAGATGCATGAACGTATCAGTGAGATCCATCCATGCATCTGTTAAAAAATTAATGTGTAAATATAAAAAAAAAATTACGTGCCCCCACAGCACAACCACAAACGAGCACAAAATGGAATTTGGCCCTTATGGCACCATCAAATAATAACCATCAAAAGATGTAATATGATAAATCCTGTAATTTATTTACCATATGTATCTCATAAGATACAAAGGGTGGAGAGTGATGAGGATTTAGCAGTTACACAGATATACATGATTGCATGGAACATTTATATCAGATTGATTTGACATGTGACAACCTTTCATTTTTTACTGTTGACGACCATACAATTTCCATTGGTAGTGACAGATGTAAAATGTCTAAGCACTTGCATATATAGGGATTACACTTACTATTATATGATATAATTAAGACAAGGAGAGCTCATGAAGTTGCAAAGAGAACAGCAGCCTTACCTATCGCTCAGTTGCCAAGAATCCAGGCAACCAATTTAATGGGTTTTTTTGAGACTCTCAGTTCACAGAAACTAATAAATATGCAATATTTGTGTTACCACAGGGGGCTCATTCCAACCCAGGTAATACAAATCAAATCCATTCAAGTATTATAATGTGGGAATTTGAAATGTTTATTTGGGTGAATTTGTTTTTAATGTAGTTATTAAAAAAAAATAAGTTGAGTGAGGTGATGACTGAGACAGGGTAAGTATGGCAAGAAGCGTTGCAAAGTATTACAAAAGTATCAGAACCACCCTTAGGCCACCGCTTAACCTGTCACCATTGGATATATTTTATTTTTGTTGAACAGACAACCTTGAACTATGATAATGAAATGACTGTCAGGTCACCCACTTGCACCCACATGTAATACTTTAAAGAAAAATGAGATTTTAGGTAAACATAGCAAGAACAAGAGAATATTAAGCAGAGTGGTTCTTAGACACTGAGAAAGTTTGATGTATGATGTATGCACCAGGAAGACTTCTACTGATAACACTGTCAACCATACAAGTGATATATATTTTATTAAAATGATACCTCTCTTTATAAAATGTGTTAGGAATATATTCAAAAGGACCAAAAACCAAATCAATCACCTTGATATAGAAATGGATGTTAGGGTTCCAATAAAGTATTACAACACAGGACTGGACAATCTGCAATAAGATTGCCACGGCCAGGGTTTCTCGGCAATCTTATTACCTGTGAGGTCGGTATGGCGGGGGGTCTCTGGCAGCGGTGCTGGTGTTTGGCGAGGGGCACTGGCTGTGCATGGTTCTGTGCGGGCACATTGTCACTAGGCCTGGTGAGGTCTGGCGGTGTTTCCGTTCCATTGGCATGGGCATCTTGCCTGAGGCCATGTGATTCCGGTTGTCCAATCCTGGCACGTCATGTGCTCATTCCAGCCAGTCACAGCGCGGCACTGAGTATTTAGGAAGGTCCAGAGCCTTCCTTCCTTTGCCAGTGCAACTTGTTTCTCAGCTGCTGCAGAGAGAGAGTACCTGTGCCTTACCTGCCTGTCTGTTTCGCTACTAGCCTGAACCTTGCCTGCTCCAAGTGCCTGAACCTACTGTTCCCTGCACCTTGCCTCCCTTCACTCCCAGCTGTACTTCATTACCTCAGCCTGCATTTGTTACAGCTTACTATACCTGCACTCGTTACAGCCTCATCATTGCTGCATTCAGTTACAGCTCATCATATCTGCACTCTGTTTCAGCTCGCCATATTTGTATACTGGACTGTTCCTGCCTGTCACTATATGGACATTTCCCAATAACCCCCACTACAATTATCAAGTTCACTTTAGTGCTATACCTGGACTTTTTATTTGCCATTCCCATGTCTTCTAAGTCACTTATTAAAAACTCCACTTTTTCATTTAAGTCTGCTTCTGTGTCTGCTGCTATCACCACCCCAGGTCCACAACAAATTTAGAACCTCACAAAGATCCTACATTATAAATATCAAGGGTGATAGTTTAATTGACTATCAAAATGTGGACTGTCAAAGTTAAATACTAAAATTGAATGAAGTACAACAATAAACAACTTTCTGTACGTTTAAATCATATTTGATATTTTCCATATACTTAAATATAGCTTTTCAATATCCCCCATTATTATATATTAGTGTTTATATTCTTTACAAACGTTACACAATTTCCAACAGTGTGTAATAAATATAGCACTGCAATTCTATGTATGAAAATATGTTTGATTTTATAAGTGATCACAGCTTTGCGAACATTTGTTTGATTCAAGATTGCTTGTAGTTACAGCTTGTTTGGTAAATGCATATGCTTCCCTTAAGAAGCTGTTTTAATGAATAAACTGTTAACTGCTACTTTTCCCACACTGAAGCTGAGTACACACTGAAAGATACATTGGCCGATCAATTGATCGGCCAATGTATCTGCTGCCCTCGGGCAGTGTGTACCCACGATATAATTTATTTATTTATTTATTAACAGTTTCTTATATAGCGCAGCATATTCTGTTGCACTTTACAATTGGAAACATTTATAGAACAAAACAGGATAATAACAGCCAGACATAGAGGTAACAGGGCCCTGCTTGCAAGCTTGCAATCTACATATCAACATATCGCATTGGCTGTGCTGCACAGCCGATGGACAAATGTCTGCAGACACATCTGTCCATCGGCAGGTGAGTACGGGCGGTCGACAGACCCCCCGTACACACACAGCGGCAGTAGCAAGAAAGGGGGCGGGACACGCCCCAGACACGCTCCCTGGTCGCCGGGATCTGCAGGCAGACACAGATGATGGTAGTTCAGTGTGTACGATCAACCATCATCTGCAGATATATCTGCAGTTCACTCGATCTGCAGTTATATCTGTATAGTGTGTACCCACTTTAAGTGGCGAGCGCCTGAGGACATGGATACGACAATGATGATAAGCTGGAGGTTACCATGACTCAGGAAGACAGCTGAAAACTTGGCCACTTGCATTGTTTTTTTAAACTGTAATCTATTGTGTAGTGACCAGTTTATCTAAACTGTAATATGTGTTACTAAGGTTACTCCTATATTGTTTGCTCCCTATGAATGGTACCACACTGACCCAACAAGTCAGTGCGTTCAGAATTGAAGCCTTGTGTTGGTGCCAACCGTGCATGTGCATTATATGGGCGGTACTTTTTTTAGTTCTTTATGCAAATAAATCTTTTGGACTTTGGAACTCCAAGTAAGCTGATCGGACTTCACAATTATTTTACTTTAATATACCTATTCAGGTTTTTACTTGTGGCTAAGAGGGGCTCTGGAAGATAGGGCCCAGAACAGAAAATCTGAGGGTTCACCTGTGCTACAAGGCCTAAATGCCCACTGAGGGTTGTAGGTGTTATGGGAGTAAGGGTATTCTCTTTTATGAAGAGCCCATTTTGTTCACCAGGGCTTCCAGCTTCTTCTCTCTTTTTTTCAGGGGAGGCACCTCTTCTCCATGACAGCATCTTCTTTCTTGTGGACTCTTCACGGCTTACTCTCCACCAAACTCCCTCTGTGCTACTCATGATGGCTACTACTTGACAGAAGAAGGGGTCATAGCCATGACAAAGTGATGCACAATTGGCTGGTTGTGGTCATTTTCCTATTGGTTGGCCTGCGAGAATCCATGATTAGCTCTAGGGCAACATGTGGCGTGGTCCGATGAGTCATAATTCCAGTTGTTTTGTCTGATGGTAGGTTTTGGGTGTGCCGCAGATCCTATGAGACCATAGACCCCAGTTGTCCACAAGACATCATGCAGGCTGGTGGTGGTTCCATAATGGTGTAAGGTGTGTTGATGTGGCATGGGTTGGGTTGTTCCGTTGTATTGCTGGGATGACCATTTGCAGACCTTCATCGACTTCAAGTACCTCCAAAATGATGGAATATTCCAGCAGGATAATGCACCATGTCATCAGTCCCAAGTTGTCCAGATTTGGTTCAAGAAGCATTCTGGAGAGTTCTGACGAACGGTTTGGCAACCATGTTAGCCCTAAATGAACCCAATCGTGCAATTATGGGACATGATGGAGAGGCCCATTCGCACCCAAGATCCTGCACCTACAAATATCAGGAAGCTGTGGGAAGCTATCCAGATGTTATGGGTAAACATCTCTCCAGAGGTCTTATGTCCACATGTGGAATCAATGCCATGTCAAGTTTCTGCACTTCGTCAGGCTATAGGGGGTCCTACACTATATTAGGCATCTATACCATGACCTTTGGCACTTCAATGTAATAGGCCTCAAACAGAGAAGGTGGCTGGAAATATATAAAGTGTGCCTGCTCTAGCTGAATTAAATAGTGACACATGTTTAATGGTTGTGTCAATAATACAAAGTAGCGAAAGTCAATTATATGACATAGTAAGCAAACTCAACATAGATATTAGCAGATAAATGTAGTCAACCACAATATACCTGGTATATTTCATTTTTATAATAAGAAACAGGATATTTATATTGGATGATATGTAAAAACATATAATTGAAACATGTATGTGCTCATATTGATTTAGAACTTATATACTGCACAATACACAATAATTGTTAAATTAACAGAGAAGACATTTATGTAAGATACTAGAACGGAGCCCTAATCTAGAAACTAAGGGCCTGATTCAGAGATGTACATTCATCCGATGATGAACGTACATCTCTGATGTTTCCAGGTCTGTGATTGAGCAGAACGGATCCTGCGATTACACTTGCAGACTCCTCCCATGCCGCAGTATGATTGACAGGTGAGAGGAGGTGTGGCTGGTCACAGTTCCTGTTTTCTGGGAGGGACGAGGCCAGGGTCTGCGTTGGCAGACGCACTTTCCTTGCCTCTTACTTGACCATAACCCAAAGGAGCAACGATGGTGCGATGGTGATCCCAGCCTACGATGTCGGTCGCAGTGCTGGGATCGCAAATGCAGCAGTTAGAACAGGATATCATAACTAGTTTTTCTAACCCATCAAAATGCTTAATACATTTTAAAAAATGCATTTAAAATAATCTAAAATATGCACAATTACTTTGTCCCTTATAACCATAATAATACTTGAAATTAGCTTCGTACTTCACACTACAGGTGCCTATGAATAGTGGGTCTGATTCAGAGCCGGACGCTATTTGCGCTCGCTCGTTCTGAAAAAGGGGGTGGCTATTCAAATTAACCATTCGCTCTTTGCGGTCTGTTGACACCTCTATGTCTGAACGAGCGAACAAAACTTGCGGTCTTAATTTTGAAAAAAACGCCCCATCATACGTCATGTCCGCTATTTATTAGATTAATCGAGTACATCGAACGGCGTATGAACTGCTCGCTATTCTTGTGGTTGGATTTTCCTACCACAATCTTGCGAGCAGTTCTGGCTATAAAACAACCAATTATGCACACCCTTAAAACGCCCGTTTTGACCTTTAGGCACGCCTGCGTTCAGAATTCCACTTTCCTGTTTTCAAGCACCTTCCCCTGTTACCACCCACAAACGCCTCCTCCTGTCACTCAAAATAGCAGGCATTCGCTATTTAGCGAGCACATGATTTTCGGCTGCACTGACTGGTTCGCGCATGCGTATTACAATCTGTACGCATGCGCAGATGTGCGAACATCGCTTGGAACGAACGAGCGGCCGCTTACGAGTGGCTCTGAATGAAGCCCAGTATTCCATGGCTCTGAATGCATTAAAATAATGTGACAGTCTGTATGATATGTCCAGCAAGGATAGAAGCATGCAGGCCCTTATAGTGCCTAGCAGGGATTAGGTTAATCATAGCGTTAATGCAGCATTTTACATAACATGTTCTATTTTTTCAGGCTCTCCAGTAAGGATTAATGTATGGCTTTTGCTGGTGAAATGGTTCATGGTACAGATTTGTGGGAAGAGCTTCCCACCCCTCCACTGCGGAAACCCCTGCCCCCTCGGTGACCCCCTCTCCCCACCACACTTAAAACCTATATAAAAAGCTATATATTCCTCATGAGGAGTGTGGCTTCAGATGTATGATACCCAGTGTCAGACGGGCCCAGCTTGGTAACAGTCAAGTATACTATTAAAAGTACTGAGTGCTGTTGTAGGTGTTGAAAAAGATGTACTGTGCTGGTCTGAGGTAAGTTTGTATCAATTAAATCTGATCCAGTTACAGGATTTGTGTTATATTTACTGCAAAAAATAAGTCCTGGGTGTGTCACAGTGTCAGCCCATTTCCTGCTATTGTGCAGCAACCCTGTCTTTATAAATACTTGACATCTGTCCCTTCACTCTGTCCCTGGTAATTATTTTATCAAATATGTTTTTATAGTTTCTTTCTATATCTAAGGAAGTTGCTTTGTGTAGGGGAATGTTTATATTTGGGTAGCACAACTTAAATATATTACTTAGAAA
Source organism: Taudactylus pleione (assembly GCA_031769625.1). Taxonomy (NCBI): domain Eukaryota; kingdom Metazoa; phylum Chordata; class Amphibia; order Anura; family Myobatrachidae; genus Taudactylus; species Taudactylus pleione. Next base: position 12,399,147 of record JAUIMM010000213.1, on the reverse strand, counting down.
TAAATGTAACCAAATTCACTAATGACACTTGTTAAAAATGAAAACTGGATGTGGGATTTTAAAGATTTTCCTTTTCTCCCACAAACAAGCAATAAACACCATACCTTAATGGTTCACCATAGAATATTAAAATCTATACTATATGTGTAAATCACTAGGATATGTTATATAATAAACATCATAAAAAGCTCATAAAATTAATTATAAAAACTTAGAATATTCAGAGAAAGGTAGGTTTACATTATCGGAAGTGTAGTTTTAGACCTGTGGAGCCACAAAAAAAGTAATAAACAATAATTTAACATGCATTTGAATAAATACTCAGACTCGTCTCTTATTCAAATGCCTGAGTATTCAAATGCACATTCAACTACAGTAATGTGGTTTATTATGTTATTTATAGCTCTACCAGAGATGTACTAAGCTTGGAGAGTGATAAAGGGGTCTATTTACTAACCTTGGAGAGAGATGAAGTGGACGGAGGTAAAGTACCAACCAATCAGCTCCTAACTGTCCTTTTTCAAACACAGCCGGTAAAGTGACAGGAGCTGATTCGTTGGTACTTTATCTCTCTCCACTTTATCTCTCTACAAGGCTTAGTACATAGACTTCAAAGTGGAGATATATAAAGTACCAACCAATCAGCTCCTAATTGTCATTTTTCAAACAAAGCTGGTAAAGTGACAGTTAGGAGCTGATTGGTTGGTACTTTATCTCTCTCCACGTTATCTCTCTCCAAGGCTTAGTACAGTTCCTGTGAAGTGACAGTTAGGAGCTGATTGGATGGTACTTTATCCATCTCCTCTTTAGCACTCTCCAAGGCTTAATACATCTCCCACGTGTACGTATAATACAAAATGTATTCAACTTTGCGCCCCTTTCAATATACAACACCACTCTTTAAAAGTGCATATACAAAAATAAAAGAAAAAAACCAGCGCTGTATACATTTTAAGTCAATGCGTAAATATACAATACAGTAAAGATGCTATTTTTACCTGTGTAATGTTAAGCTGTGCCTATGGGTGTTCCTCAGTGTTCCTTTATTTTTTTATATGCATCCCCTGTGTACGTGTCTAAAATGACACTCCCAGTATGATGTACACTTAGATTTCAATAATAGTTCTATTTATTTCAATTCACTTTATAAAGTGTAAATGCTTTTAGGTGATGTTTATATAACCTATCCTAATATTATTATACACAAATTCTTTATTGATTTTATAAATACAAATGTTTATCTTTATTATATGAGCTGGCGTTTTCTATTTCAAACATGCTCCTTTTTATTTTATTTTCTTTGATGCCTCTATTATACACACTAGGGGCTATAATTTCTAAAATGCAGGTTTAGAGAAGTGGAGTTGTTGCCCATAGCAACCAATTAGATTCTAGCTATTTTCTTCTAGAAGGAGCTAGAAAAATGATTTGATTGGTTGCTACGGGCAACACCTCTGCTTCTATAAACCTGCATTTTAGTAAATATGCCTCTAGGACTTCTAGCGCTGGATACTTCACTTTTACCTTGACGACCTCGTGGGATTGGAACGTTTTATTTGGCAGCTTACTATGTACTAAGCCTTGGAGAGAGATCAAGCTTAAGTTCCTTAGCTACAACCTTGTCACTAAGGGGAGATACATTTTGTTACTACACATACAGGGGTTGACTCAAAGTTACATGCAAGTCAGTTTTGTGGATGAATCCTGTGATTTATTGAATATGCTTCGGAACTTAAGAATTCAAAATCATGGACAGTGTACTCAGATATCTGCCTGATTTAAAACGGATCTCTTGCAGAAAGGATAGGACTGGTGCAATGTGCACTGATAGTAATGACGGCTACTCTCACAAGCGGATGGATAGGAGCAGTGCCACCAAATAGATACAGCCAACTCTAAATACATTTGGATAGCCACATTTACTTCTGACAATCCAATACGGCTGCACCTGAATCAGCCCCACAGTCTGTATTGTTTGCTAGAAAATAACCATATTATTATCTGCAATGGACATCATTTTAGGAAAGTAAAATGCTCAGTGTTATGCAGCATCCATCACCTGTATTGTTGGTTTATTTTTATCTAATTCTTATAACTATTTCTAAAAACAGGAAATCAGTGGAATAAATTCAGAAATTAATGAAAGTAAAGTATCTGCAACCATATAGTATGCCAGGTAGCTTCAGTGTCTGCCCGCTGCTCCGCCACGCCCCCTCCCTCTCTATTCACTGCCCCGCCCCCTGATCTCTCTAGCGCAGCCCCCTGCCATGTCCCTTTCCGCCCCCCTCTCTGCCTTCTCCTCTCTCCCCCTGTCTTCCCCGCCATGTCACAACCCCTCTGTTCCATCCATCACTCCTCCCACACTCATTCTTATCGTGTTCCCAGCAGTCTTGGTCCTCGTCTTCCTTCTCTCCTGTTAGGCTATGGTCTTTCCTCTCTGTCTAGCAGTGGAAGCCAGGATGTGTGCCCCAATGGCTCCCACTTCAATGGACTATGAAGAGGTGGACACCTTTACTAAGTATCAGCTTTGTCACAGTTAAAGGTGTGGTCCTAACACTTGTATGAGGTAAAGATGCCAACGACTAATAAATGGTACAACACAGATTCAAAGAGAGGTCAAAAGTTTTGCTTAGTTAGAGCACATATAGCAACATAATAAAGGTTAATTATATATACTGTATATATATATATATATATATATACCCACATGTGTGGTTTCATAAATAAAGTAACAAGACCTCTCATTGCATACATTTATTCAACTTGTACATACTGTATATAGAATAATCAATAGTATGGCCTTGGTACAGATTATTTTTCCACATAGTCCCTATACTTGTCTAAACATTTGTTCCAATGGCACACCAAGGCATCTATCCACGTATAGAAGAAAACATTGTCAATCAACTGATGCTAGAACATGACGATTTGCTGAACTTCACCATCTCCTGCGAGCCACTTTCCACCCAGGTTTTTCTTCAATAGTCCAAAGAGATGGATGAATAACTTGAAGCCCGGTTAGGGCTGTAGGAAGGGTAGTCCAGTAGCTCCCAATGGTGACGCCGTTACAACTCACATGCGCGGTTGGCTGAGTGTGGCCTGGCGTTATTGTGCAGCTATACGATGCCTGTTCCCAACGAATTACCCTCCGCAACTGGCTCAATGTGTCACAATAGCGGAGAGCATTCACAGTATCTCCCTAGGTGAGGAAATCAAAAGAAGCACTCCCTTGTGGTCCCAAAACACAGTCACCATGCCCTTCTTTGCTGATGGAGTTGTTTTGAAATTCTTTGAAGGTGGGGACAATGCATGTTTTCATGTCATGGATACTTGCTTCATCTCTGGTGTTACAGGATGCACCCACTTTTCATCGCCTGTAACAATACCCTGCAGGAACTGCACTCCCTCCTCATGGTACCGTGTCAAGTGCACGAGAGACAATCCCATCCTTTTGGTATTGTGAACTTCTGTGAGTTGCCTCGGTACCCAGGATGAACACTTTTTCCTTTACCCCAGTTGCTCATGAGTGATGTTGTGCACAGTACCCACTGAGATGTTCAGTTTGTCAGCAATATCACTAACTCAAATGTGTCTGTCCTCTTGAATCAGACTGGCTGGATTGCTGTTCATCTTGAATATCTGTCCTGTCGTTGACAAGTTGGCGATGAATTTCAGCTGCTGATGTGCCCTTTAAACACAGACATGTGACCACACTACGCACCTCAATGTATGACCAAGTTTCTGCCAGCCTCGCCATCTTACACCTGATTTTGGAACAGCATGACTGATATGAGGCGCAGTCTAATAGCCGAGAGGGGAAGCAGTTGTCTACCTGCTCTGGCCTGGTGGGAAATTAGAATTAAATAGAGAACATTACACATGTGAGAGGTCTTGTTACCTTACTTATTGAACCACCCTCGTATATAAAATTTGCATATAGCAACAAAAAATACATAACAATATAATAATCTGTATATAAATCACAACAAAATATCTCAAGCCTGGCACATGTACTAAAAGGTTACACCTAAATGTCAACATATTCACACAGGAAATAATGTAATAATAATGTGATTTCACAATAATATAATAAGGGAGAAATATGTAAGGTAAGGTAAAGTGAAATAAAAGTAAAGAGCTCTTGCAAGTTGCTGCTTCTGCTTTTTCATGTTATGCCATGAAGTGAATAAGAAATCATATAACAAAAATGAATGCAACTGCTGCCCTTTCTAGTTTTACTGCATTACATTGAATAAATTGAAGATTTTACGCTATTTTCTGTTCAGCCATATCTTGTTTTTCATACAAACCAACACGAGATATACAGAGGGACAATTGTGTATAACTATGCAGTGATTGGAAGAACCAGGTGCTGGACATATTTATGAACAGATTATAATGAAGATTCTCGAAGGAAGTAATATTGAACTTTTGGATAATTAAGGTTTAAAGAAATATCTGAGAACTTTAACTCAATATATGACTGTGCCTTACCTATGCACTTGAATTTGAATATTTTTTGACTATATGAATTTCTGTGATTGGTGAATCACATCTGTATCTTCAGGCTGCCGTTATACAAGCATGGAGCGCAAATACGATTTATTGTTTTTTTTATCTTACAGAGAAGGCTAATGGGGTCTGTAGTCAGAATAGAATTATTATTACTTGACTCATTTTACCTTCTTTGTAAGATGTTTTAAGGTTTATTTATTTGGATGGATAGCAAAAATGCTAACATTATTATTGCGATCATAATATAGCTTTACTTTTGTTTGTGTGTATTTATTTTTTTATACTTTTTGAAAGCTGCCCACTAGAACAGTCTAGCCCTGTTTTCCTGGCCATTGTTTAAATACTGAGGTTTTTGAGCGAAATCCTTACAAGCCTCAGAGAAATACTGTACAGCAGACGTGCCAAGAAAATAATAATACATATAATAAGATGTCACAAAGAGGTATGACAATTTAATTTAAGAAATAAAAATGTTACAATTTTAGTTTGGTGATATCTTATTTTTGCCAGGTTTTGGAAAGCATATTTCTGTGGATGAGGCATGGTTCTATAGAGTGGTGGGGTGAATTAGTATTTCAGTGGTTAGGGCATGGTGTTAAAAAGTGGGGAGAGGGGGCGCCAAATCCTATCTTACCTCTGGGCACCTGGGATGAGGTAACGCCTCTGGTCGCTTCACAGCGGGCTGCAAGCTTAAATGTTTGATCAAAATATGAAGTATATAACCATCCTTTATTAAGGTGCAGTACAATTGTGAGTACATTTCAAATAAAATGTACTTTACACGGTGCCCTCCATCAATCACAAACCACAGTATTTTGCAATGGAGCATATTCCATGTAATCTTTTCTACAGCTATGTGAATGTTTCCCTTAATCAAAAGCAAAAATGGAGATAAAACCTACCATGTAGCAAGACATTTGTACAGCACAAAAAAGCCAACCATGTTGCTTGCATGCTTATTATCAATTAAATGCCTGAAGTACAGCAGTGCTGTACTTTCTTGATGACAGGCCACATTGAAAAATAACATGACTATATGATGCAGATGTGACCTCATACATTAATGCCTCAATACGCTATATAGCGTGAAATGCCCGGCATGACTGAGCCACGCCTGGCGCTGTAGCATAGCAACTTATTTGAAAAAATTGTGTCTTGTTCACATCACAGAGAAACACCACTAAATTTGTACCATACATGCTGGGCTGCAACTTTAACTGCAAAGGAATTAGTTTTAAACACGCAGAGAGTCGTAGATGAAGCTCAATGGAACTTGGTGTGAGAAAAAAATGTGTCTGCTGCATCAAAGTTCTTCGTATATAGGACCTGATTCAGACCAACTTGCTAGGAAGCGTTCGCTCATAGCTGCAGATGGTTTGCATTGTGCGCATGCGTATGCATAGCAGTGCGCGAACCGCAGCGAGAGATCGGGAAGCATTTGCTCGCTGCGCATAGACTACCCAGCAGAGTGACAGGAGAAGCCGTTTGTGGGTGGTGACAGGGGCTGGCTGCTAGAAAAGGGGGCAGTGGAGATGCGAACGCAGGGGTGCCTGAGCATCTCAACGCCATTTCAGAGGTGTGGATAATTTAGAGGCAGCGTCATAGTACACGTCACCTGGCTGGTTTTTATACTGAAGTGCTCGCAGTGCTTGAGATAGGGTATGGTCAGCCATAAGAGCTGCGATCACATCCGATGGTACCGATGGTTGCATACACTTCCTGGAGATGACGTGCGCAAGTGAGCATCTTAAGACTGGCTGGTGGGCGTCTGCATACACAGAGCAATCGTACGCCAAGACATAGTGGCCTTGCCTTGCGATCTCCTGCCTTCCCAAATTTGCATATGCATCGAGCGAGCGAACACATCTAGCGAGCGGGTCTGAATGAGGACCATAGATCATACCTGCCAACTTTCCCTGATGATCGGGGAGACTTCCTGAAATAGTAGCAATCTCCCTGACTCCCTGAAGATTCTAGGGGGTAAATTTACTAAGATTCGAGATGGTCCCGATTTTCAAAGTGATTTATTTCGCTGGTACTTGCTAAAATTTGGGTGATTTATTCCCTTTTTTTTTTTTTTAAATTTACCCACAGGTGATTTGAGGCTAAACAAGTTTGCCGATGGTGAAGCAGAACGAGATATCTCTCCCGAGTAACTCGTTTTGCAGGAGATTACTCACCCAAGATTGCAGTGTTTTCTCTCTGCAAATCTCTCCTGAGCAAGCAGCCAGCACATATCAGTGAGATATTTGCTTCCTGCTTGTGTGTTAAAACTTGTAAAATATAGATAAATGTTTTTTTTTTTAAATTACGTGAGGTTTCCCCCCCAAAAAAAAAAACACTAACCAGCCCTGGGCTTGCCAGCCTGTCCTGGTTCTTAATTTACAGGGAAAAAAATTTGTAGGGTTCCACTGTAAATTACGAACCAGCAGCAGGCAGCAGGGACAGAGCTGGTTTTAAATATACGGAGAAAAAAATTGACGTGAGGTACCCCGTATATTTAAAACCAGCCCTGGACCCTTTCTAACGGGGGACTGATGCCACAGCCAGGGGTGCCCTTTCACTGGGCCCCCCAGCCGCAGCATCAGCCCTGACCATTAGTCAGCCCAGGCCAGGGGTCCCTGGGGAGGGGAATAAGGGGGTCACCCTCTTCAGGGCACCCCTGGCCTAGGCTGATAGCCCAGGGCTATCCCCGCCACCCCTGGGTGGTGGGTTGATAGTGTTAGGTGTAGTGTAAAAATTAGATTTTTCATCATTGTCTTTACAGTGGAACTACAGGTCCCAGCATGCCTCCCCTGCATGCTGGTACTTGGAGAACCACAAGTACCAGCATGCAGGGCATTAAGGGCCCACTGGTACCTGTAGTTCATCTGTAAATAAATGGTTAATAAAACACACAACACACCATGAAAATAAAGCTTTATTGCATCCATAAACACACTTACACATACTCACCTGCTTCCAGATGTTAATAACGTTGACGTTGATGAGGGGACGGGAACATCTGTATACAGGTGAGTATGTGTAAGTGTATGTATGTAATAAAGCTTTATTTTCACGGTGTGTTGTGTGTTTTATTAACCATTTCTTTACAGGTGAACTACAGGTACCAGTGGGCCCTTAATGCCCTGCATGCTGGTACTTGTGGTTCTCCAAGTACCAGCATGCAGGGGAGGCTTGCTGGGACCTGTAGTTCCACTGTAAAGACAATGATGAAAAATCAAATTTTTGCACTACACCTAACACTATCAACCCACCATCCACCACCCAGGGGTGGCGAGGAAAGCCCCTGGCTATCAGCCTAGGCAGGGGTGCCCTGGAGAGGGTGACCCCTTTATTGGGGGGGTCCCCAACTCCCCAGGGATTCCTGGCCTGGGCTGACTAACGGTCAGAGCTGATACAGCGGCTGGGGGGCCCAGTGAAAGGGCACCCCTGGCTGTGGCATCAGTCCCCCGCTAGAAAAGGTCCAGGGCTGGTTTTAAATATATGGGGTACCTCATGTAATTTTTTTTCTCCGTATATTTAAAACCAGCTCTGTCCCTGCTGCCTGTTGCTGGGTCGTAATTTACAGTGGAACCCTACACATTGTTTTCCCTGTAAATTAAGAACCAGGACAGGCTGGCAAGCCCGGGGCTGGTTATTCTCTTGGAGGGGGGGACCTCACGTCATTTTTTTTACATATTTTCCCTATTTTCACCATTTACAGGAAGAAACATACACAAATCACAATAATTTATGTACATTTCTGACCATCTCGCAGGTCAGGCGGTTGAGAGTTTGAAAAGTGATTTTGACAGGGCGTTTGCTCCTATCTCACTCGAGCGTGTCATCCCGATTTTTGGTAAATTTCAGAGATGTATGTTTTTGGTGAAAAGTACTTCTGATTTGGCCCGATAGTGGATTTGATTCGAGATTGCTATCTCACCCGAGTTTTACGAGTGAGATGAGAGAAATCTATCTCTAACTCACCCGACATTACCTTTAGTAAATTTGCAAGCAGGGAAAAAAATCAGTAAATCACCTGAGATGGTCATCTCGACCTATTTCAATTCTTAGTAAACTTACCCCTAGCAATCTCCCTGATTTCAGCATATGAAGCATTCAAATGGGATCATTAGTATAATTTCCCTGCATTAGTTATAAGGCACAATGATCCCTATGGCTACATGCATTTTCTGAAAAGTATCAGTGTGTTTTTATCAATAAGTAGATCTTACTAACTGCTTTCAGGCTCATTTACATTGGGATGTAAGTCTATTTTATGGCACACCTCTCAGGTGTAGCAGTACACGTCAACTTAACCACCGCGCTCATAGGTGCTGCTTTCACAATCTCCCTGAAAAGCTTTTTCAAAAGTAGACAATTATGATACAGATTCGGATTCATTCACACACAGATGTACAAATGTTGCACATTCATTTGATCAGTGTGATATAACAAAGTAGTTTTGTTGCATCAAGTTGTGGGCGCGACTCCAGGCAGTGACATATGAGTAGGACACATTTGTACCTTGCTTAAGTTGTTATTTTTTTTGTGTTAATGTTTTAATTTTATTAATTTGCCTGTATTGCTGTAGCATACCGCACAATCTATATATATTTAAGAAACGTTACCATCACTAGACATTAATTCACTAATTAGATTTAGTATATATTATATTCAAATAATATATCAAAAAGACAAATTCCAAAAAACAGAACACCTAAACGATTCACATAAGAACCATTTCATCGTACGATTTCCCTTCAATCACTGCAAGTCAAGCCATTCCGTTTTGATGCTATTTTTACACACGTTTTTCATGTGATCAGTCGTAAGATCATTGCGTCACTATACGACGGATCATGTAATCGTTTGATCGTGTGCACCACAAAAACCATGCGATCATGCGATCGATTGGGCATAAATTTAAATAGAGGGTTGTGCTTAACTGGGGGTATAAAAGCAGCCTGCCTCTTCAGCTCTGTGCACTCCTGTTTGCTCTGTGATTAGTGAGGCTTGATTTTTACCCTGCTGAACGTTCCATATTGCTAGCTACTGTGCATTGCTTTGTATTGCCTGGCTTTACAAAGTGCTTCTTGCTCTATTTACTGTGGTCGGTCTGTTTTCTGCATTTTTTTGATGATGGATCCCTGCCGTTATAGAGCACTGCTGTCCTATGCTGTGGTCAAGTTGAGTGAGGAGAGGGAGAGGGCCCAGCATAGGAGGAGGATGAGGTCCTGCTGGACCAAGGATTTGCTGCTGTAGAGGGAGAGTCGATCCTACATGCCCAAGCTGATGGAGATGAGGGAGAACAATCTGGATGACTAACGCAACTTACTGAGGATGGATGACCGTCCCTTTCAGGAATTGCTGCGTCTGGTGTCCCCCTATATCCGGAAGCAGGACACCAAATTTCGGTTGGCCATCACGGCCGAGGAGATGCTCGTGGCTACGCTGAGGTACCTGGCTACGGGACGCTCCTTTGAGGACCTAAAGTTTGGGACCCGCATCTCGGCTCAAGCTTTGGGACGCATTATCCCGGAGACGTGCAAGGCTATTGTCAAGGTGCTGCAGTTCCATTACTGTAAGGTAAGTTAAAACACACAGACCGCCATTGTTGTTTTTTTAAATCTCAGACTTTTTTTATTAATACTTTCTGTAATTTTTTAATTGTGACTTAAATTAGCATAATAACAATCTCTTATGTAAAACGTATAAATATAAATATATATATATATATGTTGATATAAAGATGGGTAAAATGTTCAAACTATCAGCAAGGTACCCAAACCCTGGTAAGTATGTTGTGGCATGAGTTTTGGTGTTTGTTCCCCAGATTCCAGGGGCGCAAACACATGCTGAAAGTGCAAAATCAGTGGTCCCGGCCCCACTGTCATGTACTTCCAGCATGTGTTCCAAGCCGCCTGAGAAGCTGGGGCCCAAACACCATGCTGCATTCCGCACCATACTTACAAGGGAGTGTTCAACTTCCTTATTAACCAAAAAAGGTTTAAATGATTTGGTCAAACACCTATCAATTTATATTAAACATCATTGACCTCATTATCTTCACGTAATAGTGCAAATAAATTTGGTGGAGAGGGTGGGCTAGAAGTCGTTTGGTATGAGGTTGCGGTTGTATTTATATTTTCATATGAGAAGTTGTTTGGCGGTGTAGGATGGTAGGTGGAGGTGCTTGGGGGGGGCTCAGTTGTTTGGCTGGAGGAAGTGTTTGCTGGGGCTGGATGGTTGGGGGGGTGGAGGAATAGGTAGGTAGGAGGACGTGGGTAGTGGATGAGTTGTTTGGCTGGAGGTGGTGTTTGGTGGAGCAGGTTGGTAGGTGGGGGGGTATAGCAGTTTGTAATGAGGTAGTGTTTATGGCAAGAGTTTGGTAGGTTGGATTAGGTGGTTGCTGACTTGTTTGGAAGTTGGAGGTGGTTGGGGGTGCAGGAAGGTAGGAAGAGGATGGTTGGTTTGGATTTGGGTAGAAAGAGGTAGGTGGATGCAGATTTTGGTAGGTGGAGGTAGGTAGGGTTTCTGGTTGGTAGGGTGGGTAGTTTACCATTGGTGGATGGTATGTTTCCCTGGATTAGTAGGTGTGTCTTGGCGTGGTGAGTGTACAGATGTTTGGAATGACTGATGGAGTCATGATGTAACTTTCTGAGGTCAGTAGACATTGTCTTGCTTTAAAAATAAGGTCTGATGTCAGTCTTTCAAATTGAATCCGTTGGTCATGGGCCATTTCTCGGACTGCTGCACTGACATAGGCCGAAAAGTTGTCAAATTGATCGGGTGGCTTCAATAAGTCCTGTCTGACCTGGCGAAGTAATGGGTCTTCTTCCCTCTCGGTTTTTTTGTTTTTCCAATTTTGATTTTTGGAAATTGGTGTTGTGGTGGTTGGAATGTCAACTGGATTAACTTCTCTTTGTAGGTCCTTCTCATATCTGTGCTTGAGTTCTCTGATGTCTGTTTAAAATTAGAAAACCATAAAAATATAAGCGTTAAATGTTTTTTCTAATTTATTTCACAGTTCCCAACAACAACAGAAGAGTGGCTTGTCATTGGAGAGGAGTTTGAGAGCCGTTGGCACTTCCCTAACTGCGGCGGAGCAATCGATGGCAAGCATATAAGGATTAACCAACCTGCCAATAGTGGTTCCTACTACTATAATTATAAGGGCTACTTCAGTATAGTTCTGATGGCTGTGGTGAACGGAAATTACGAGTTTGTGTTTATCGATGTGGGTAAGAACGGGCGTTCTTCTGACGGAAGCTCCTTTCAGAAGACGTAATTCTACGAGAGGCTCACCATTAACACCCTACATTTGCCGTCCAGAGAGGCAACAAAAAATGGCCTCAATTTTGTGTTTGTGGCTGACGAGGCTTTCGCCCTTCATGAACATTTACTGAAGCCATTTCCACAGAGTGCCTTGGACCATGATAAGTGGGTGTTCAATTACCACCTATCGCATGCAAGACAAATTATGAAGAACGCCTTTGGGATCTTGAGCAACCGATTCCGGATTTTTCATACCCCCATAAATTTAAAAGTGGAGAAGATTGACTGGGTGGTCATGGGTTGCTGTATCCTGCACAACTGCATGCGCAAGAAAGACACTCAGCAAAGGTCATTGGACACACCTTAAGTTGAAGACCCCGATCATCCGGAAGAGGTTGCTCCATTCTCCTCTGTGGCGGTCCCAGTGGTTATGGAAACCGGTTCTGCTCTGGCCAAAAAGGTCAGAGAAGAATATATGGCCTATTTTAATGGGGAGGGTGCAGTGTCATGGCAAGAACAGTCAACTTAATAAATTATAAAAACTTACCATAGATGACTCCAAGGAACCACCAACATCCTCTTCCAGCAGGCTGCATTCCTCTTTCTCAGCCAATACCTCTAGAGAAGGTCTCATGGGATCCTGCTGCACCAGGAACATCATCATCTCATAATACCATAGCGTTGGGGTGTATATGCTGTCGGCACCAGCTCCTGAACATTTGGAGTCCTGCACCTTCTTGTGCTGTTTAACAAAGGCAGTACGTAGATTCTGTATCTTTTGATGCACCCACACTAGAGATGATGTATCATCGTGATATGGCTTACTATACTCTGACAACTTTAATAAGGCCTGGGTATGCTTTGGCCGGTTGTTGTACATTTTTGACTTTGTACGCCAAAGACACTCATGTTGCCGGTATAGCTCGATAAAGCCAGTGATGAATTCTGGTTCACGATCCAGAGACATTTCTATGGAGAAAATTAAATAGAATAATGTAAAGGACATATTCATTGTGTATTTTCAATAAGCCCACCCCCAACAGTGGGGGTGGGTGAAATAACTATGGGCCCCCCCTGTGGACTTGTAATCTGGTCACCCCCAACAGTGGGGGTGGGCAAAATAACTATGGGGCCCCCCTGTGGACTTGTAATCTGGCCACCCCCAATAGTGGGGGTGGCCAAAAGAACTATGGGGCCCCCCTGTGGACTTTCATTGTGTTATTTGAAACTTGCAAATATGTGTGTGAAAATTAACTATTCATGTGTTTTTTAGAGATTGTTTTAAGGTTAATAAAAAGTGTAAAAATTGTATTAATTGTGCAGAATTGTTTGTGGCAGGGGTCTTTAAACCTTTGCCCTTCTAGCTCCTGTTGAACTACAGAATCCAGGATGCCCTCCCACAGTTTTTTAGCATGCTGTAATTTCAAAATGGGGGCAGGGCATGCTGGGATGTGTAGTTCCACATCAGGTGGAGGACCAAATTTTGAAAACCCATGATGTAAGTGGTCAAACATCTATCAAAATTTAAAACAGAATATGTGCATAATATTATTTAATTTGGAAAACATGGCCGGTGAAGGCTTGATTGAGCGATGGTGAAACTAAAAAAAACAAGGTGGTTGCTAGGCACATAGGTGGGCATGGAGCAGGGATGGGCACTATGCATACATATAGTAAACATTGGTGGCCAGTGGCCATTGTGGGGGGCACAATAGGTAGATGCTGTGCATGGAGCAGGGATGGGCAAACAGGGTGTGGCCATTGCTGGGTAAACACACAAGTCTGTGGAGGTAAACATCTGCTATGCTTCATAAAATCATTGGTGGCCAGTGGCCATTGTGGGGGGCACAATAGGTAGATGCTGGGCATGGAGAAGGGATGGGCAAACAGGGTGTGGCCATTGCTGGGTAAACACACAAGTCTGTGCAGGGAAACATCCGCTATGCTTCATAAAAACATTGGTGGCCAGTGGCCATTGTGGGGGGCACAATACATAGATGCTGGGCATAGAGCAGGGATGGGCACTATGCATAAACATTGGTGGCCAGTGGCCATTGTGGGGGCCACAATAGGTAGATGGTGGGCATGGAGCAGGGATGGCCAAACAGGGTGTGGCCATTGCTGGGTAAACACACAAGTCTGTGCAGGGAAATACATCCGCTATGCTTCATAAAAACATTGGTGGCCAGTGGCCTTGTATATACTATGCATACCTGCACAATCTTCTCTCCAAATACAATGCTTCTCCTGTCCGTTCGGGCTCTCTGCCTGCAGTGGGCGTACACAGGAACTTGTCAGTCAAGTCCCGGAATTCGGACGTTCGGACACATGATTCGTCGGATGCTGTAAACAATGCACGATCCGCATATGGATACGACGGGCAAGATGTGCTGCACATATGATCATAAGAGGCGATTGTACGAACAGCGGGAGCGAGAATCGTATCATTTCATAGTAAAAAAACACACGTTTCTTATAAGAACGATAATCGCCAAAGTAGTTGAAAAAACACGTTTTTTTTTTCCAACTAGTTGTGACGAACAATTTTTACATTTTTCGGCATGCGGGAGCAAATGAATGATTATAGTTTGCTCCCACACGCAGTCCATTTATAGTTCCAACCTGCTAACTATTTGGCTGGTTGGAACACTATTGTTCTGATGTTTTGTTTTGTCCCTTGGGGCAAAATTATTTGGCAAGGTATTTTTGGCTCTGAGCTTGCTCTGTATTTCCACTTTCCAGCCTGTTGGGTTACACCTTACTTCTTTGGGTTTGAGCTTGTTCATCAAGGATTTGTTGTCTTTTTTAGATTAGCCCAGAGGTTCCCAAACTCGGTCCTTAAGGCACCCTAACTGTCCAGGTTTTAATGATATCCATGGTTGGTTAAATCAAAAGACTGAGGTACTAATTAAGTCAACTGTGCCCAAGCATGGTTATTCTTTAAACCTGGATTGTTAGGTGGCCTTGACGAACCTCTGAATTAGCTTATTTTAGTGCAGGTGGTTGGCCAGGGTCTGTGGTGCCCGGCTGTGGCGAGAGAGCGCTGCATCTCAGTGGCCTTCTGTGGTGCATGAAGGCATTGGGGGCACTTACCCTCTGCTATATGGTGAGTTTATCCTACCTTCTGCGGTGGTGGGGGACACTGGGTACTTCTAGTGTGGAGTGTGGAGGCGCTTGGACTGTGCTCATGAAGGGAGGTGAGTATTTCACAGCACAAGTGCATCAATAGAGAGGATGTTTTAGTCATCCCCTAAAATTGTTACATCTGGAGACTCTAGAACTGAGGTCCTGATTCAGTAAGGAATGCAATTCTGCATATACGCACGCACCACAGTTGCTGATATCAGCAGTGCTATTTAAATGTGTGCATTCACATTGCGTACACAGCCTGACATAAGGAGTTCCCTTACACACATCCATATACTAGGGCAACATAGCGAAACAATTGGTAACATCGAGTAACATCGGACCCATGCGCACAGTTAAGGAAGCCCAGACCTCACTCAGGAATTGCTAACTTCTGTGCACGCTATAACTCCTCAGGCTGCATTTGGTAGTGCAGTGGCTAACTTATGCACGCCACTGCACGGCTAACTTATGCACTGGCACGCCTGCGTTCACCCAACCACCCCCCGTTACCACCCACAAACAGAACTTCCTTTCAATCACTCTGTAAAGAGTCTGCATAGTCTCTTCGTACGCAATTCTGACCGCTGCGCCTCACTCTCATACATGCGCTGCGATGCATATGCACGAATAGTGTGAATTAATCAACCGATTGCGTGCGTTCCTTACTGAATCAGGCCCTGAGTTTGCAGCACAGCCACCTTTTTCAGGTTAATTAAACTAATTAAATAAATGCTGTGGCCTTTTAGCCAAGTTAAGGCTAAAGGGCCCCATACATCAGCAGTCACAAAAAAAGATTCACATATTTAAAGATTCCCCAATCCACCAATCTTCGCCCATACATTACAGATAGTTTTCAATGATTTGCAGATCATTTTCAGCAAATCACAGATCTGCCAATCTTGAAAGACCCGTCATTTTACTAGTATCAGTCAGCAAATCAGCTGATTGTCTGCATACACTAGCAAACTACAGCCCAGATTGGTCGGTGAAAACCAACATGTTGAACAACCTGATGTAATACTCTGGTTACTTTTTGCTGATTTTTATGAGACAATCATCTCTAAAACGCCAAATTGCCCCAATTAATTGCAGATGTATGGGGGCTTTAAGTTGAATTAAGTTCAGGGTGTTTAATGTGGTTAAATAATAATAAACCATCGGAGGTCTTATGAATTTTCCTGTAATGGGGGGGGGGGCAACGGGAAGTGGAAGCTCTATTCCTGATCATGGTCATATTTCCATGTAAACAGGAAATAACACTGAACAGAACATTCCAAACTCCCAATAGAAGACAAAGCAAATTTCTGGTATATACAGATTCATGGAGTCATTTCTTTCTGCTTATCTCCCCTGAGATGTGATGGTGTTATGTTCTAGAGAGAAGATTGGCTTCACTCATTTATTTTAAATAGAGTTAGTGTACAGTACAACCCTCATTGAAACCTAATCTTAGAGGTCCATTTAGTAAACAAAATAAAGTATTTTGCCTTTAATTTAGTTTCTCACTATATAGAATAAAAAAAAGGTATGGAGAAATCACTGATTTGTAAACCTTGTTTTGGAGTAGAGGAAAATTGACTCTTCTGCAGTATAATGTGATGATAAAAGACTGCACTGCCCGGGGTTGTTCATGAACTTAGGTCATGCCTGTGCTCAAATAAAATTGTAAAGAGCAGAAGGATCTGATCAGATTACAAGCTGTTGCCCATGGCTTTGCTTACGATAAAATCATTTCTGCCAGCATTTTTATAATCTGAGATGTTCTAAATGTATTGCCTTGTATAGGAGCCCCGTCGGAGTGGCCCACGTGACCAGCAATGTTATACAGACTGGTGGCAGCAGCGCCTTCACCCACCACTCACACCAATGTCACTGTGTGCCCTGTGCACAGGCTGTGTAGCATATTCTGTTCAAGTGAAAGGTGGCCCAAAGCACCTCCCCCCCCCCTTACTGGCCACGCACATAGTGCCACACCTATCTATTACATTGATTATGTCAATAAATATTGTTTTTGTTATTGCACAGCTTTCACTTGACGGATCAACATAAAACAAAGTGCAGGTTATTTCCAGGAGTTTCCACTACAACATGATGCATTATCATGTAAATCGGGTCAGTAGTTTTTGTGCCAACTTGAAACAAACAGACATACACAACGATCTTATTATATTAGTATAGATACAGTGTCTATGCCTAATGTCCTTCAGTTGATCAATGAGCTTGGCATAGATTCTGGTCTTACTATTAATTTGGATAAATCTTACAGTCATCCTCTTAGGGGTTTCTTTCCTGTCTCTCCATTATTATCTCTTTCCTTTCATTGTTAGCCATTTCAAATATTGGGTATTTTGATTCCTAATTCCCCAAAGAACTACATAGAGTGTAAAATGTCAAAGCAATTATTTTGGGGATAAAACGCATTCCTGGTGTAGACTCCCTCTTACCAGTCAGTTCATTTGGTGAAAATGGTGGTGCTCCCCAAATTTCTGAATGTTTTTCAAAATAGTTGGCTCTACCTTTTAGTTGGGTTGATCATTTTAAATATTTGGGTGTACAGATTACTAACACACCTCGAGGCTATGTTTTCCTGAATGTAGTACTGCAACTCAATTATCTTAGAGATAATGGTGTAAGCTCCCCCTTATACTTATTGGCCAATCCAACCCAAACTTCTTTATGTATTTAAAAAATCGCCTGTTTTCCTCCAATATTGTTATTTCAGAAACTGGATAGCCTTGTTTACTCTCCAGTCTGGATGGACCATCGAGCACGTATGTAGTTGAATGTTCTTACTAGATCCAGGTCCACTAGATGCTTGGCATTACCTCACTTTAGATTTTATTATTATGCAGCATGTCACGATCCGGTGCAAGAAGTTCCTCTGTGGAGGACAGAGAGCCAGGGGTTTCGGATGGCTAGAAGGCAGCTAGGGAAGTGACAGTCCTAGTTCCCTCAATAAAGGTCAAACCCAGGTGTTGGCTAGACCTAGCCAGAGGCGCAGAGTCTAACCCACTCAGTGGTCTTCACCAGTGACCCCTCCAATTAGGATGTGGGTTTTGCCGCACCAAGTGAGCTGGTCGCGGCCCTCTGGCTAGGTACCTGGGAGAGACGAGGAGACTAGAGAATGACACTACTACAATGGGTGAAGTTGTAACACTTGGAATAGGTTCAGGATACATGTAGCTGTGCAGGGAACACAGATGCTGGTGAGTGAACTTGTTACACTGGAAATTAACATGAAGGATAATAACTGCAGGGAATTCTGGAGGAGAGATGAGACTTGGAACATAGATAATCAGCTAAACAGCTGTGACATGAAACACAGGGAGTCAGTGTAGAGAGCTGAACAGCAATCCAGAAATCAGCAAGAAACTATACACTGTGGTAATCATCTTAGCAGCTGAAGCATGTAACTCAGGGATTTCAGTATAGAGAGCTGCTGCAAATAACACAGGTAGTAAACTTGATAGTAAATCCAGTCACAGAATAATAATCACTGCAGACTAGCTGTGGGATACACTGAGAAAAGCAACCTAGAGCCTTGAACAATCAGCCTAGCAGCTGAAGCATGTAGCTCAGGGATTTCAGTATAGAGAGCTACTGCAAATAACACAGGTAGTAAACTTGATAGTAGATCCAGTCACAGAATAGTAATCACTGCAGACTGTTGTGGGATACGCTGAGAAAGCAACCTAGAGCCTGGAACAAACACTGGCATCACAGTCACTGGGAAAGCGAAATTGAACAGCATCTTCCTGTTCCTGGAGTGAGACTATACACCCCTAGATAGCTGGTCATTGGATCAGCTGAGTGACCGCAGGGCTACCATTGGGGGAGACTAGTCAGATGATATGGACCAACATGGCTACACACATGCCCACTACCACGGGAACCAGGACACACACACAGAAGCCCTAGCAGACCCCAGGGAGAATACTCAGTCACCACTCACCTCCACTCCCAGCGATTGAATACCTAAGCCCAAAGACGCTGGCGCGGAGGTGAGTAGCGGCCAATCCCAGGCCGCATCCTGACACAACGCAATTGGCACATTTGCAGCTGTGGCTACAGAATTACTATTTTGATGCTCTACACACTTTATTAGTTGCTCAGGCAACCTTTGACATATACCCATGGAGGCCCTACTTAGTGGTAGAGAACTTCAATTGGTACACTTTTGGTTACACACAGTGCTATTTTTCAGCAGCAACAAGCAGGAACTTAGTTCCTGAACCTCTCATTTACTATGACGTATTTCCCTTTTGAGTGCCTTCTTTTCTAAATACTATATACTAAATACTATTTATATTTCTATATAATATAGATAATATATATATATAATTGCTTTTATATAGCTCCACCCCCAATAGCTCAAGCCACAGTTCCTGAACCTATTTTTCCCGAAAAATTTAAATTTGGGCTATGGTTACCAAACTGCTCCACTTTCAGGATATAGGCCCTCATTCAGAGCCGCTCGTTAGCGGCAGTACGCTCGTTCCGAGCGATGTTTGCACATCTGCGCATGCGTACGGATTTTAGTACGCATGCGCGAACCAGTCAGTGCGGCCGAAAATCTTTGGTACGCAATATAGCGAGGGCCTGCTATTTTGAGTGACAGAATGAGGCGTATGTGGGTGGTAACAGGGGAAGGTGCTTGAAAACGGGGAGTGGAGATCCGAACGCAGGCGTGCTTAAAGGTCAAAACGGGCGTTTTAAGGGAGTGCATAATTAATACAGCAGCGTCATTGACCACGTCACTGGGTTATTTTATAGCCAGAACTGCTCGCAAATTTGTGGTAGCAAAAACCAACCACAAGAATAGCGAGCAGTTCATACGCTGGTCGATGTACTCGATTAATCTAATAAATAGCGGACATGACGTATGGTGCGAGCGGCCAGGGGGCGTTTTTAACAAATAAACGAGCGTATGTTTTGCTCGCTCGTTCAGACTTAGAGGTGTGAACAGACTGCAATGTGCGTACGGATCATTTGAATAGCCACCCCTTGTTTTTGAACGAACGAACGCAAATAGCGAACGGCTCTGAATGAGGGCCATAGATCCCAACACTTGTTTGTGGCATGCTAAGCCCTTGTCTAAACTCTCCTCTCTTCAGACTAGGGTGGGGTGCGGCGACCGGTGTTGTCTACTCTGGGGCAACTGTATAACAAGAATGCTTTGTTCAACTTCACAATGAATATCAAATCACTTCCACTCACTTTTATAGATATCTGCAGATTTGGCATGCCTTGGTTGCTCAATTTGCAGATGAGCCTCCTCCTACACAAAACTCCCCACTGAAATGGTTTCTATCCTCTCTTGGATCCCATAGAGTTCTCTCTTGCCTCTACTCCTTCCCAGCAGCATAACTAGGGTATTTGGAGCCCAGGGCAAGGAGATCCAACCCCCCCCCCTGCAAATATGTGCGGGAACCAAAGGCACGTGACCCAAAAAAGTGGGTGTGTCAACAGGACACACCACCATTTCTCATCACTATGGGTACAATCCTTTCTATTCCATATGCACCTTAATGCCTCTAGTAATAGTGCCCCTTATGCAATGCCCCCAGTATTAGTGCCCCTCATGCAGTTCCCACTGTAGCAGTGTCCCCAATAGCAGTGCCCTTCATGCAGTGCCCCCAGTAGCAATGCCCCTCATGCAGTGCCCCCAGTAGCAGTGCCCCCTTGTTGTATTGCACATTATGCAGCGCCCCTCATATAGTGCCCCAGTAGTGTCCCTTATACAGTTCCCCCAGTAGTGCCCCTTATACAGTGAACACAGTAGTATTGCCTTCATGTAGTGCCCCCAGTAGTAGTCCCCACTATGCAGTGCCCCTTATATAGTGCCCCCAGTAGTAGTCCCCCCTAATGCAGTGCCCTTTACATAAATAGGACAAAGACACACACAAAAAAAGAAAAACAACTTACCTGAAACCCCGCTCCTGCACCTGCCGCCGTCTGCTGCTCGTGTCCTGCTTGGCACTATGGGAGAGAAGTCATGATGTCTCTTCCTTCACCCACTGTAGGAGACAGAAGGCAGAGCTCATGAGTCCAAATTTGACCGTATCTGGCAAAGATGGCAACAATCTTGGTATGCTAAATCTTCGGCGTGTGCTGGGCTGCTGAATGGGAGGGGGGAGCGGCGTCAGACCCGGGCCCCTCCAGAAAGTCCAGGCCCGGGTAATTAGTACCTGCCCCCCCCCATTCAGCGCTCCTGCTTGTCTGTTTTAGAAGCTTAAATCTTCCCCGATATGTCTATAATGTGTCCAGTGGCGTAACTAGGGTATTTGGAGCCCAGGGCAAATGTAAAAATGGAGCCCCCCCCATGTGCGCAAAAAATGGGCATGGTCAGCTAAAAATGGGGCGTATCAACATGACACACCCCTTTATCATCACATTACTTTCCATATGCACCTTAACCCCAGTAGTGCCCCTTATACAGTACCCCAGTATGCAATGTCCCCAGTTGTGGTCCTTCTTATGCAGGTCCATAGTAGTGCCCCTTATACAGTATTCCCAGTAGTGGTCCCCCTTATGCAGCCCCTCATTAGTTCCCCTTACTCAGTGCCTCCAGTAGTGGTCCCCCTTATGCAGGCCCCCAGCAGTGATCCCCCCCTATCCAGTGCCCTTATACAGTGCCCCCTGTAGTGGTCCTCCCTATTTAGTGCCCCCAGCAGTGGTCCCCTAGTAGTAAGCCCCTTATATAGTGCCCTCAGCATTAGCCCCCAATGCAGTGCCCCCAGTAGTGGTCCCCCTTATGCAGGCCCCCAGCAGTGATCCCCCCTATCCAGTGCCCCCTATACAGGGCCCCCTGTGGTGGTCCTCCCTATTTAGTGCCCTCAGTAGTGGTCCCCTAGTAGTAAGCCCCTTAAATAGTGCCACCAGTAGTAGTCCCCCCCCCAGTAGACGTTCCCCCTCCTGATGCAGTGCCCCCAGTAGTAGCTCCCCCCAGTAATAGTGTCCCCAGTAGTAGCTCCCCCCCAGTAATGGTGCCACCAGTAGTAGCTCCCACCCAGTAATAGTGTCCCCAGTAGTAGTAGCTCCCCCCAGTAATAGTGTCCCTAGTAGTAGTAGCCCCCCAGTAATAGTGTCCCCAGTAGTAGTAGCTCCCCCCAGTAATAGTGACCCTAGTAGTAGCAGCCCCCCCAGTAATAGTGTCCCCAGTAGTAGTAGCCCCCCCAGTAATAGTGTCCCCAGTAGTAGCAGCCCCCCCAGTAATAGTGTCCCCAGTAGTAGCAGGCCCCCCCAGTAATAGTGTCCCCAGTAGTAGTAGCCCTCCTCCCAGTAATGGTGTCCCCAGTAGTAGCAGCCCCTCCCAGTTATGGTGTCCCCAGTAGTAGCAGCACCCCCGAGTGATAGTGTCCCCAGTAGTAGCAGTCCCCCCAGTAATAGTGTCCCCAGTAATAGCAGCCCCCCCAAGTGAGTGTTACCAGTAGTAGTAGCCCCCCAAGTGATAGTGTCCCCAGTAGTAGTAGCCCCCCCAAGTGATAGTGTCCCCAGTAGTGGTAGCCCCTCCCAGTAATAGTGTCCCCAGTAGTAGTAGTAGCCCCCCCCCCGTAGTGCAGACACACAAGTTACAAAAAAAAAAAAAACACTTACCTGAATCCACGCTCCTGCTCAGGCCACCGCTCATGCCACCGCACATCAGTCCTCCCGGGCTGGCGCGCTATGCATTATGGGAGAGACATCATGACCTCATGACGTCTCTCCCATTACCCACTGCAGGAGCCGGACGGAAGCCCGGCTCTTGCAGTGGGCGCGTAGCAGTCAATGAGAGTCTATCTGACTCTCATTGGCTGCTGATTCACACACATCTCCGCCAGCGCTGGCGGAGGATGTGTGTGCAGCAGCAGCCAATGAGAGCCTGTCTGACTCTCATTGGCTGCTGAATAACACACACATCGCTGCCGTGCTGGCGGCAATGTGTGTGTTAGCACAGTCTGAGCCCGCCTGCCACCCTCCTTCTGGCGCTATTGGGCAAGCGCTCAGGGGGAGGGAAGGGGCTCAACTGTGCAGCACAGGACCGGCGCTGGAAGCCTAGCGCCGGTCCTGTGTAAATGTGTAGCGCTGACCGCACACACTGCGGTTGGCGCTACACTGGCTAACTAGGGCGGGCCGGTACCGTGGCCGGCGGCGCCCCCCTGCGCAGCAGGTCCCATGGCGCCCAGGGCACGTACCCCGCTCGCCCTGCACTAGTTACGCCACTGAATGTGTCCTATTCTGCAATCGCTTTCGTGTGCCTTCACTTTATAGGCATGTGCAGTGCAAAAATGCACAATTGCATCAAATCAACAGGCATAGAGACCTTCAAAGACTCAGGAATAAATGCTATTATAAAACTATTTTATTAATGGAAAAAATGGTTTAAGGCAGTAAAATGTGTGTAATCACTTTGGAGTAATGAATTAATGCTTTCTCAAACAACTCACTGTATTTCATTATTTAAAAGCATTAAATAAATAATGAAGCACAATAATAAAAAACTTTCTGTATGTTTAATTCATATTTTATTATTTTCCATATACTTAAATACTCCTTTGCAATATCACGCATTATTGTTTATTACTGTTTATATTAGGGGTGAGCGGGATCGGATTTCTGAAATCCGAACCCCCCTGAGCCCCCCCGATCCGAGGCAGATCCGAGTCAGGCTCGACTTCTCCCGCCTGACTCGGATCGGAAATCGAGGCAAAACGTCATCATCCCGCCTTCCGAGTCTCGCGGGTTTTGGAACCTATATAAGGTACCCGCGTCTGCGCCATTTTCTCACTCGGCTGTGGACAGTGAAGAGGGAGGGTGGGAGTTAGGGCTGGCTGGGCTGTGTAGTGTAGTGTAGTGTAGTGCAGAGTAGTGTTGTGCTGTGCTGTGCTGCGCTGTGCTGCTGTTGTCCACTACTTCAAAGTCCATAGGGGCTGGCTGGACTGTGTTGTGCAGTCAGTTCTCCATAGGGGCTGTGTCCACTCCAAAGTCCTGTGCAGTGTCCCAGTCCTAAAGGGGTGCTGTAGTGTTGTCCAGGGGGTGCTCTGTCCATCAGGGGTGCTCCCCCCAAGTGCTAAAAAAATAATATATTTTGTGTGTTTGTGAATTGTGTGCGCAGTAGCCGCACGTGCATCAACAAAGTAGTGCCAAGCGTGCGCCTGTGTCATAAGTAAAGGGCCGGCTGGCTTGACCCTTAAAGGGTGCTGTAACCCCCAAAGTACACTCCAGTCCAAACAAAAAAAAAAAATATTTTCTGTGTTTGTGAATTGTGTGCGCAGTAGCCGCACGTGCATCAACAAAGTAGTGCCAAGCGTGCGCCTGTGTCATAAGTAAAGGGCCGGCTGGCTTGACTGTTAAAGGGTGCTGTAACCCCCAAAGTACACTCCAGTACAAACCAAAAAAATATATATTTTCTGTGTTTGTGAATTGTGTGCGCAGTAGCCGCACGTGCATCAACAAAGTAGTGCCAAGCGTGCGCCTGTGTCATAAGTAAAGGGCCGGCTGGCTTGACCGCTAAAGGGTGCTGTATCCCCCAAAGTACACTCCAGTCCAAACCAAAAAAATATATATTTTCTGTGTTTGTGAATTGTGTGCGCAGTAGCCGCACGTGCATCAACAAAGTAGTGCCAAGCGTGCGCCTGTGTCATAAGTAAAGGGCCGGCTGGCTTGACCGCTAAAGGGTGCTGTAACCCCCAAAGTACACTCCGGTCCAAACCAAAAAAAATATTATTTTCTGTGTTTGTGAATTGTGTGCGCAGTAGCCGCACGTGCATCAACAAAGGAGCAGCGCCAAGCGTGCGCCTGTGTCCCATAAGTAAAGAGCCGGCTGGCTCATTTCTTAAAGGCTGGTGTAACCCACAAAGTGCACTACTCTCCAGCAAAAATAAAAAAATATTTTCTGTGTTTAGCCGCACGTATATATCAAATCGATATAACATAAATGGAGGACCAAACTTTCTCCGATAAAAATAAAATAGAGAAAGATCAAGAACCACTTCCTCCTAGTGCTGAAGCTGCTGCCACTAGTCATGACATAGACGATAACATGCCATCAACGTCGTCTGCCAAGGCCGATGCCCAATGTCATAATAGAGGGCACATACAATCCCAAATGACAAAGTTCAGGAAAATGACCTTGAAAAAAACATTTAAATCAGCTGAAGAGAAACGTAAACTTGCCAATATGCCATTTACGACACGGAGTGGCAAGGAACGGCTAAGGTCGATCCCTAGTATGTTCATGACTAGTGGTTCAGCTTCACATGACGATGGAAGCCCTCCTCCCACTAAAAAAATCAAAAGAGTTAAGCTGGCAAAAGAAGAACTGTGCTTTCTAAGAAGATATCACAAATCCCCAAGGAAAGTCCAAGTGTGGTGGTGGTTGCGATGCCTGACCTTCCCAGCACTGGACGGGAAGAGGTGGCTCTTTCCACCATTTGCACGCCCCCTGCAAGTGCTGAAAGGAGCACCCACAGTCCACTTGCTGATATGCAAATTGAAGATGTTACTGTTGAAGTACAACAGGATGAGGATACTGGTGTAGCTGGCGCTGAGGAGGAAGTTGGCGAGGAGGATTCTGATGGTGATGTGGTTTGTTTAAATCAGGCTCCGGGGGAGACAGTTGTTGTCCGTGGGATGAAAAAGCCCATCACGGTCATGCCTGGGCAGAAGACCAAACATTCCACCTCTTTGGTCTGGTAATATTTCTATCCAAATCCGGACAACAACTGTCTTGCCATATGTACCTTATGTAAAGGTGGAATAAGTAGGGGTAGGGACGTTAACCACCTAGGAACATCCTCCCTTATACGGCACCTGCAGCGCGTTCATAATAAGTTACTGTCAAGTTCAGAAACTTTGGCTAAGACCGTAAGCAGTCCAGGGACACCTAAATCCCGTTGTCCTGTTGTATCCAAGCGCCTGCAAACCCCACCGTCAACTCCCTCCTCGTCAATTTCCTCCTTAGTCAGGATCGGAAGTAGTCCTGCAGGCCATGTCACTGGCATGACTCACTCTCCTATCCGGGATTCCTCCGGAGGATCCTGCATTGCTATGCCTCCTGCTGCCGCTGCTGCTGCTGTTGCTGCTGCTGGGAGTCGTTCATCATCCCAGAGAGGAAGTAGGAACACCACTACTTTTACTAAACAATTGACCCTCCAACAGTCCTTAGCGAGGAGGATGAAGTACGACAGTAGTCATCCTGAAGCAAAACGTATAACTGAGGCCTTGACTGCTATGTTGGTGTTAGACATGCATCCGGTATCCGCCATTAGTGCAGTGGGATTTAGACAATTGCTGGAGGTAGTGTGTCCCCGGTTCCAAATCCCATCTAGATTCCACTTCACTAGGCAGGCGATACCGAGACTGTACAAAAACGTCAGAAAAAGTGTCCTCAGTGTCCTGAAAAATGCTGTTGTACCCAATGTCCACTTAACCACGGACATGTGGACAAGTGGAACAGGGCAGACTAAGGACTATATGACTGTGACAGCCCACTGGGTAGATGTATCACCTTACGCAGCAACAGCAGCAGCATCACCAGTCGCAGCATCTCAGAAACGCCAGCTCGTTCCAAGGCAGGCTACACTGTGTATCACCGGTTTCAGTAAGAGGCACACCGCCGACAACCTCTTAGAGAAACTGAGGGAAATCATCGCCCAGTGGCTTACCCCACTTAGACTCTCCTGGGGATTTGTGATATCTGACAACACCACCAATATTGTGCGGGCATTACATCTGGGCAAATTCCAGCACGTCCCATGTTTTGCTCACACAATAAACTTGGTGGTGCAGAATTTTCTGAAAAGCGACAGGGGCGTGCAGGAGACGCTTTGGGTGGCCCGAAAAATTTCAGGCCACTTTCGCCATTCAGCGACTGCGTGCCGAAGACTGGAGCGCCAGCAAACACTCTTGAACCTGCCCCGCCATCACCTGAAGCAAGAGGTTGTGACGTGGTGGAACTCAACCCTCTATATGCTTCAGAGGATGGAGGAGCAGCAAAAGGCCATTCAAGCCTATACATCCACCTATGACATAGGCAAAGGAGGGGGCATGCACCTGACTCAAGCGCAGTGGAGAATGATTTCCGTGTTGTGCAAGGTTCTAAAGCCCTTCGAACTTGCCACACGTGAAGTCAGTTCAGACACTGCCAGCTTGAGTCAGGTCATTCCCCTCATCAGGCTTTTGCAGAAGCAGCTGGAGAAAGTGAAGGAGGAGCTAAGACGGAGCGATTCCGCTCGGCATGTGGGACTTGTGGATGAAGCCCTTCATTCGCTTTGCCAGGATTCCAGGGTGGTCAATCTGTTGAAATCAGACCACTACATTTTGGCCACCGTGCTCGATCCTAGGTTTAAAGCCTATGTGGTGTCTCTCTTTCTGGCCGACACAAGCCTGCAGAGGTGCAAAGACCTGCTGGTGAACACACTGTCAGCTGAAGCGGAACGTGACACATCAACAACTCCTTCTTCATTTTCTCCCGCAACTGGGGCTGCCAGGAAAAAACTTAGGTATCCTAAGCAATCCGCTGGCGGTGATGCAGGGCAGGCAGGACCAAGTTTGGACATCTGGTCCGGACTGAAGGACCTGGCAACAATTTCTGACATGTCTACTGTCACTGCATATGATACTGTCACCATTGACAGAATGGTGGAGGATTACATCGGTGACAGCATCCAAGTAGGCATGTCAGACAGTCCATACCTGTACTGGCTGGAAAAAGAGGCAATTTGGAGGCCCCTGTACAAACTGGCTCTATTTTACCTGAGTAGCCCCCCCTCCAGTGTGTACTCCGAAAGAGTGTTTAGTGCAGCCGGGAACCTTGTCAGCGAAAGGCGTAGGAGGTTGCTTCCACAGAATGTGGAGAAGTTGATGTTCATCAAAATGAATTATCAGCTCTTCCAGGGAGACCAGCCTCCAGAACGTACAGAGGGACCTGTGGTGGTGGATTCAAGTGGGGATGAGTTAATACTTTGTGAGGATGAGGATGTACACACTGAAGAGGGTGAGGAATCGGTGGATGAGGAGGATGAGGATGACATCTTGCCTCCGTAGAGCCAGTTTGTGCAGGGACACATTAATTGCCAGCTTGTTTTGTGGGGGCCCAAACGAACCAATCATTTCAGCCACAGTTGTGTGGCAGACCCTGGCGCTGAAATGATTGGTTTGTTAAAGTGTGCATGTCCTGTTTATACAACATAAGGGTGGGTAGGAGGGCCCAAGGACAATTCCATCTTGCACCTCTTTTTTTTCTTTGCATTATGTACAGTTTGGGGCCTAGTTTTTCAAACTGCCATCCTGTCTGCCACTGCAGTATCACACCTAGATGGGTCACGTGTTTGTGCCGCCCACTCGTGTTGCTTAGCATAGTCATCCAGCTACCTTGGTGCAACCTTTTGGACATAAAAACACTATTGTGAGGTGTGAGGTGTTCAGAATAGACTGGAAATGAGTGGAAATTAAGGTTATTGAGGTTAATAATAGCATAGGAGCAGAAAAACCTACAAATTCTGTGATTTTAGCTGTATTTATGCTTTTTTCCAAAAAAATACAGATCCAAAACACAAAACCCAGAACCCAAAACACGGAAGGGTGGTTTTGGCAAAACCAATCCAGATCCAAAACACGAAGAAAGATCCAGATCCAAAACCAAAACACAAAACACGAAAAGTGGCCGGTGCACACCCCTAGTTTATATTCTTTATGAACATTGTACAATTTCCCACATAAGGCTGTGTTGATTTTGTCAGTGATCACTGTAAACTGCTGTAACTGTCACTTTGCCACTCTCAGTGTCGAGCGCCTGGGGACATACAGTAGGCACACATGGATACATGACAAGCAAAAAGTTACTAAGATTCAGGAAGACAATTGAAAGCTTACCCAATTGAATTGTGTTTACCTGTAACCTATTGTGCAGTGACCAGTTTATCTAAACTGTACTGTGTTTCTAAAGCCGGGACGATGTGCTGTTTGAACGATATTGGTGAAAGATTTCCCTTGAACTTTCTGTAATGCCGGACAAATGATATTGGATATCTTTAAAGATATCTTTCAGCGAAGCCATCCTGTCACTTCTCTGAACAGGCAATTCTTGACGGTATCGTCCATATAGGCCTGCATGTACGGACAACCAAAGATATCATTATCGTCTAGCGGGAGTGAGCAACGTTGGTCATTCATTGGATACACACGGAACGAAATTAACGATATATCATTGAACAATATCGTTATCGTTCATATCGTTCAAAGATATTGTCTCGTGTGTATGCCTCTTAAGGCTGACACAGAAATGCTAATGGCACAGAGACTGGAGCAGAGAGTAGAAGGGCAGGTAGGCATATGCAGAAAAGGGAAGGACAGAGAGGCTGGTACAGATTGGAGAAGAAGGGACGAGAGACAGAAAACTTTTCTCAGGCAATCTTATATGCGATGTGAGAATTTTAAAACTTCGCTTTAAATAAAATGCAGTTAAAAAAGAAATAGTGTATCAGTAAGAATAAAGAAGAGGGAATAACCTGAAAATATGCATGTCTCACAATTTGTTGCCATACATGAGGGTAATATACTTCAAGCTGTAAAAGTATTTTAAACAGGCTGTCAGCAGCGTCACTGGGGTAACTTCCTATGCAGTTATTGATGAATAATATCATATATTCTGGCAAAAGTATTATAACTTGAGTGAACTAAAATACCACACGTCTAACAATTCTGCCGATATAAGTGTTATTGTATTCCAATCATATGGAGAGCCGCAACTTTTATAATTGCAGCATGTAGAGCAGGTTTAGAGATAATAACAGGGCAGGTCTCCAACAATAATTGTAACATCTGTATAATGACATAATTATGAGAGTTATATATATTGGGTTTTACAATTTTCTCAGCAAATAATGTCCTGAGGATCACCAGATGGAATGAAAGTCCAGTGAGCCTGAATCCAGTAGCTTCTAATGTATCACTGTCATGAGTCAGAGAACAACAGATGAGTCAGGGAGGCTGCAGATGTAAAACAAATTTTAGTAATTCTGCTGTCAGCGAGCACTTAGCTTAGCATCTCCTAATATTCAGGGACATTGCTGGGCATGTACTGCAGTTTTGCAGATGAAAGAGTACTGAAAGTGATACCTGGTAGATAACAGACAGGTAGGGGGGTGTGAGGTTCTGGTTTTGTTGTGGACCCGGGGTGGTGATAGGAGCAGACACAGAAGCAGATTTAAATGAAAATGTGGAACTTTAAATGAGTGGTTTAGTAGACATGAATATGGCAAAAGTAAAAGTCCAGGCAAAGCACTGTAGTGCACTTGGGAACTGTAGTGAAGCAAATGGGAGAATGTCCAGATAGTGACAGGTAGGAAACAGTCCAGTATGCAGGTATGGTGAGCTGAAATGATATGCAGGCAGAGGAGATATAATCCAGCAGAGTGTAAGTGGAGGCAAGTTGCAGGGTGACAGCAGACTCAGGTACTCAGGCAGGGGGAAGGTAAATGGAGGGTGCAGGGAAGTCCAGCTGTTGGAGCAGGCAAGGTAAACAGGCCAGGTAGCATTTCCAAGGAGGCAGGTAATGAGCACAGGAACTCTCTCTCAGCTGTCACTGAGAAACACATGGCACTGGCAATGAAGGGAGTCTCTGGACCTCCCTAAATACCAAGTGCCGCACCGTGACTGGCCTGAGAGAGCACGTGACACACCAGGATTGGACAACTGAATCACATGGCCGGAGGCAAGATGGCAGCGCTCATGCCGGGCAGAACAGAAGCACCTCCAGGCCTCACCAGCCCAGAGTGACAATGTGCCCGCGCAGAACCACGCACAGCCAATGCCCTTGCCAAACACCAGCGCCACCGCCAGACGCCCCCCACCACAGCGACCTCACAGGTATTACCCATCGACCACCATGCCGAGAAACCCTGGTCATGACAGTACCCCCCCACCTTATGGGTGGCCTCAGGATACTCACCAGGCTTCTCAGGATGAGCAGCATGGAACTTCTTGATGAGTGCGGGAGCAGGGATTTCTCGGGCATCGGTCTAACAGAGCTCCTCCAAGCCGTAACCCCTCCAGTCCAACAGGTATTGTAATCACCCTCTGCATACATGAGAATCCAGGACCTGGGAGACCTCACACTCCACGCCTCTTTCAGTCTGGATACAAAGGGGAACAGGGAGAACTCTGCGGAATTTGTTCAGCACATGGGGTTTAAGTAGGGAAATATGAAAAAAATTGGGGACTTTCAGATAAGAGGGCAACTGAAGGTGATAAGCCACAGGGTTGATTATTTCAATGATGGAGAAGGGTCCGATGAAACGTGGAGCAAAGTTCATCGATGGTACTCTGAGCCGTAGGTTCCGGGTGGACAACCAGACTTGGTCTCCAAATTGCATGCGTGGCACCTTCCTACGCTTTTTATCTGCCTGAAGTTTGTAGCGAGAGGATGCCTTCTCCAAGTCAGTATGTACTTGAGTCCAAATAGATGCAAATCTCCGTACAGTATCCTTCACGGCTGGTACATCAAGGACAGGCAGGTTTTGAAACTCAGGAACCCGAGGATGAAGGCCGTAAACAACTTGGAATGGAGTTTGGTTTGTAGAAGAATGATAGGAGGCATTATGTGCAAATTCAGCCCATGGCAGCAATACAGACCAATTGTCTTGAGAAGATGACATAAAAATCCTCTCTGTGGATCCATTGCTTTGTGGATGATAAGCCATGGAGAAGTTTAGTTTTACTTGTAAAACAGAACATAGGGCTCTCTAAAATCTTGCTAAAAATTGGGCACCACGATCTGAAACTATTTAGGCAGGAAGACCATGGAGACGGAATATGTGTTCGAGGAACAGATGAGCCAAGTCAGGAGCAGTAGGCAGTTTCTTTAGAAATACATAATGGACCATTTTCGAAAATCGGTCTACTACGACCCAGATGGTAGTGTAACCCTGAGTGCTCGGTAGATCCATTACAAAGTCCATGGAGAGATACGTCCATGGACGTGATGGAAAAGGTAATGGCAACAACTCACCAGCTGGAGCTTGACGTGAAGACTTATGCTGGGCACCAGAGGTACATGAAGAAATAAACTCTAATACATCAGCCTTCATGGATGGGCACCAATAGCCTCTTTTTAAAAGCTCCAGAGTCTTCCGAGTACCTGAGTGGCCTGCAAAGCGAGAGGAATGAGCCCAGGTGAGGAGCTGCTTCCTTAACTCCGGGGCCACAAAAGTCTTCCCAGTAAGAGGCTGTAACTGTATGGTGGCGAACACTCTTGACTACAAGACAGGGTCATTACGTTGGATCTCTGAATTGTCATCACAGAGGAGGGATCTAGACAGAGCATCCACTTTCTGATTAAGGGCTCCAGACCAAAAGGTCAGAGTGAACTGGAAACGAGCAAAGAATATTGCCCATCGGGCCAGACGAGGGTTCACACACTGGATATTCTTGAGGAAGAGGAGGTTCCTATGAGCAGTGAAGACAGAGAATGAAATTTAGCCCCTTCCAGCAGGTATCTCCACTCTTTTAATGCCAACTTCACTGCCAAGAATTCTTTTTCACCTATAGCATAATTTCTTTCGGCAGGAGAAAATTTATTGGAGAAAAACCCACAGGGATGAACTCAATTGTCTTCATAATGCTGGGATAGGACTGCTCCCACATCTTCTGATGATGCATCCACTTCCAATAAAAAAGGCCTATCCAGATCTGGTTGTCATAGAACTGGAGCAGAAATAAAGGCTTGTTTTAAAAGCTGGAAGGCTGTTTCTGCCTCAGGTGACCATAGGGCAGGATTAGTGCCTTTACGGGTCAGGGCTGTAATGGGAGCCATCAATGACAAAAATCCCTTGATAAAGCATCTATAGTAGTTGGCGAACCCAAGCAGTCTCT
Source organism: Taudactylus pleione (assembly GCA_031769625.1). Taxonomy (NCBI): domain Eukaryota; kingdom Metazoa; phylum Chordata; class Amphibia; order Anura; family Myobatrachidae; genus Taudactylus; species Taudactylus pleione. The sequence goes on along the minus strand of JAUIMM010000213.1, from coordinate 12,366,390 downwards.
GGATGGCTTTCAAGGTTTGAGGTTGGGACCAATCCAAAATTGCCTGCACCTTCTTGGGGTCCATTTCTAGACTGGAGCCAGAGATGATGTAACCAAGGAATGGCACACTGGGTACACTAAAGACGCATTTCTACAATTTGCAATAGAGGTGGTTCTTCCTCAGATGGGATAATACTTCCTTCATATGTTTATGTTCCACTAAAGAAGACGAAAAAATCAGTATATCGTCCAGGTAGACAACAACTGAGACATATAACAAGTCCCGAAAAATTCCATTAACAAAGCCCTGAATGACAGCAGGGGCATTGCTTAACCCAAAGGGCATCACAAGATATTCAAAATGTCCATCTCCGGTATTAAAGGCGGTCTTCCATTCATCACCTTCGCGAATACGGATGAGATTATAGGCCCCTCTCAGATCTAACTTTGAGAATATGATGGACCCCTTAACCCTGTTGAACAACTCTGTGATCAATGGAAGCGGATATCAATTCTTGACCAATATATCTTTAAGGCCCTGGTAGTCATGTACAAGGTCTTAAGCCACCGTCCTTCTTGCCGACGAAAAAGAACCCAGCTCCAGCAGGAGAGATGGAGGGACAAATAAATCCTTTTGCTAGGTTCTCTTGGATGTATTCGGACATAGCTTTGGTCTCAGGCAAGGATAGAGGATAGGTGCGACCATGAGGTGGCATCTTGTCAGGCAACAGATCAATTGGACAATCCCATTCTCTGTGAGGAGGTAGGACATTCTCCTGTTGTTCGGAAAAAACATCAGTGAACATCTGGTACTCCTTAGGAATTGCTGGAGATATTAATGAAACTGTTTTCCTTACAGGTCGTATCTTGGGAAGACAGGATTTCTGACAGTCAGCCCCCCATGAAAGAAGTAGCATTGAACACCAGTCTATCCTGGGATTATGCTGGCATAACCAGGGTAGTCCTAAAATGATTTCTTGGGAAGCCTCAGGTATCACAAAGAACTTTAAAGACTCGGAATGGAGTGCTCCAATACGGACTAGTAGTAGTTGAGTTTCTTTGGTGACCACTCCATTAGCTAGAGGCCGTCCATCTACAGCGGTCAGGGATATCTCGTGATTGAGAGATGAACAAGGAATCTGTAGTTTGTCAACTAAGCTGGAGGTCATGAAATTTCCGGCTGCCCCAGAATCTAGTAGAGCAGTAACGAAGACAGTTTTAGGCTTGAGATCTATAGCTAAGATAATTACGAAATCTTTAGTATTTAGGGATGGGCTCATAACTCCTAACTTGATGCCCCCAGGGTCAGTTAGGAACGGGCGTTTCCCGATTTACGGGAGCAGGAGGCCACCAGGTGACCCGAATCTCCACAGTATAGGCAGAGGTTTTTTGATATCCTTCTCTGATGTTCCTCTTTGGAGAGATGGGTATGGTTCACCTGCATAGGCTCTTCATCCATAGGGGAAGGGGATGGACGGGTAGGCAAGGGAGGAGTAGATGACATTTGCCGGTCAGTTCTATGCTTTTCAGTCTGGCATTCTCTGAAGCATAGGTCAATCTTGTTGCAGAGTCGTTTTAGTTAGTGGGAAGCTCATGGGTGACCAGATCATCCTTTAGTCGGTCCAAAAGTCCATGCCAAAAGGCTGAGGTAAGGGTTTCCTCATTCCACTTGAGCTCTGATGCCAAAATTTGAAACTGTACGGCATATTGGCTGACAGGACTGATTCCTTGTCTCAGGGTCATTATACTGGACGATGCTGATACTGGAACCCACGATAGAACTTAGGGTTGCCATCAAATTTGCTTGGCATAGGAAGGTGTAAACGGGGGAATACCCTGTTCCATGTATTTCCAGGCACAGGGACAGCTGATACCCCAGGTATGGATAACGAGGTTTGCAGATTATCTTGTCGTTTAGACATCTCCTGTAGAAACTGAGCCATTTGGTGCTGCATAGCTTCCAGGTTTTCCAAACGGCCTGCAATACACCGGAATAAATCCACTCCAGACTCCTGTTTCATGGCCGGATCCATGTGGCCATGTGGACCCGGGGTAGTGATAAGAGCAGACACAGAAGGGGGGGTGTGGCCTGACGAGCTGGAGGGCAGATGTGCTTAGAAGGTGCTCCCGATCAAAGCCACTAATTGAGCAAATCCTGCTACTAAAAAAGCCTGCCAGTGCTGTCATCTTGCCCTAGCCTGCCTGCTCCACACTCGGGGGGGTGTGTGCCGCGGAATCAGGGGAAATAGCTATCCCCGCAGATTGCGGCCTTCCCACTCCATCTAAGCCGGGGACTCAATTTAGGCCCGCCAGCCGACAAAGACCCACGTGACCTGGGACACTCCTTTACCCCACTGGTATCTGGGCCATTGTTCTCCCCCGCCGGAATTACCTGGAAGTCAGCTCCTGCTGACGGGTGATCATCTGTCCTGAGAGGGGTGAGGTCTCCGACTGTCACTCCCGCGGAGGTCATTGCTCCAGCGGCTCCCTCCAGCCAGTGACTACTGGATGGTCGGCTGGTCCACTCTCGGTGTCCTCCACTCGGACCACACTCTCCGTAGCCTGCAGTGAGCCTGCTGGGTCCCTCCTATTCTCCGTATGGAGGTCATTAGCCCCGGAGGATGTCTGCTGGTTCCTGGTGGTTCGGGGCCTGGTTTGCGCAGAGACAGAACCTCCGCATTATGTGCCACCTTGAGGGAAAGCCTCAATCCCACCTTGATACCCCTGGAAGACCGTACACTGGGCGGTGATAAGTGTTGCTCCGGCGACTCCTGTCTGTGCACCCGCTGCTGGTGCTCCAGTCCCTCTGGAGGCTCACCTGAAAGGTCAGTGGCCACGGGACCCTCCGAGGACTTCGCGGCCTTCCCCGCCACCGGAAGCCCCGGCCTGGATTTAATCACTGGACCTGCATCACCGCAATCTCCGCGGATCATCACCGAGGGTCGCCACAGCCACCATACATCCACTGGACCTTCCCTGCCTGCCTGCCCATGGCGGCCGGGCAGCCTATGTCATCTGTGGTCCCCAGGTGAGCCACGAGCTGGAGCTGCAAATCTTGGCTCCTCTCTCTTCCCCTGCTGCTCTGCCTAAGCTCCTGCTCTGCTGCTTCTAGGAGGATATCAGTGGCTGTCCCCTTCCCTGGTCTCCACAGCCCTACACCCTCCCTCACGCTGCTAGTAGCTGCACATTCTGAGGATCTCCATCTCGACCGAGGCTTCCACTCACCTCTACCCACCTGACCTCTCCCTGCAGCTGGTCACCACTGTTAGCCCTCAACTCCTCCGGCACCTGGTCAAGTGGTGGTCCCCCGTTGTACAGATTCTTCATAAAAAAAGACTTTCTGTGTGATCACTATCTGCTCTTTTACTGCCATCCTCTGGAATTAAAGTGTATTTTACATTTACTCCACTAAAGTTTAATCTGCCCTGCCAGTCTATATGATGTGATTACCCTGCCTGAACCCCGGGACCTAGTAGCCCTTTACATATTCCAATAATAATCAACACACTGCAGCTTATCATTACATCTCCAGTTGCTCACCTGAACTGGAAAACAATTGATTACAAACAAGTGAACGGGATATACTAGTTGCTTCAGTTTTCTCAAATTTGACCTACTACCTACCCATCTGCATTATGTCTCAAAAGCCCAAAAAGGCAACTCGGAACTCTTCTACTAATTTTTTTGGCTCTAAGAGTAAACCTACTCCGCTGTTGTCTGATCATCCTGACGCTTCCAGCTTGTCTCCGTCAAGAGAGGCTGAAACTGTAATTGATCCTCAAATACAAGCAGTCATGGTCAATCTTTTGGAGGGCGTCAAAACCGCATTTCCTCAGGAACTTGCCAAGGTGGTTAACGACTTTAAATCAGAACTCTCTTCTCTAGGTTCCAGGACGGACGCCCTGGAATCAAAAACGGACGATCTCTGTCGTTCCCAAATAACTCTGGACAAGGAACTTTCTCGTCTTCATGCGAAATGGAATCCCGTAAGGAAAAACAAAAGGACGCAGAAAATCGTTCCCGCCGCAATAATCTGAGAATACGCAATGTATCTGAATCTGTCTCTTCCTCGGACTTGGAATACTTTTTGGATGGTTTCTTTCATCACATTCTCCCTGACCTTTCAGCAGTGGACTGCCTAATGGATAAAGCTCACAGAGCCCTCTGAGCCAGACCCTCTTCTTTTCAACCCCCACGCAATATCATTGTCCGATTACATTATTACCATACCAAAGATCAATTACTCTGGGCGACTAGAGATACGTCCATCATTTCTTACCAGGATATGGACATTCAATTATTTCAAGACCTGGCCCCTTCCACTATTCAGAAACGATGAGATTTACAACCTGTAACTAATATTCTGAGACAACATAATATTAGATATCGCTGGGGCTTCCCCTTTCAGCTACAAGTATTCACAGCTAATTCCTCGTTTTCCGTGAAATCCCTTGAACAGGGTCAGGATTTACTTTCAAAACTGAACATTCTGCCTGAACCTCGTCACCCAAACCTCAGCATTCCCGTCCTCCGGCTCCAGAATGGTCCACAGTCACGAGACGTCAGGACCGCGCTACTACTCCGACATGAGTCTCCCATCATCTCTCTTTGACCACTTCAATTGATTACACCTGAGCCTCCCCCATGACTGTACATTACGGTTTCTGGCTCGACGGTTGGAAATCCATTTCACTGTTTGAAAATGTTTTTATTAGGTAGTGACCTACTCGTTAGGTCACTCATATCCTCATTAGCTCGTTTTCTGGTTCTCATTAATATGTTTTTGTTTTCCGCTGGATCTACTTAGATTGCATGTTTTTGCCAAAGCATTTTACAGATGTAATATTGTGCAATTAATTATTTCTGCAGAGTGTTTTTTAATTTTTTCTACTAAAGGCCCTGGGTCCCCTTATGGGGTATCCTTTTCATAAATGTCTATGGCCTACCCCCCCATGCTCCCTGTACTTTTTGTACATTTATTCATATATTATACATTTATCTGTTTTGAACCCCTTCTGGGTTCCTGTGTTTAAGGGTTGTCGTCTGTTTGGGCTTCTCTCCCTCTTCTTCTTCTTTCCCCTTTTTTTTCTCTTCTTTTGGTGGCTTCTCTTTTCTTCTTCCCCTTCCCTTTGCTATACTGTGTGTATCTGGGAACAAAGTTCTTTAATATTTGTGGGCCTCTCAATGTTTCTTTTTTTGCAGATATTTCTTCTTTGGTACCATGTCCTTGAAGTTATTGTCAATTAATGTCAATGGCCTCAACTCGCCACGTAAGCATACTATCACCCTGAGCGCCTGGAGGAGGGAAAAGGCTGATATTGTGTTCCTTCAGGAAACCCATCTTACAGGTACTCACACTCAATTGCAGGGAAAACAGTTCTCTCAAACTTTTTTTGCCTCGGCGGATTGCAAGAAATGGGGTGTTGCGATTCTTATTCACAACAGGATCCATTTCCTGCACTCTTCCACATTCTCAGACCCCGAGGGCCGTTTCCTCATAGTTGCTGGTACAAAACGCTCCACTACAGTTACTTTGGTCTCGATTTATGCTCCGAACCAGGGACAGGGTTCCTTTTTCTCTATATTGTTTAGATGCATTGAGCGACGAGTTCAGGGTCATCTCATAATAGCCAGGGATTTTAACGTTACTCTTGACCCAGCCCTTGATAAATCCCCATCCCCTACCAATAAATCTAATATTTCTCCTTGCAAGGACGCACTGACTTTATCTTCCCTGCTTAAACAATATAATTTATATGATTCTTGGCGCCTTAACAACTTGTCAGTGCGTGATTATACTCATTATTCGGTCCCGCACCGCACATACTCGCGCATCGACATAATGTTTATATCCCACTCGCTGATTCCTGAGACCTCTCAATCCGGGATTACCCCCCTCTCCTGGACAGATCACGCTGGAGTCTTTGTTCTCCTTGATCTTTTACAACTTTACCCTCGCCCCCGTAGATGGCGCCTCGACGATGTGCTTTTAATTAATCCATCCACTTTTACCACCATTAAACAGGCCATATTTGCTGCGCTACAAGCAAATACTGTGGTGATACCAAAACCCGGGAAAGACCCCTCAATTTGTTCTAGTTATCGCCCTATTTCCTTACTCAATGTAGATATAAAACTCTACGCTAAAATATTGGCCACTAGATTGAATCCCCTTCTGCCATCCCTAATACATCCTGACCAGGTGGGTTTTGTCCTCGGACATCAGGCTCCTGACAATATTAGGAGGACTATCGACCTAGTACACACCATCCATGCAGGTAAAACTCCATCATTATTGATGTCATTACATTCCGAGAAGGCCTTTGACCGAATCTCATGGCCTTTCATGTTTGGTGTCCTTGGGTCGATGGGCTTCTCTGACAAATTTCTGCAGGGTCTCTCAGCTCTATATCGCTCTCCCTCTGCTACCATCTCCGCTAATGGCTCTACATCTACCCCATTCAGCACATCCACTGGCACCCGCCAGGGCAGCCCCCTCTCACCACTTATTTTTCCCTTATAATAGAACCCCTGGCTGCTAGAATCCGTGCTAATTCAGGTATATCCGGAGTGTTAGTTGGGTCCACGGAGCACAAACTGGCCTTATGTGCGGACGACATTTTGTTGTACATTTCAAACCCGCTTACTTCGCTCTCCCCTACTTTGACTGAAATTGAAATATACAGTTATTTCTCTGGTTATAAAATTAACCTGGATAAAACGGAAGTCCTTGTTTTTTAATATCCCCCAAAATGATAAAGTCTCTTTGGAACATCTCTTCCCATTTAAATGGCATCTCCAAAAAATTAAGTATTTGATATTCTTCTAAGCAAACATTACCATTAACTTTTCCAGGCCAATTTCCCCTGCATTCTATCCCAAATCAAAATAGACCTTGCTTTGTGGACCCGTCATTTCATCTCCTGGATAGGTCGTATTAATACAATTAAATGAAAATCTTGCCTAGACTCCTTTAACTTTTCCAGTCCCTCCCTATACATGTCCACCCTTATGTTTTAAAATTTCTCCAATCCCAGACAACTAAATTTATTTCATCAGGAAAACGACCACGGGTTCGTCTCCAAATTCTTCAGAGATCGTCTCGGGCTGGAGGTCTAGGTATCCCTAATTTTAAGCATTACTATTTCTCTGCTCGGCTCGCTCAATGTATCTTATGGAATAGCTCTGATAGAATATGGGTCCAGATTGAAGCGGAGGCCATAGGACTGCTTTCCCCTGCTTCCCTCTTTTGGCTCCCTAGAGCCCGTTGCCCTAAAAGAGTTCATGACCACCTTATTATTTATCATTCGCTGTCATTATGGGACATAGCCACCCATAAATTTGGCCTCTCTCCATGTCCCACCCCAGTCATCCCACTATTTAACTCCTCAGAGTTCCCTCCTGGTATGACTCCTTTAGCTTTTCTTCCTTGGCTAACGGCTGGTATTAGATATGTCAATGATTTGACCCGTGACACATCCTTTCCCTCATTTGCTAAACTCCAGTCTAAATTTCATATCCCCTCCAAACATTTTTTCCAATATCTGCAACTTCGGAATTTTCATAGTATAGTTAAACGCCTTGTTCACCGTTCTTTGACTCCTACTGAGATGCTGTGTTTACGCCACTCCTCCACTTCTGGTCTAATATCGGCTCTATACTCAGAACTCTCTACACCTTTAGACTCCACGCGCGACCCACACGAGTTGGCCTGGGAGCGGGATCTGGGTGAAACCCCGATGATTGGGGGGAGATTGGCGAGAGAGCCGCCTCCAGTTCCATATGCGTTAGAATAAAAGAACATCTATAAAATTCTTTACAGATGGTACCTGGTCCCCCCCACTGAAAAAGATGTTTCCTGACACATCCGATATATGCTGGCGTGGGTGCTTGTCAGAAGGCACATTTTTCCACATTTGGTGGAGCTGTCCAAAACTCACTAATTTTTGGCTAAATATTAAGAATTTGATCATCTCAATTACTCACCTCCCGATCCCTCTGGACCCCAAATTTTTTCTTCTACCCCCTACCTTTTCCGGTTGCCACCTATCACCAAAACAAATTAATCAGGCACATCCTATCGGCTGCTACCTGTCAGCTGGCAGCTGATTGGAAACAGTTAATGCCTCCTTCCCTACACTCAGTCATTAATAGGGTCTGGTCGGTTCAGTAAATGGAATACATGACCAGTATCCTTTACCACTCTTGCAGAACATTTGATAAGGTCTGGGCACCCTGGTTGTACTTTTTCAATGCTAGTTCTCCATTCACCTAATCTTCTCTATTTTCCCCCTTTACTCTTCTTCTTTGACAGTACTAGCCACGCTGTCTCCCTTTTTCTTCTTATCTTCTGCTCTCCTTGCTGGTCTTTTTTTTTTACTCTTTCTCTTAAAATTTAAAATTGTATCCCACAGTTTTATTAATACCACTGAATTATGTTCTTGTGTACTCCTACTGTTATTTTCAGTGAAGCTTGTCTGTCTCTTTCTAGACATATTTTGTTGTATTTTGTGATGGATCTTTAATAAATATACCTTTAAAAAAAAAAAGAGCAGACATAGAAGCAGATTTAAATGAAAATGTGGAACTTTTAATGAGTGGTTTAGTAGACATGAATATGGCAAAAGTAAAAGTCCAGGCAAAGTACTGAAGTGCACTTGGGAACTGTAGTGAAGCAAATGGGAGAATGTCCAGATAGTGACAGGCAGGAAACAGTCCAGTATGCAGGTATGGTGATCTGAAATGATATGCAGGCAGAGGAGATATAATCCAGCAGAGTGTAAGTGGAGGCAAGGTGCAGGGTGACAGCAGACATACTCAGGTACTCAGGCAGGAGGAAGGTAATGGAGGGTGCAGGGAAGTCCAGCGGTTGGAGCAGGCAAGGTAAACAGGCTAGGTAGCGTTTCCAAGGAGGCAGGTAATGAGCACAGGAACTCTCTCTCAGCTGTCGCTGAGAAACACATTGCACTGGCAATGAAGGTAGGCTCTGGACCTCCCTAAATACCAAGTGCCGCACCGTGACTGGCCGGAGAGAGCACAGGATTGGACAACTGAATCACATGGCCAGAGGCAAAATGGCGGCGCCCATGCCGGGCGGAAAGGAAGCACCATCAGGCCTCACCAGCCCAGAGTGACAATGTGCCCGCACAGAACCACACACAGCCAATGCTCCTCGCCAAACACCATCGCCACCGCCAGACGCCCCCCGCCACAGCGACCTCACAGGTATTACCCATCGACCGCCATGCCGAGAAACCCTGGTCGTGACAGGGGGGCTCTTGTGTGGGTTCACTCGTGCCATCAGCGTTGAGTCAGCTTGGATGATGCACGTTTCATCTGGGGGCTTGGCCACATCACAGCCTGTGATATTACTCTCCCTTGGCTCTATTATTTAACACCAGTCAATCAGTGATGTTGAATGGTTGATTGATATCATGTACGGCGAATCTGTGGCTATACCAGTATTGATCTTTATAGTGAGATTGGCAGGTGGGATATACAATCAGATGCTTGGGACACTATTTCCCAAGAGACATATCTCGATGTTTAGCGTGAATGAATGTCATGTAATTAGAGTGGTAATAACATTGATATCTAGGTAAAAACAGTACTATTAACCTAATCTACAGTACTGAATTGCAATAATACAGTAAAATTAAAATGATGCTAGATAGCACATAACTGAGGACCTGATTCAGACCCGCTCGCTAGGAAGCGATCGCTCATAACTGGCCGATTTTTGCAATCTGCGCATGCATCATAATTAGAGATGAGCGGTTCGGATTCTGTGGAATCCGAACCGCTCCGAACATTGGGGATCCGAGTCCACCCGAACCCTGTTCGGGTGTTCACCGCCTGACTTGGATCCCCGTTCGGGGCCGAACGGCGGCTGCCTGATGTCGGATTCTCACTAGAGAATCCGACATCAGGTCTCCTCGCGTGTAGGGCAGAGCGCAGTGATAGCGCTCTGCCCTACACAGACACACAGCCGCCAGCGGCAGCTGTGTGTTTGTTACAGCAGCCAATGAGAGTCACACAGACTCTCATTGGCTGCTGCACGGAGGGAGCCGGCTGGAGCTCACACATGAGCTCCGTCTTCCGGCTCCCTCAGCGTGTGACAGAGCGGACGGCGCGGGAGCGGGGATACAGGTAAGTTTTTATTTTTTATTTTTTATTTGTGCAAGGGCCAGGGGCACTACTGGGGGGGGTCTGCACTACTGGGGGGAGTCTGCTACTGGAGGGGGCTATACTACTGGGGGGGCCATACTACAGAGGGGCCTGCTACTGGGGGGGGCTATACTACTGGGGGGGCCATACTACAGAGGGGCCTGCTACTGGGGGGGGCTATACTACTGGGGGGGCCATACTACTGGGGGGGATCTGCACTACTGGGGGGGTCTGCTACTGGGGGGGCTATACTACTGGGGGGCCATACTACAGAGGGGCCTGCTACTGGGGGGGGCTATACTACTGGGGGGGGTCTGCACTACTGGGGGGGTCTGCTACTGGGGGGGCTATACTACTGGGGGGGCCATACTACAGAGGGGCCTGCTACTGGGGGGGGCTATACTACTGGGGGGGGTCTGCTACTGGGGGGGCCATACTACTGAGGGGCCTGCTACTGGGGGGGCCATACTACTGGGGGGGCTTACTACTACTGGGGGGGGCTGCTACTGGGGCAGCCTACTACAGGGGGGGCCATACTACAGGGGGGCCCATACTACAAGGGGGGCTACTACTGGGGCAGCCTACTACTGGGGGGGCCTGCTACTGGGGGGCCATACTACTGGGGGGGCCATACTACTGGGTGGCATGCTAATGGGGGGCATACTACTGGGGGGGCCTGCTAATGGGGGGCATACTGCTGGGTTGCATGCTAATGGGGGGCATACTACTGGGGGGCATTCTACTGGGGGCACTGCATAGTGGACCCTACTACTAAGGGGACTGCATAGGGGGCACCACTGCTGGGGGACATTGTGTAAGGGACACCGCTACTGTGGGCATTGTGTAAAAGGGTCACTACTGTGGGCATTGTGTAAAAGGGGCACTACTGTGTGTCGTAACATAAATAAGAGACACTACTTTATGGTGTAATGTGAATCAGGCCCTATGTGCGGTGTAATGCTAATAAGATTGTGCACTGTGACTCCTAGGGCCGTAGCCCACTTTGTAAACAAGTACTGTGACTCTGCTGGCCGTACCCCACTGGGTGGGTGCACTACTTTTCATTTCTGCCACTGCTGTGTGGCAATGTGTCATAGATGTGCTTTATACTGTGGTGTCTGTGTCGTTGTGCCGCTGCTTTGTCGCTTAGTAACCAGTCAGCTCACTGCAACCTTTGGCCAATAATGTTGAAAACAATATTATAAGCTGTGATATGGTCTAAATTGACTGGAAATTAATGTTATTGAGGTTAATAATACTCTAGGAAGAAAAAAAAGACCAATGTATGTGATTTTAGCTTTTTTTGTCAATTTTTGTAAAAAAATCCAAATCCAAATCCAAATCCAAAGCCAGTCACCGCAGTTTGGCAAATCCAAATCCAAATCCAAAGCCGGACGACGAATTAGAACCAAATCCAAATCCGGCAAAAATGGTCCGGCGCACATCCCTAATCATAATGCACGTGCGCGAACCACTGTGAAAGATCGGGAAGTGCTCGCTCGTCCAGCACAGACAGCCTAGCTGAATGAGTGACAGGAGAGGCCGTTAGTGGGTGGAAACAGGGGCAGGCCACTTGAAACAGGGGAGTGGAGGTACGAACGCAGGCGTGCCTCAGTGTTTCAACGCTGTTTTATAGGCGTGCATAATTAACAGGCAGCATCATTGTACACATCACCTGGTTGTATTTCACACTTAAGTGATCGCAGTGCTTGTGGCAGAGTATAGTCAACATCAAGCGCTGCGATCGCATCCGATGGTGCTCGATGTACCAATGGTTTCATGCACTTCCAGGATATGACGTGCACAAGTGAGCGCCTTAGGAATGGCTGGTGGGCATCTGCATACACAAAGTGATCGCACGCCAAGACATCGTGGGCGTGCTAATGCCTTGCCGTGCGATCGCCTGCCTTGCTGGGCGTGTGCTGGATTTGTATACGCTGGGAGCAAGCTAATGCATCTAATGAGTGGGTCTGAATGAGCTACTGAGTTTGTAACAGTGCTGATTGATATACAGTATATATATGTATATAGGCTTGTGGTGTTGATAATTCCTATATCCATAAAGTTGCAAATATACTGATAACTATGCAGTATAGTGTGTCAGCACTGTTGTAACAGCTATGTTTGATAAATAACAGTTAGCAGCTGATTGGCTGGTACTGTACTTTATCTCTGTACATTTTATCTCTCTCCAAGGCTTAGTACTGTACTTAGACCCCAAAGTGTCTTATTATGAGTAAAGACATATACCACAGGCATGTGTTTACAGTCTGCCATTTGATGCCATTTCTCACACATCTGTGGAGCCAGTGGGGATTTCTCATAGTCATAAATCTGATCGGGGTTCAAAGTGTGATATCAATCACTCTGAATATGTGATACTCTGATAGTGTCTATTGGTGTATCGGTATCACTTACTCTGAGCAAGTGTTACGGTATCCGTCCCGTTCACTCCACAGGGTCTGAGTAGTTTGAAGAGGTAAGGAAGTGGATCCAGCCAGAGGAATAATACAGTGATTTCAACAATAATTTGATTTATTAAAGGAGGCAATTTTCCTCTCATACTCTTTGAATATAACAACAGTAAACAGTCTTCAACTGCTTCTATCGACGTTTAACTTCTGCGGAAAGAGGAATAATCTATACCAGTGGTTCCCAAACTTTTTTGAATCACGGCGCACAGTTTGGGAACCACTGACCTTTGCCAATTCTACAATTCTAATTACTGTACAAAGGGGCTGATTCAGACCCGCTTGCGAGCGCTATGCGCTCGCAAGCGGGTCGATGTTTGCCCCCTTTGCATGCGCCGCCTCCGGTTCTGGGTCTCACTACGGGTCTCGCACCAAAACGGGGCGGCTGTCGATTGTGATTGACAGCTCGCCCCGTTTTGGAGGCGGGCAGCCCATTAGGAAGGAATGCCTGCCATTTGTGGGAGGCACCGCTGACATCACCAGTGATGTCAGTGGTGAGTTTCCTGCTCTATTTAGAGCAGAAAGCTCACTGGGGCTTTCAGGGAACGAGACCCTGCCACAAGGGTCTCGTTGCAAGCCCCGATGGTCGCGATGGTGGCCACCCACAGCTCAGCGAGCGGCCAGGAGGCTGGCTCCATTAAAAAAAAAAATGCCCTGATTCTGAGCGAGCGCTCTGAAAGAGCGTCCGGCTCTGAATCAGGGCCAATGTTCTTTACTGTGCAAGTTATATCTTTATATTTATTAACCTATTATTCACACAGAAAAAAGTGTTACAGATTTGTTTTAACCTGTAGAATTATATGTATAGAATTGAATGTATTGTTATCTATCTATGTTACAACTACCTTTGTTATTATATTAAATTTTTATGAAATAAACTAGATAAATGTTGTATACTTTATTGTGTGGTAACTTACCTATTACCAGAAACCTCGATGACTGGGATCTGGGAAGTAGAAACAGAATCTCATAAGCTTTGCATGTGTGATAACTTAAGTGATTATCACATATATACACTGTTATACCAATAGTTATCAAGTGGGTGATACGCAAGCAAACCCACTTGGCATACTCTCCAAGTATCTAGCTTGGGTGGAGACACTGCGCATAGACACCCTAGAGTAAATATAGTGTTACACTTGCTATCACTTCCATCACACAAAAAAGCTGATTACTTAGTCTATATATCGGGTTAGTAGGTGAGAATAGGTTGATTAGTGCAATTTAAACTTGTACTGTAAATTAGTAATGGTTCTATCAGTGATGTGGCTAACCTTATAATGTGAGGTAGGAACATACATATAGGTCATTCATATATAGGAGGAAACATTGTATATGAATTGTCAGAGTGTGATACGTCAACTAAATGATAAAAAAAAATTATGTAGTTAATATGAAAGGGACATAGGATAGTGTATTACAGTTTCTAGCCATAACATATTGGTTTGTAGGGTGATAACTATACACAGGTGAAACAAGTACAGTTGTGATAACTGCAATTGTGATGATTCCCTAAGGAATAAGACATGAGAGGAAAACATCTGCTAAATTATAAGGTAAATGTATTTTGTGTCTAATACTTTAAAAGTCTTTAAATACTTGATTTTATAGTGATAATTTAAGTGAATAGGGATGTGATAAGGATACTGTAAAAGTGATAATGTGTAAGAGGTTTTAGTCATTCACTTCTAAGGTGAGTATACATAAAACTAAAGACCAAATAATTATAAATGTGACCAAACCATGAAAAAGAAGGGGATGCATGGATCCGAGAAAGAAAGGACATAGACATATCAAATTCAATATCCCAGTCCCAAATGTAATACAGATAGTCTTGATGATTTATATGAGGAACTTTAATGTATATATTGATTGAGGCCTACAGGTGTGAGTGCTCATAGTTTAAAAGTGCAGGGGGTATATTTACTAAAGTGCAGGTTTTTAGAAGTGGAGTTCTTGCCCATAACTACCAATCAGATTCTACGTATCATGTATCTAGTACCTTCTAGAAGATAATAGCTAGAATCTGATTGATAACATTGTTTTAAAAGCTGGTACACACGCCTCCACTTCTAAAACCTGCACTTTCGTAAATATGCTTCCATGAGTTTTCATGCTTCAGAAGTTCTGTTGTGAGGTTTCCTCCTCTGATGCCAAATTTATTGTTTCAAGACCAAACAATTTCATGTCCTTTAGTTCACCCTTATGTTTGGAGTGGAAGTATTTGGCAACTGAGGTAAGTTGACATTATTTGCTAATAAAATTGTTTTAAAAGTCAACACATACAACTCCCATAAGAGGCCCCTTCAGGGACGTAACTTCATTCCAGTTGCCTGGAGGCCAGATAGATGTCGGCACCCCCTTCATGCCAACTCTTCAACTTCATAAAACAAATGGCATGCCCTCCCTATGAAAATTAGTTATATTATGTGATTCAGTTCTCTCCATCCATTACAGCCTATTTCCTGCTAACCTGTTACCACTCACGACTTTGAACGCTTGCGGATAAGTATTTTTATTTCTTACATCCACACATTTGTGTCTTATAAGGCAGCGCCATATTTCCACACCTCTCCCATAACTACCACTCGATACTTTGGACTGCTAATTTGACACATGTGCAGAGTGATAGCTCAAAAAATTGATGCATGCACAGTAGTTTGAAAAGTTCCATTTGTGATCTTTGTGACTGCCAGATGATACAGAGAGCACTTTAGTGACCGCCAGACAAAACAGAGAACATTTTAGTGACCACTAGACAATACTCAAAACATTTATGATAAGTACCATACAATACGGATAGCATTTTAGTGACTGTCATACACCACTGAAAGCATTTTTGTGAAAGCCAGACAATACGGAGAGCATTTTAGTGGCCACCTTATAATGCAGAGAACATCATAGGGACCACCATATATTGCAGAGAACATCGCAGTGACCGCCATATAATTAGAGAGAAATGCAATGCATGCCATATAATATAAAGACCATCAGTGACTGCCATATAATGCAGAATGTCACAGTACTCATCATATAATGCAGTGTTGCAGTGCCCACCATGTAATGCAGAGAGCATTGCAGCAGGGGCATATCTTTGTATTGGCTGGGATGGCACTCGCCAGGGGCGCCGGCCGGTGGGGGGGCACAACCCAGCAGTGCCAGTCCAGGGCCATAACTAGGGTGGTGTGGCCGCCACAACCGCTCATGTCCTGCGGGCGGAACTGGCCGCCACAACCCCCGATCACGGGCACTAGTTTTTTTAACATGTATACAGGCAGTGGTGTGCCCGGTTCCTCTGCTGCTGGGCACACCACTGCTAATACACTTTACAATTACAGTGGCGGCACTGACTGGGCAGCGCTGTGCTGTCTGCCCCATGTGCTCCGCCCCCTCCCCGGCTCGTTTCCTGTCTCTCCCTTCCATTCCAGCCCCAGAGTGCCCTGCACCGCCGAGCAGGACCATGGTGCTTGGCGGCATGACAGTCACAGCACCTCCTACCTCCGGGACTGCCAGGAGCCGGATTGCGATGTCACGCCCCACACAGGCTACAGAGAGGACCATGCAGGCTGCACTGCAGACAGAAAGAGGAAGCTGGTAAGACTGTGTGGGGCGGGGAGGTCTTGAAATTACAGAGGGGGCAGGAGGTGGTGGAGGCAAGATTGACAGAGGGGGCAAGAGGCTGGAAATACAGAGGGGGCAGTAGGCTGGAAATACAGAGGGGGCAGGAGGCTGGAAATAAAGTGGGGGCAGGAGGCTGGAAATACAGAGGGGGCAGGAGGCTGGAAATAAAGTGGGGGCAGGAGGCTGGAAATACAGATGGGGAGAAGACTTGAAAGACAGGTAGCAGAGGAAGGAATGAGTGGAACAGGAAGCTCAAGTGACATGGGGCAGAAGACTGGAATATCACAGTGAGCTGGAGGCAAAATCGAGTAGGAGGATCGGGGGGTTCATGGGGCAGGACATGATAGAGAAAGCAGGAGGCTGGAGATGACACAGAAAGCTAGAAGGGACATGGGGCAGGAGGTGACAGAGCTGGAGGCGACATTGAGGTTGGGGAGACACAGAACATTGGTGGGGACTTGGAGCAGGAGGTAACACATGGAGCAGGAGGCTGGAGGCGACACGGGGCACAAGACTTGAGAGACACGGGACATGTAGATTGAAAGACACATGGATGAATTGGACACGGAGGAGGAGGCTGGAGTGACACAGGTAGGAGGCTGGAAGGGACATGAGACACGAGTTTCGTTGAACCTCTATTGTATGATAATGACATTGGTTATATTCCTACACAAACAGGCATCTTCCGGTTAATGAGATTTCCTACATGAATAGTGAATACCGACTGTCTGCCCAAAGAGGACCAATTTCTTCAGAGGTTCCCCATCGCAGAGAAACCACCATATAGGTAAGGTGTATTTTTATTTACAGCACACTTTTCTGTCTGTCAAAAGTCTGTGCTGCTGATGATCTCCCAGTCAGAAGCATCACTGCCGGACGATGAAGGAGGGGTGAGGAGGTGTCGGTTTACTAACTGCTAGCAGGGGGAGGGGGGGCGCCAGTCCCTTACTCTGCCAGGGGCTCTCAGACCCCTAGATACACCCCTGCATTGCAGTGTCTGCCATATACTGTATAGTAATGTAGAGACTATCAGCAGTGACCCACATTTAACACACATAATATGAATACACTATGCGCATACACAATATTAATACACCTCCCCCTCATACACACAACATTATTATACCACCCCACCATCACAGACAGTATTAAAACACATCACCCCCAGAAAAGAAACAAATAATGAACATATTATATACAGTACCACACACACATTTAGATATATACTGATTTTGCAATTATTGTTTGATACATGCAAATAAAGAGAAATAGAGAATTGGACACTGAAGGTATAATAATCTCTGACATATACTGATAATAATCGGAAACAATGTGCTTATATACTTATGCTGTAATTATAATGTGATACATCTAGATAAAAAACATGTATTAACTGACAACAAGGAAATAAATTGTGTCATTATACAGATGTTACAATTATTGTTGGAGACCTGCCCTGTTATTGTCTCTAAACCTGCTCTACATGCTGCAATTATAAAAGTTGCGGCTCTCCATATGATTAGAATACAATAACACTTATCTCGGTAGAATTGTTAGACGTGTGGTATTTTAGTTCACTCAAGTTAAAATACTTTTGCCAGAATATATGATATTATTCATAAATAACTGCATAGGAAGTTACCCCAGTGACGCTGCTGACAGCCTGTTTAAAATACTTTTACAGCTTGAAGTATATTGCCCTCATGTATGGCAACAAATTGTGAGACATGCATGATTTCAGGTTATTCCCTCTTCTTTATTCTTACTGATACACTATTTCTTTTTTATCTGCATTTTATTAAAAGTTATATTTTAAGATTCCTATAGGCCAATTACACTTTAAAACACCGATTTTAAAATTTTCTCAAATATATTGGCCAATAGACTATAATTGACTCCCCCTGATTTACTTACGCCCCATAAATTGGGTTTTGTTTGTGGACGCCACTCCCTTAAAAACACAGAGTGGTATGAGACGAGATTGTTGTTGGTTGATCCCCCTATATTACTGAATGATTAAACTTCCTGAGATACTGTGGCTCCTTCGGACTCTAGGCTCCTCCTATTATTGTTAAAAGAATCTTATGACTACTGCTTGTACCCATTACTGATTTCAACTGATCTTAAGGTGTCATTAAGATGCGTGCTCGGGAAATGCAGAGGTTTACGATTGTTTTTACAGCATGTGGGCAGTTGTGAACATGGACTTGTTTTAATATACGTACTGTTCTACTTTGAACTACTATATATTTCATGTATGTGATGTGATGCTTTAATAAAAAGTTTAATAAAAACAAAGTTAAGTTTTAAAATGGTGACATTGAATATAAGACATACTTACCTACTATCCCAAAAGATGCAGAAAGCTCACAAATTTTCGGGGAGCCACCCTGCACCCATGGAAAAGTTTTAGATTTCCCACATCTCACCCACTTTTTAGTGAAGTGGGCAGGATATGGAGATGATTGCCAGGAATTGCGGCATAAATGCAGTGAATCGCGGCTCCATACGGAGGGGATGGGGCTAAATGATGCGGAAACTATTAATTCAGCCCCGTCCCCCTCCTCGTGCTCTCGCGATTCGTTTGCCATGATGGGGTGTGGCCTAATAACATAGAAACCTGGCCCCATCTCTCAAAGTGGCCTGCTGTGTCTGCTCTCCGGGCAGTGGCGTAACTAGGGCAGGGCGAGCAGGGTGCGTGCCCTGGGTGCCATGGGACCGGCGGCGCGGGGGGGCGCCGCCGGCCACGGTACCAGCCCGCCTGCCCTAGTTAGCCAGTGTAGCACCGACCGCAATGAGTGCGGTCAGCGCTACACATTTACACAGGACCTGCGCTAGGCTTCCAGCGCCGGTCCTGTGCTGCACAGCTGAGCCCATTACCTCCCCCTGAGCGCTTGCCCAATAGCGCTAGGAGGCGGGCTCAGGCTGTGCATAACACACGCATCGCCGCCAGCGCTGGCAGCGATGCGTGTGTTAAACAGCAGCCAATGAGAGTCAGATAGACTCTCATTGACTGCTGCAGCACCCACTGCAAGATCGGGCTTCCGTCCGGCTCCTGCAGTGGGTAATGGGACAGACGTCATGATGTCATGACGTCTGTCCCATAATGCTGAGCACGCCAGCCCGGGAGGACTGGCGGGCGGCGGCGGCGGGAGCGTTGTCGCGGACCGGAGCTGCAGCAGCGTGGATTCAGGTAAGTATATTTTTATATATATTTTTTTAAAACCTGTCTGCACTACTGGGGGCACAACGGGGGAGGGGGGTGGCTACTACTGGGGGGACCTCTACTGGGGGTGGGGGCACAACAGGGGAGGGGTGGCTACTACTGGGGGCACCATTATTGGGAGGACCTCTACTGGCGGGGGATACTACTGGGGGCACTTAATCGGGAGGGGGAACCTCTACTGGGGACTACTACTTGGGGGGGGGAAACTACCACTGGGGGCATTATAAAAGGGGCCTACTACTAGAGGCACTGCACTGGGGCAACCACTACTGGGGGCAATAATAGGAAGGGCCACTACAGGGGGCACTGGATAGGGGGGATCACTACTGGGTGCCTGCATAAGGGGGACCACTACTGGGAAAACTGCATGGGGGGACTACTGCTGGGGGCACTATATAAAGGGCACTGCATAGGGGGGGACTACTACTGGGGACACTATATAAAGGGCACTGCATAAGGGGATACCGCTACTGGGCGCACTGTATTGTGGGGACTGCTACTGGGGGCACTGCATAAGGGGGAACACTACATGGGGCACTGCATTTGGGAGGGCCACTACTGGGGGTATTGAGTAAGGGGAACTAATTGGGGGCTGTATAAGGGGGACTACTACTGGGGATACTGTATAAGGGGCACTACTATGGGCCTGCATAAGAAGGACCACAACTGCATACTGGGGGTACTGTATAAGGGGTACTACTGGGGTTAAGGTGCATATGGATAGGAATGTTCAGTGTGAAAATAAAGGGGTGTGTCATGTTGACACGCCCCAATCTTAAGTGACCACGCCCATTTTTTTGCTGCGCGCGCACATCGGGGGGGGGGCGCCCTTTTCAAATTTGCCCTGGGCTCCAAATACCCTAGTTACGCCACTGCCTCCGGGCATCTCCCGTGGAGCAGATAATGAATGTCGGCAAGTATGATATAAGGTTGCCCTGACAAAAGAGTTTTCTTTCTCTCCCCCCTTCTTTATGTTGAATCTAGAATCTGACTCTAGGGAGCATCACCAACTGCTTTATTCTGAATCATCTGGTACAATGATGGAAGATCTACAATATCTAGAGAGACAATAATAGGTTAACACCAGATGGTCGACATGCAAATGATTGACCGGGTCAAATGGTTGACAGTTAAAAGGTAGACATGAATTAGGTCAACAGGGTCAAACGGTCAACATGGTCAAAAGATCAACACACAAATAGTTGACACAGAGAATGTAGACACATGGTTTTTCATGATTTTTTAGGGTTAGGATGAGGGTAAGAGTTAAATTTAGGGTTAGGTTCATGGTTAGGGTTAGGTACTTGGCGGAGGGTTAGGGTTAGGCTGCAGATGGGGACAATTAGGGTTAGGTGCCAGCTAGAGGGTTACGATGAGTATTAGGGTTAAAATAATAAACAAAATGCGTCAACCTTTTCTCTATTGACATGTGTGTCAACCTTTTGATCCTGTCGACCTGAGTCCATGTTGACCATTTAACAGTCAACATTTTCACCATGTAAACCATTTGACCCTGTTGACCTATTGCCTGTCGACCATTTTGTGTATTGACTGTCAATCTAAACATTGTAGGTCTTTTAATCCACACCTAATTATCCGCTGTGTACAAATTAATATACAAGTTGGTTCTAAGAAATCAGATACTCTGTGACTGCTGTCTATTGGCAATTAGAGATGTGTGGTTCGATTTGCCTGAAAAACGAACACACCCGAACCTAAGGGTTACGAGTAGAACCTAGTCCCAATACGGGTCCACTGTAAATTAAAAATTTGGATTTAAAAAAGGAATCTCGGTTATGGTTTGCATGTAAACAAGTCCAAACATTTCCAAATTACATGATTTTAGCTGTTTTATCACAAACGCCAAAAAACAAAAACCGAATCTGAACCAAAACACTTGAGGGTAGTTTTGCCAAATCCAAAACCATAACATTTGAGAGGGGTTTTGCCAAGTGGCAATGCAGGGTATAGGTGAAGTATCCGATGCGAAATCCATCCCCTGTCTTTCTGCTACTGATAGGAGAAGGGAGGAGAAACTGTCGCTAATAGGTCAAGGCTGGCACATATGGGGAGGGGCAGAGATGCTGGCAGAGACAGGGATAGAGAAAAGAAAATGCCTCAGGCAGAAGAAAGAGAAATACATTGTTACTGTGTTTGCCTTCCAGTCCTTGATCCTTATTATTAACAGTTATTATTAACAGTTTCTTATATAGCGCAGCATATTCCTTTACACTTTACAATTGTAAACGTTAATAGAACAAAACTGGGTCAGAACAGACAGATATATAGGTAGGAAGGCCCTGCTCGCAAGCTTACAATCTATAGGGAAATAGGTATTGATACACAAGGATAGGTGCTATATATTGCATTTTGGTCCAGCCAGAATGCACAGTTTCTTGGTTGGCTGCATGATCCAGTCACACAGGAATGTCGACCAAATGTCATGAGGATGTGAGAGAAAGACAAT
The DNA here is from genome assembly GCA_031769625.1 of Taudactylus pleione. NCBI lineage: Eukaryota > Metazoa > Chordata > Amphibia > Anura > Myobatrachidae > Taudactylus > Taudactylus pleione. Next base: position 12,344,459 of record JAUIMM010000213.1, on the reverse strand, counting down.
GTGTGAGATTGTGTGTGGACTGTATAAAGGTGATGTAATTAGATATGGAAGCTATGAAGGTTATGTGGGAGGTTCTGGAATCTGATAAGCTTGCCTGAAGAGGTGAGTTTTCAGGGATCGCTTGAAGGATTGGAGACTAGAGGAAAGTCTTATTGTGCAAGGTAGTTCATTCCTTAGAGTGGGTGCAGCGCGAAGAAAGTCCTGTAACCGTGAATGGGAGCAAGTAATGCATGGGGATGAGAGACGCAGATCTTGTGCTGAGCGGAGAGGTCGGGTTGGGAGATATTTTGAGATGAGTGAAGAGATGTATGTTGGTGTGGTTTGGTTAATAGCCTTATGTGTAAGTGAAAGTATTTTGTATTGAATATGGTAGAAAACCGGCAACCAATGGAGGGACTGACAGAGCGGGGCAGCAGAAGAAGAACGTTTTGCAAGGAAGATAAGCCTTGCAGCTGCATTCATAATGGATTGTAATGGTGATAGCCTGTTTTTGGGAAGACCAGTAAGGAGGCTATTGCAATAGTCAATGCAGGAAATAATAAGTGCATGGATTAGAGTTTTTGCAGTGTCTTGTGTGAGATATGGTCGAATTTTGGATATGTTTTTTAAGTGTATGTAACATGATTTTGAGACAGATTGAATGTGGGGAACAAAGGACAGTTCAGAGTCAAGGATGACACCAAGGCAGTGAGCTTGTGGGGCGGGGTGGATGGTCGAGGTATCAACAGTGATAGAGAGATCAGGTTGGTAACTGTTATTGGCCAGTGGAAATATAATTAATTCTGTTTTAGAAATATTAAGTTTCAGGTGGCGAGATGACATCCAAGATGAAATGGCAGAAAGACATTCAGTGACACGGACCAATACAGATGGAGATAAATCTGGAGAGGATAGGTAGATTTGAGTATCATCTGCATACAGATGGTACTGAAATCCAAAAGAGCGGATTAGTTTGCCAAGAGAGGTGTACAGTTTGAGAATAGTAGAAGACCTAAGACAGAGCCTTGCGGTACTCCAACTGATAGAGGTAACGAAGAGGAGGCAGAATCAGAAAAATGAACAGTAAAAGAGCGATCAGATAGGTAGGAAGAAAACCAAGAAAGAGCTGTGCCCTTAAGACCTAAGGATTGTAGTGTTTGTATGAGAAGAGAGTGGTCAACAGTGTCAAAAGCAGCAGAGAGATCTAGAAGAATTAGGAGTGAGTAATGGCCTTTAGCCTTGGCAGTGACAAGATCATTATGGAGGAGTATAGATTCTTCTTAGATGTTGCAGCCCAGTGGAGGAGGAAACAAGGTAGAGTTAAGGGACAGGTGTGGAACTCCATAAAGTCAGATGGCTCAACTCAATCAGTCTGTTCCCTGGAGGAGGTGCAGGCAGGAAGGGGCATGAACACTTAAAAAGCAGTTGGATTATCTTTTTTTGCTAGTAGAAATACTGCTGCCAGTACAATCACTGCTATGCTTCTATTCAGTAGACTGATAAATAAAGCCATGCACTGTAGTGTCACATCAAATATACATACAACATACTGTAATATTCTTTTAGCTGCCAACACACCAGGTTAATGCTAAATGGGGCCAGGAATGGGTGGACTATAACATTTATAGCTTACAAATTATATGTGCTCTAAAAGATATAGAGATAAACTAATATACACAAACAATTTGTACGTTTCTAATATATAGAATGGGGTAAATACATTTTATCTCTGATCCACCAGAGTACTGAGTCACCAAACATCGATGTCCCATTTACACAGGCCAATATACAGTATTGTATTTGAGTGCTGTACTGAGGAAGCACTATGAGCAATATAATAATGCTAAATCATTAATTCATTTTCAAACATTTATTTATATGCTGAGAAAATTCCTGTGGAGGTTTGTCTGGTCATTGCCGTATTATAATATGCAGACAGATCTTGCTGTTTTGCACTGCACCATTTGTACACATCTGCAGGTGGGAGGTAATCAGCATCCCAGAGAGCGGGATGCTGTCTACATGCGCAGAACTGGTCCTGCACAGGTGCAGACTCCTAACAATCGGAGATGTACGTTCATTGTCGCATGAATGTACATCTCTGAATCAGGCCCTAAGGGGTAAATTTACTAAGATGGGAGTTCTATTAAGAAGTGATGTTGCCCATAGCAACCAATTAGATTTCAGGTATTATATTCTAGAAGGTGCTAGATAAATGAGAAGTAGAATCTGATTGGTTGCTATGGGCAACATCACTTTTTAAATAGAACTCCCATCTTAGTAAATTTACCCCTAAGGGCCATATTCAATTAAAAGCGAAAGGTCCGAATCCGCGGAAAAGTATCGCGGATTACGTCATTTCGCCAGGCGGAAAGTTTCCGCCATATTCAATTCGCGAAAAGTCAATGCAATGTAATCTGCAAAAAAGTTTTGCCTATGAATAGCAAGTGGAAAAAAGTGGAAAAAATGTAAAAAAAAAATACTTTAGAAGACCCCAAAAAAGTACGTTGATTTTGGTGGTGAAAATGTTCAAAGTTGGGGGACAAACTTAAAAACCAGCGAAATAGACTTCTGGGGGGTCCTCAAGTATGGAGCAGGTGTATTCATGATTGCAGGTGCTTGCGCCAGGTGGATTTTTTCCGTCATTTAAATCTTTACTTTAGCAACTTAAAAATATGCTAGCAGCATTTTCAAGTACCCCAAATTTGCTGGGTGTACTTATTTTCACTAACAAATACTGCCTAATGCTATTCTTCACCACTTCTGTTAATGAGCTAATTGGCACCAATTGACACAACTTAAGTACCCCAAATACCTTCATTAGGGCTAATCGGGGGCATCTATAGTGATCTCCAATGTTAGTGCATCTTTTGGGGAGTATCAGGCTGAGTTCCCCATTTTTGACAGGACTTTCAGTTTTGCCGGGTGCCGTTTTTGCCACCTTTCTAAATAAATATGGCGAATAGCGGGAGCACGCCTGATACTTTTCCACATGCAAAACACGCGATGTAGGTGAAAAGTCCGGCATGTGAAAAAGTATCGCGGGTGCGAAACTAATTGAATACAGCCCTGAGTGTGAAGAGGTCTAATAGGGCAAATGTATTTAACATACTAGCTGATAATTCTGCATTTATTAGGAGAACTACACTACAGGTACAATTATGTGGAAAATGTATTTTTATGATGGCAATATAATGAATGTACGTCTTATGGGTGCATTTTTATACATTTTATTAAGAGCACTATTATTGCATTATTTCTTGAAGGGGGCACAATAACTTTTATATGTAATTACAGGGGTCCTAGTATTACTATTATTATGTTCTTTCTTTAATGCGGAGCTGTTACTTATTATGTCATTAACGGGCACTGCAGTGAGCTCTGGGTACGGGGACCCAATTGTTCATTGTAGTAATCCAGGTCACATACTGCATGCTGCTGATGTGGTGACGTACACACCTCAAGCTGCATACAAAGCTGCATATGTGCAGAAATATCCATTCCCTTTGTGTTTCTGTCTGACTTTGTCATACACACCCAGCTCTTTCTTGTTGTCCTTGCTTTTGACACTGACCCAGACTAACTACATGTTTTCTGAGCCAAGCCTGCCTGCCCAACCTTGAGTAGGGTTTGCTAGAAAAGGTGACGCACGCAGCTGTGGACATCATAGCAGCTGCGCCCTCTGCTACTTATCTGCTATGATTGTAGTTACGAGGCTCGGTATTTGGAACCCTCTTTTTCTCAGTTTAAATACATGGTATTGTCATCCTATTCACTTCTTCGGGATTCTGAATCTTTGTGTTGATACTAAAAAATCTCTTTCAGCTCCTACTTTCCCGTCTTCACTTGATTATGTTGCTGACTGCTCTCTGGGCCTGATTCAGAGCCGGACGCTCTGACCAGAGCACTCAATCTGAATAAGGGCCCTCCTACCTAAAAATGGAGCGGCCTCCTGGCCGCTCGCATAGCTGTGGGTGACCACCCACAGCTTATGCGAGCGGCCCAAAAGATGGTCGCGATGGTCAAGAACATCGCGACCATTGGGCTTGCGACGAGACCCTCTGGTAGGGTCTTGCTGCCGCAAGCCCAGGAGTGCTTTTGGCTCTATCAGAGCCAAAAGCACTCCCACTGACATCACTAATGATGTCAGTGGGGCCGGCTCCAGACGGAAGGCGTTCCCATGGGCTCCGTCTGGGCAGCAACGCCCCCGGCACGCCCACCAAAGGGGGCGTGCTGTCAGTCACCATCGACAGCACGCCCCCTTTGGTGCGAGACCCATAGCGACAGCTTGGCTGTCGCTATGCAGGTCTCGCGCATGCGCACGACGGACCTCCCTCCGCATTAGGGCACCATTGACCCGCTTGCGAGCGTTCAGCACTCGCGAGCGGGTCTGAATTAGGCCCTCTGTTCTTTTATATCCTCTTGCTATTTACAGCTGAAAATGTCAATTTCCCACCTTCTAAAGGACCCAGAAAAGCTTGAAAACAGAATGTAACTCCATACTTGCCTACTCTCCCGAAAATCGAGTGGTGCTCTTGGCCGCCCGGAAGAGTGGGCAAGTCTTCCGGAACGAGCCGCCAATGTCTCTACCACACTCATGCATCTACAGAAACAAAAGCTAACTAGAACTCTATGCAGGAAAGAATAACATAGAACTCTGAGCCTGATTCACACCCGGTCGCAACTGCCGTGTGCTCGCAACCGGGTCGATGGTGGGCCAGTGCACACGTGCGGCGTGCGCACTTCGCGTGCGCGAGCCCCGGAGCGAGCGCAAAAAGCGCTCGCTTCGGGACTCACTACAAAAGGGGCGGCTGTCGACCCCTTTTGTAGGCGTGGCAAGGGGGTTGGCTTCACAAACGGAGGCGTTCCCAAGCGAACGCCTGCCGTTTGTGGGCGGCCTCACTGACATCACCAGTGATGTCAGTGAGAGAGCTTCCGGCTCTGTTAGAGCCAAAAGCTCTCTGGGGCTTGCGGCCACGAGACCCTACCACAAGGGTCTTGTCGCAAGCACGATGGTCGTGATGGTCTTGACCATCGCGACCATCATCATGGCAGCTCGCATAAGCTGTGGGTGGTAACCCACAGCTTTGCGAGCGGCCAAGAGGCCGCAACTTAAAAACCAAGTGCCCGCCCTTTTTGCGAGCGCCTCTGAATCAGGTCCTCTGAGCCTAATTCTGAATTGGGAATAAAGTAAGAGAGAAGAGCAAGTAACTTTACACCTTGGTAAAACCATGTTGCACTGCAGGTGGGGCAGAGGTAAAATTTGCAGAGAGATTTAGATTTGGGGGTGGTTGGGGTGCCCAAAATGAAATCTACATTGCAGTGTAAAAATAAAGCTGTCCAGCATTTGTGGGCTACATGTAACAGCAGCCATTATTTACTATGCAAGCAAAAAAAGTATGTTTTTGCAGCCCTTGCATTGCTACATGGTTTGTCCAGGTGCATACAGCCCGATTCAGAGTTGCATGCTATTAGGATCTTTGGATGCAGGAATGATGCTAAAATATGCTAATGTCGAAAGGAGGTGTCTTGTGTAAATAAACGCTTCCTGCCAGCTTCTGTGATCTGATGCTGGCCCAGCTCTCTATGTTGCATCAATGTTGTGTGTTTACAAAATTAGGGCCTGATTCAGAGATGCACGCTAATGCGATGGTTAGTGCACATCTTCGATGGTGGGAGGACTGTGCAGGAGCTGTGCTGCGCATGTGCAGCCCTCTGTCTGCGAGTCCACTTGCAGAGCCTCAGAGCGGGGGCATTCCTGGGCAGGGTTTCTGGAAACGTGGGCGCGTCACCCCTGTTTTCCACGAGGGACGAGGCCAGGGTCTGCGTAGATGCAGAATTCCTTGCCTCGCAAGCTGCCAGGACCCAGTAAGCTTCAGCTATCGCAGCCTGGCCGAAGGGACAACAATCGCGAATGGTGGGCACCACTGGGGGGGTTTGTTTCGATGGTGATCCCTGGCTGCGACCTCGGTCGCAGCACTGCGATCACGCAGATGCAGCAAGCTGTGCAATTCCGTTCATCTCTGAATCAGGCCCTTAGACACACCAACACCAAACTCCAAGCCCCCCCCCCACTTTTGGGTTTACAAATGAATACCCCTTTTACACCGCAGCTAAAACAAGGGTTATTGCCAGGTGTGTCCGGTTGCTACTCGGTGTGAAAGGAGCCAGGGTTGGATTCCCGGGTCGTGTGACCTGGCAATCCAACCTGGGTAGCTTGCAGGGTTCAACACGGGAACGACCCATGTAGCCCTGCAGGGTCAACAGGTAACCCTGGTCATCCAACTCGGGTCCCGTTTTCAGCATGGGGAGATCTGGATTTCCCGGTGCTTGGAGATGATGTCATATCCAAGTGCCAGCAGAAGAGTTCCACTACACAAGGGTGCAGTGTGAACGGGATCGGTATGTCCAGCGGTTCAAATCCCGACACCGGAAGACCGTCACCAGTGAAGATCCCGACTGCTATAAAGGTAAGTATTAACTAATTTTACCCCCCCTAACCCTAACCCACCTTTAGGGGTGCCTAACCCTAACCCCCCTCTAAGTGCCTAAACCTAACTCCCCCTTCCCCACAGCCTAAACCTAAGTCTCCCAGGGGGGTGCCTAACCCTAACCTCCTCCCGGGGGTGCCTAGCCCTAACCCCCCCTTCCCCTAGCCTAAACCTATCCCTCCCCCACCTGTCCGCGATCCGGGGTAGCTTTGTTCGGTATGCCAGGCGTCGGGCTCCCGGCGTAGGTCTAATGACAGGCATCGGGATTTCGATGCCTGTCATTAGTACCTTGCTGGGATTTGACAGTCGGGAAGCCGGCAGTCGGCATTTCAACCGTTGGCTTCCTGACTGCATCCCGTGTGAACGGCACCGGCCCAGGGATAAACCTGGCCGGCGCAACTGTGTAAAAGGGGTCTGTCCCGGGCCTGACCCAGTTTGGAACCATGTTCCAAATTCTGGGTCAGACCCGGGACAGGTATACAAGGGGTATTACACGGACCACACAGCCTGAAAGCTGGCATCTCACCACTTGTACACTCCATCGCACAGTGGAGCACAAAAGGAAGGCTCGGATTAAGGATCATTTCCTATTTTCAGCAGTGATCTCCTTATCATGAGAATAATTACTTGTGATCAAATGGGGGCATGAGCAAACTGTTTCGAAGAAATTGATAGAGATGTTGATCAGGACATTCAGAAATGTAGCCTGACAATGTGTTGTTTGGTTCCAGAACTGCCAAATAAATTGACATAGATCCAGAAATTCTCAGCATAAACACAGTTCTTCCCATGCTTGGACAATTTAAATAGGAACCAGGTTGTGCTTAATTCATTACCTCAACATGTTTAATGAAAGCAATGTTTATTGCTGAAAACACAAAACTAAACAATTTAAATAAATGAGAACAGAGTGATTGGCACTAAATCTAAACATGTTAAAAGAAGACAAAAAACACTCTATAAGCTATTTTACCCAATTACTTCCCCTCTATACAGTCCACACATACATTTACACAACTCACTGACCCCAGGCCAACAATCATGTGTGACTGGATCATACAGTCCACCAGCAGGGGCGTATCTATAACGGGTGCAGGGTGTGCAGTGCACAAGGGCCCCTGGGTCCAGGGGGGCCCGCACCGCACACCCTGCACCCATATTATCTAATACCTCAATGAGGTCCCATGTCAGGTGTCTCAGCCCTGCACGAAACGCCGGACAATGTCGGCTATGGCATTTCCCCGGCACTTGGGCACACTCTAGTGACCAAAGTCTACTGATGCTGCAGTCGGCTGTCAGATGCGTCAGTCTGCTGCTGGCCCTCGGGGAGAGAGGAGGGGGCCCCAGACAGGGAATGAACACGGGCCCCCTCCTCTCTTAAAATGCCCCTGTTCACCAGGTACTTCTGCAATCTGACTGGTTGATATGTAATAGGTAACACCTATGTTTGTGTATCAATAACCATTACCTCTTTGTCTGTCTGATGTTACCCAGTCTTGTTTTATTACTGTTCTATTACTGTTTTGTTCAAAATTGTAAAGCACAACAGAATATGCTGGCGCTCTATAAGTAATTGCGAATAAAATAAATAAATAATAAAACAGTGTTATACTGTATTCTCAAAATAATAACATAATAATACTCAATGGTTCATGCAGGAAAAAGTTAGCGAGTGGAGCACCGTCAGTATATATACAGTAAATACAGGCACAGAGAGGAGCTAATAGTACACTAGGTGAAAACATTTTTTAATAGATAATAATGCAGTTGGCTAAAGGTGAGGCCAAGCAACAGAATCAGAGCAGGTGATCAGCTTGAATGAGAAGCAGTAAAGCAAAGTACATGATCCAAATCAGTGCTCAGCATTTTGACAAAACACCTTGAACTAATGCAAAATTAGGGATCACATATCCATATGGAGAAAACCAGTAATGACATTGGGCCTGATTCAGTAAGGATCACAACTGTGATTGCGCAAGCATTCGGCATTCTGCGCATGCGTATGCAGTGCGCATGCGCGAACACTCCACTGCAATCGGGACTGCGATTGCAGTGACTACGCAGATCCATCATAGAGTGATTGGCAGGAAGTAACATTTGGGGGTGGTGAAGGGGGGGTGGTTGGTGAAATGTACACCGTTACAGGGGCATGCATAAATTAGACACTGCAATGCCATACGCAGCTCGGGTTTTCACTGCGTTCGATCAGATTAGCAATTCCTGAGTAAGGTCAGACCTTGTGCAAGTGTACGTGAGGCTGTGATGGTACTTAATGTTATCAATGGTTTCCCAGTCCTGCTAAACATTACGGATGTGTGTGTAAGGTAAAGGGGACATCCTTATGTTAGGCTCCGACTGCATTGTGACTGGTAATCATTGGCATATCTTCGCAGTGAGACTGTATATGTACTCACTATTGCGATCGCAATAGCAATCCTTGCTGAATCAGGCCCATTGTGTTCAGCTGACATAAAATTCAACAGCAGAAATCTATGGGAGCGGGGCTTAAGGTAAGTATTAGCTTTTTTTTTTTAAGTTCAATTGGCTTTTCTACTGGTGGCATTACTCGGGGGGGATTACTACTGGGGGCATTACTCGGGGGGGATTACTACTGGGGGCATTACTCAGGGGGGGTCATTACTACTGGGGGCATTACTCTGGGGGGCATTACTATTGGGGGCACCACTTCTGGGGGCATTACTCAGGGGGCATTAATATTGGGGGCCTCTACTCTTGAGGGCATTACTACTGGGCACTACTACAGGGGGCACTACTGGGGCACTACTACAGGGGGCATTACTACTGGGGGCACAACTACAGGGGTATTACTACTGAGGGAATTTATACAGGGGGCATTACTACTAGGGCATACTATAGGGCACACACAGGGGGCATGACTACTGGGGGGCATTACTATTGTGGGCACAACTACAGGAGTATTACTACTGGGGGTAGTTATACAGGGGGCATTACTATTGGGGACACAACCACAGGGGGCATAACTACAGGGGGCATGACTACTGGGGGCACTACTAATGGGAGTATTGCATAGGGGGCACTGCATAAGGGGCACCACTCCTGGGGGCACTGCATAAAGGGCACCACTACTGTGGGCTCTGCATATGGGGCACTACCACTGTGGGCACTGACACTACTGGGCTCCCCATTGCGCATACCCCCAGTTTGTCACATTTAATAGGGGCCTCCACATGTTTTTTGCCCAGGGGCCCCCACAGACCTTAATCCAGCCCTGGATGGTTGATTATTGAAGGATCTGCGACCATCGCTGCTTGTTTCTATGCACTTACATTCCCAGGCGGCTGCATGCATTAACATATTTTTGCACAGCAGTTGCCTATGGTACTGCAGCTACAATTGCATGAGCATCCACATCTGAATTAGGCCCTATATCAACTACTTCAATTACAGCCTAGAATATAGAGGTGGGTCTGTCAAACAATAATAGACAACTCCAGAGCTAATAGGTAGGGGAATCAGTATGATTTACTGCTGGCCGCATGGCGGTTCAAATCCCGACAGCAGCAGCCCGAAATAGGAGGAAATCCCGTTCGTGAAAAGGTAAGTATTCACTAACCTAATTCTACCCCCTAACCCTAACCCACCCTTAGGGGTGCCTAACCATAACCGCCCCCCAAGTGCCTAACCCTAATCCCCCCTAAGTGCCTAAACCTAACCCCCACCCCCCTTCCCCGCAGCCTAAACCTAAGTTCCCCGGGGGGTGTCTAAACCTGACCTCCCCCCGGGGGTGCCTAAACTTAATCCACCCTCCCCCTAGCTTCAACCCTAAACCTAATCTCCCGGGGGGTGCCTAGCCCTGTCCACCCCGGAAGCCCCTAACAACACGGGTCCCCCACCCGCGGCTTTCCGCGCCTGGTGCCCGGCTTACCTTCGATCAAAGCCGAGTGTTGGGCTCCCGGCGTAGGTCTAATGACAGGTGTCAGTATTTTCGAGGCCTGTCATTAGTGCCTTGCCGGGATTAGACAGTCATGAAACCGACGGTTGGGATTACGTCCGTCGGCTTCCCGGCTGCTTCCCTAGGCAGGCCATTTAATTATATTCAGCTATTAGAAAGGGAACCAGTTGGTGAGGATAGTGTGTTGGAGAAGATAGAGGGCCAGGACTCCAAGTCATGGGAGGAGCCCAAACCTGGCAAAACGAAATCTGGCCGCAATGTCAGGTTTAAACATTATGGAAAATTGTACGTTGGCAGGTAGTAGTTAATGCGGTGAATTCTATTGGGCATTTAAAATGCGACAAGCGCCAGTGTGTGAAGTGTTTTTCAGATATCCATGTCAAATCCAAGATGGCCCTGGAAAGGCGCTCTACATGCAGCACTGGAGGAGGGTCCTCTGTAGAGGTGGAATATAATGATTATGAGGAACGGGTCAAGGGAATTATGCTGCAGGAACTGGTGTCAGAAGTTAATGTGCATGCCACAGTGCACCATATTGTGTTTCCTTTTATAGGCATCAATATTAAGTTGCTACCAATAGAATGGTGTTTAGAAGCTAAAATCACCCCGTTTTTTAATAGTCTATTTATTTTGATTTTTCTGTCGATTTTGTAGTCGATTTTTCAATCCAAATTTTAGTAAAAGAGAAAATCCTTTAGTAGTCTATGTGAAAGTATTGATGTTTGGTCCATGGTCGATTTTTATCAGGATTCAGTTTAGTCAATTTTGCTTTTAGTAAATCCCCGATTTGCAAGTTACACATAAAATCACCTATAAGAACACCAAAATGCCGCAAATCGAACTTTAGGAAATATACCCCACAGTGTATCAATAGCATAATTATCTTCAGCACTACACAGTATAAACACTGTCTTCACAGTCACAACACTTCCACCTGTGTGCCTGGCATCTGAGACCTGGTGCGTCTGCATGTTTGCCTGGCATTTACCCTGCTGGCAGTTCCCATGCCAGGGAAGCATGGAGGCGGCCATCTTGGATTTTCTCACATGACTACAACTGCCAACTGGAATCTAGCAGTTATGCTCACATTACCAGTTCATCCCATAGGCAATATGAGTGCCCTTTTTAAACCCCTCCAGTGTCTAGCTTATTGCCAGAGCAACACTCTTCTCCAGCTTCTGTTCCAGTTTCCTGAATCTACCTTTACAAATTATCTGACTCATCTGACTCACTTACCAGCTACCTGCCTTTACAAAATGCATCTGCATCTTACTCAGTTACCAACTACCTGCACTTACAAAGTGCAAAGTTTTTCTGCATCTAACTCATTCTTCAATTACCTGCACTCATTAGTGCATATTGCAGATGACTCAGGGCCTGATTCAGGAAGGACCACAATTGCAAAGCTGCACGCAGGCAGCTTTGCAATTACGATCCTTGCAGAAATGGTAATGCAGCAGGAGGCATCACGGATACTCTGCGGACCATCGGCTGACTGCATGACCCATGGGGTCCCGCAGCCAGCCACCGCAGATTAGAGAAAGAGGCCAGGAAATGTCCGTCAACCAACGATCCTGCCCTCTTCCCTCCCCCCAATGGCGGCGACACACCTCCGTTTCAGAAAACGGAGGCCATAGTCACCCCCTCCCCGCCTACAAATGCCAGCAGACTGACAATCACTGACAGTCTGCGTGCGGGTTCACAGACCCGTCCTGCACATACCCAGAACGGGTCACGCGCTGCGCAAATTCCTGATCATCAAGAATCAGCGTTCAGCAGTGCCCTTGCGTGCACTACTGAATTAGGCCCTCAATCTCCAGGTCCTTGCATTGTAAGTTCATTCTGCATCCTATTCAGTCCACATTTATCTTAAAAAAAAAAGAAACTACCTTCTGCTTTATCGCAAGCTCTGTCCCTGCAAGGGATTTTTAATAAATCTCTGTGATATTGCCTGAATTTGCAATGCGAATTCAGTCGGTAATATCACACTACAACCGCATTTTAAATACGGATTGTAGTAAATAGAGCCCTTAGTGTGTATCAGCAATTCATATAAAGTCCCAGTTCATGAGAAAAAAACAAGAGGCTCCAGAGGATTATTACCTATATGGTGATCTATATGCTTTTAATATGTTTTAAATTGTGAGTGCTGTGGAGAAATAAAGTATAACTTTGTTGCACTATTACCATTAGTTCTTCAATTTGAGGTTACACCTGTTAAAAACACTACCATAGAAAATATCTGGAAAGTTTATGAAACTCCAAAGATTGGATGTAAATGCTGCAGCATTTACATCCTTGAATGTAAGTTCATGTCAGAAATTTGCATCACCCAATCAGGTTGTCACAACTCACAGATGGGTAATGGATGTTGGCCCATACTTAGGATTGGTGAAGACCCAGAACAGAGATGCAGAGTCTAACATGCTGGTGGTATTCACCAGGGACCACTGCAAGGAGGCATCGACTTGGCTGCACCCTACACGCAGGTCACGGCCCTCTGCCTTTTTCCCTTGTACAGGTGCTGGCGTCAGGGCCGCCATCCGGGGGGGTCTGCCGGGAATGGAGTCCCAGGCCCGGAGAGAGAGGGGGCCCAGGTGGCAACCTTGCAGGGTGTGGGTTTGCTCTAGGCACTCTGTAAAGACATGGGCAATTGGGCATTGAAAACCTGCGCCTCCATCATTTTCAATATGGTGACGACTGCGACCCAATAGGAGCTCTCTGAATGACAGCCAATCAGGAGGGGCCTCGCAACCTCTCTTACCGCCGGCTCCAAGTCCCGCTCCATGCATCCCGCTCCGCTGTAGGCAGGCATGACCACCCGCTCTGGGAGGGAGGCACAGAAGAAACTTATGGAGCAGCATGAGGCTATCCTGGCTGTAGCACATGCTGTGGGAGGATGACAAACACTGCGCTGACTGCAAGGCTACGGGTAAGAGCGCTGCTTGTCACTACCACTGTAACCCACATCGTCCTGCTGTAATGTAACATACTGTATGCCACAATGTGTAGTGACCGGGCTCTCTGGTGCAGCTGCAATGGCAGTTCTGTGTATGCACCCTGGTCTGGCTGCATTCTGTCATCTTCACACATTTGTTAGTTATTCAGATTTTCCTGATGTTATAATGCTGGGCCTCCTCTCTCTGTATATCCCTTGCAGTGTCATGCTGCAGTGCTGGGGCTGCTTACCTGGAGGTTGGCAGTAGGTGATCTCTTGGTATCAGCACCACCCCACCCCCTCTCAAGAAGGGTTTTCTTTTATCCGGTAAACATTCTTAATGCTGCCTATTGTGCCCCCACCCCCATTAATATCCAGCCATGTGCCCCCCCATTAATGTCCATCCTTCTCAGCCTGTACCCCCCAGGTCCAGCCTTCCATGCCCGGTGCCCCCCATTATTGTCCAGCCTTCTCAGCCCTGTACCTCCCCAGGTCCAGCCTTCCCAGCCCTGTGCCCCCCCCTTGAGGTGCAGCCTTCCCTGCCCTATGCCACCCCCCACCACCATGTTTAGTCATCCCTGTGCCCCCAATAGGTCTAGTCCTCCCCTCCCCTCCCTGCCCTGTGCTACCAAGGTCCAGTGCTCCCTGCCCTGCATCCCCTCTTGGTCCTCCCTGCATCCCTCAGGTCCAGTCTTCCCTGTCCTGCGAGCCTCCAGTTGCAGCCCTTCTATCCAGACATCACTGGTCTCCCATATATTGCCCCCACCTCCCACCTTTCATCTTGCCCTGCCTCTGATCCCACCACCCCCTTTTATCTTCCACTTCTCTCTTCTTTATCTTTTAACATCCTCCTCCTCCTATGCTGAAGGCGATGGAGAATTGCTGTCCCACATTCAGAAATGACGTGGAGAAATCCACTGGTCTCCGCACCAATTGATGCTCCACCTCTGCTGTCGCTCCATTCACATTATCCACAGCTCCACACCACCCCCACCCCCATCCTCCTAAGGGGGGGCCCTGTCTATTTTGTCAGTACCGGGCCCCCCAATTTCTGATGGCAGCCCTGGCTGGCGTGCTCAGAAATGGAGCTAGAAGTATGCAATCAGGCATATGAGGCATTTTCGACGAGCCAGATCAGAACCAATCAGACAGCAAAGTACCAGGAAGAAGGCAGAATCAGGTCACACAGAAGCCGAAGTCAAACCAGGAATCACCAAATGCAGTACCAGAGGATCAGGAATCGTGTCACATGGAGTAGCCAAGGTCAAGAACAGGAAGACAATAACACAAGGTCAAGTATGCTGGAGCAAGGTATAAGCCTATACTCTGGCACTGGAGTGCTCACAGGAACTTCCTTATTTAGGTCAAAGTTCAGTTCTGGTGCCAATCAGATTCCCCTATTACAGCGCCTGGCCATTTAAATCTTAAACAGAGCGGCACGAGCACACCTATGGGAGCCTCGGCCACCTGTATGCAGTAGCCACCAGAGGAGAGGAGGGAGAGACGCTGACAGCAATCGCCAGGGACTTCCCGCCTGCTGTCCTTTCCCGGCCGGGATGCCAGCACGGTGTACCCAGTAAGTGATCGTCGTGTTTGGCTGCACTGTGACATTACCCCTCCTCTAGGTGTGGACACCGAACACCCCACAAATAGCTTGCCAGGGAACTTCTGATGAAACTTTCAGAGGAGTTGAGGTGCATGAATATCCGGGGCCTTGACCCAACAGCGTTCTTCCGGACCATATCCTTTCCAGTCCACCAAGAATTGAACTGTACCTTGGGACATTCTGGAGTTCAGAATCTGTTTCACTTCATACTCCTCCTTATTTTTCACTGGAATCGCAGAGGGATGATTACAATGTGTATAATATCAATTGAGCACCAAGGGTTTGAGGAGAGATATACAGTATGAAATACATTGGGAATCCTGAGAGTACCAGGAAGTTTCAGATGAACTGTCCCTGGATTAATTACCTGGAGGATCTGGAAGGGACCAATGAATCTTGCAGCGAATGTCATGGTGGAAACTTCTAATCATTTAGTGGACAACCATACTTTGTCACCAGGGTATAGTACAGGATCCTTCCTCCTCTTTCTATCTGTCACCAGTTTATACCTAGCAGAGACCTTGCACAGATTCTTTTTTACTCCCTCCATACCTTGAGGAACTGACTCACTGTACCATGGATGGCTGAAAGTGATAACGTCTGAAGGTCTGACAACTCTGCTATCACAGGATGCAGTCCATACTGTATGAAGAAAGGAGAGTACCTCGACACCTCATGGTATAAATTATTGTGAGCAAATTTGGCCCATGGCAACAGGGAAATCCAGTCATCCAAATAAACTTCTCCAGATCTTGGTTTACACACTCCGTCTGACCATTACTCTGAGAGTGGTAAGCAGATGAGAAACTTAGGTTGATCCCAAAGCACTTACATAACAACCTCCAGAACTTAGAGATAAATTGCATCCCACAATATGAAACAATATCTTTGGGAAACCATTAACAATACTGGATCAGAACCTCTATACACTCCGTCCTATACCTTCTAATATCCTGCCTATACCTTCTAAGGATGACGCTAATTTGCATACGCAGTCATACAGTAAATAAAGACTTAAGACCTAGAATCTGTGGTTCCAAAGCACAAGTATTATTCAGGTAAAAGTACAATCAGTTACACGCTATTGATCCAGACACAATTCAGTGCAAAGGAATTATACAGACCCAAGTACAGTATACATACGCAGAGCTTCCGGACCAGATGTTAGGCATCAGCAGGAAACCCCTCGTCTATCAGCATTCAGCACGAAGACTAAAGACCCAGTGTTGTCACATATTTATACCCCCCAGGAATAGACTACACAATAGAGAAGTTTGTTGCTGATGCTATTGGTTCCCAAGGGGGATACATCTGTTACAGAGCATTTAACAGACTGATTCAAATAGACACAACCCAGCCTCCAACAACTGAGGGTCCCTAGATTCCCGCCACATGCAACATCCTAACAGTTATTCATATCATATACATTTTGTTGCTTGAAGTCTCTGCGGTCCATAAGTTGAGAATGCATGATGCGATCTCCCCACCGATAATACCGGAATACTGTGGAAAGAGTACGCATCAATACAAAACCAAACTGGGCTTACTTATCATGTATAAAACCTTAGTTACCAAACAATCTTTATTTCATAGCATTTATACTTAATGAACAAGTTTAAATCTTATACCTTAGAGCTTATGAAACCTTGTATGTGAATATGTAATGTGTGAGTATGCGGGGTTTGATATAAAGACGCTAGTTAACTGGGGACAGATGCGTGCGCATTTAGCTACTAAATGGTGTTTTCATATAGGATCTTATGCATTCGCTAATATACGACTAATTAACAGCGCAATTGTGCGTGTTACTGTGTATATGAGAAATGATGAAAGATGCAATCGCATGGTGCTAATAGTAATCTCGCCATATGTACTTGTTTATCTAAAATGGCGCTGGGGCGGCCATTCGCAAAATGGCATCTTGCAATTTCATTTCCAAGATGGCGTCTTGCAGCCAGTCGCAAGATGGCGTCGCCGCAATTCAATTTTAAACTGATCTTGTCTCAGCCAATTATCCAGAATCGACACCATGTAGCCTGAAGCTTTCTTTATAAACACACTCTTAATGAAGGAACTGTTTTTTTGTGATGTATATTGTTAAATTAGTTTAAAACTCTGCATTTAATAGTTTTTAGTAACAAAATGTCACATTCAGTGTAAATGTATAAAAAATTGTGTAAAGAAAAGAAAAACATCCCAGGTATTTACACGATATCGTACTAAATATTTAACTAGTAAAAATGCAATCAGGAAAAGATATTTTCCAGGCGAGATAGAATAGGGAAAAAGATAGTGGGCCTGATTCAGCAGGGCACTGCTAAACGCAGATTTCCGATTATCGGGAATCTGCGCGTACGCGGGACCCTTTCTGCGAGTGTACAGAATGGGTCATGCTAAGATGCATGCAAGCCCTTGAATGCCTCTTCCTGATTGACAGGCAGAGGCATTTAAGGGGCGGTATTAGCTGGTATTCCTGGAAACAGAGTGTGTCCGCCCTGTTTTCCTGGAGGGGCCAGCCCAGGGACTGCGTGGACGTACACAGTCTGCTGGGCTTACAAACCAGCCAGCCTGAGAAAGCTGAGGCATACTCAGCTGGACGGCCGGCCGCCCAGCGCCATCCACCATCGCAACCATCGATGGTCACAATGGTGATCCCAGCCTATAACCTCTGTTGTAGTGCTGGGATCGCAAATGCAGCAGGGGGTGTCATACACCTCCTGCTGCATTTGCATTATTGCAAGGATCGCAATTGCAAAGCTGCCTGCGTGCATACATCATATCTATAGCCTGCGTGCAGCTTTGCAATTGCGGTCCTTGCTGAATCTGGCTCAGTGTTAGGAGCTGTATGGCTCTCAGTTATAAATATATCATTTGATAATAACTTGATCCCTCTTTGAGCTTTGGTTTGGGCATACTTCAAATTTGGTTATTTAGTCTTCTTGCATATTATATCTGTTAGTTAACAGTTATTGTCTAACTTTGACAATCGGCGAATACAATGCATCTTGTCAAATGGTATGGGATATATTTATTGCCAGTCATTTCATACAAACATAGGATTAAAGACCCCTTCAGTAATTGTGCCATATACTTATGAAATAAACATCATATTTTTTGTGCTTGATAATATTAGTTATTAGTAGGAGGTATGAATATATGTATTCATTCTATTCATTGCACATCTATTAAAGTAAAATAATTGTGAAGTCCGATCAGCTTACTTGGAGTTCCAAATTCCAAAAGATTTATTTGCATAAAGAAATACAAAGAGTACCACCCATACAATGCGCATGTGCGGTTGACACTAACACAAGGCTTCAATTCTGAACGCACTGACTTGCAGGGTCAGTGTGGTACATTTTATAGACTGCAAGCCATATAGGAGTAACCTTGGTAACACATACAGTATTACAGTTTAGATAAACTGATCACTACACAATAGATTACAGGTGAAAACAATGCAACTTTTCAAGCTTTAAAACTGTCTTCCTGAGTGGGGGTAACCTCTTGCTTGTCATCATTGTTGTATCCATGTGTGCTCATGTCCTCAGGCGCTCACCACTCAGAGTGGGAAAGTGGCAAGTACCAGTTTACAATTAAAAACAGGTTCTTATGGAAGCATATGTATTTACCAAACAAGCTGTAATTACAAACAATGTTGAATAAAATAAGTGATCACAAATCTGTGATCAATTAGACAAATGACGTACTCGGCTGCGCGCTCAAATTCACTTAAAATCCCACAGGAAAGATTGTAATAAAAATAAGTATTTAATATGCTACTTTTAAAAAAGATATTAGATATATAATAACATGTACTGGACAGTCATAAACATTCAGTTGTCACATACAATATTGTGATAAGATACATTGTATGTGACAACTGAATGCTTATGACTGTCCAGTACATGTTATTATATATATATCTAATATCTTTTTTAAAACTAGCATATTAAATGCTTATTTTTATTACAATAGTTTCTGTGGGATTTTAAGTGAATTTGAGGGCGCAGCCGAGTACGTCATTTGTCTAATTGTTTTGAAGAAATAGCACTCTCTTCTTTCCTCGGCAGCTGCACTCAATCTTCTTGGCTAACCCTTTTAGCGATAGGTGTCAGCATACATTTATATTATTACAAATCTGTGATCACTTACAAAATAAAATATATTTTCATTTATAGGGCGGTATTCAATTGTTATAGCGCACCCGATCTCACGTCTAAAGTGATGGGAGATCGCGGGGCGCTATTCAGTTGTCGCAGTTCTTCGTGCTGATCGTGCCCAAAGTGGTCGGGTTTAGCTGCGTAAAAGCAGCTACCCCCGATCAAAGTGCTGGGCGCGACCACCAAAAGTTATGTTTGAGCACCCAAACATGTCACTTTTCACCCATTTCAGCTGGCACCCCGCTGGGGCTGCGAGCTGAAATGGTGTGCCGGCAGCTGATCACGTCCAACATGAGGAACAATTGAATAGCTCCTGTTGGGCACGTACAGGGGCACAACAACTGAATTCCGCCCATAGAATTGCAGTGCTATATTTACACACTGTTATGTTGGAAATTGTGCAATGTTCATAAAGAATATAAACACTAATATATAACAATGGGTGATATTGAAAAGCAATATTTAAGTAAATGGAAAAATATAAAATATGATTTAAATGTACAGAAAGTTGTTTATTATTATACTTCATTCAGTTTTGGTATTTGACTTTGACACATCAACAACATAGAGGAATAATCAGGCATCTGATGTCAAACTTCCAAGGAACTAGGTGGTATAAATGTATGTTGTGGCAAGGACAGGATAGATCTGACATAGGCACATATTCAATGAGACGCAAAAAGCCAAGATCCTTGAAAAAGTATTGCCGATTGCGACTTTTCACCTGTCGGAAACTCATCTCCGTATTCAATCCCATCTGCTTTTCACGTACGCAGAAAGTCAATGCAATAGGTGAAAAAGATTCACCTCTGAATAGCAGGAGAAAATAAGTGCGAAATTTTTGTTTTGGGGTGCAAAGGTGGGGAAACCACTCAAAACCCTTGGGACAGCCCCCAAAGGACAACTGTGTCAAAAAATTCCTGGAAAAAAAAATGTAAGTACACCCCAAAAAAGTACTTTGAATTTGGGGCAACAAACTAGCGAAATAAGGTTCTGGGGGTGCTCTAAGAAGGGGCCAAGTGTTTTGGGGATTGCAGGTGCTTTTATGAGGGAGGAATTTCATTTTTATTAAAACTTCATTTTACAGAAATTGCACCTATTTTCAGGTACCCCTAATTTGCCAGGACTACTTATTTGCCCCCAAAAATGCTGCTTTCTGCCATTCTTCACCGCTTGTGCAAAGACGCTAATTAGAAGCTATTGTACCAACTTAAGTACCCCAAACAGTTTTATTAGGGCTATTCGGACACTACTACATTGATCCCCAATGTTTCTGCATCTATTTGGGGGGGTTCAGGCAGATTTCCCCGATTCTGACACCACTTGCTGCCTTTTCTGACTTCGCGTGTCTCCATTTTCGCATCTTTTGGAAATGAATAGCGGGAATAGTAGGGCCGCGCACGATAAGTTTCGGCGGCTAAAGAACGGCAGGCAGAACTTTATCACGGGTGCAAAACTAATTGAATACTGCCCATAGTGGTAAAACTGCAGGTTGTCAGATCCAGGCCAGGGTTTGTGTGTGTAAGTTTGAGTCTGGAAATTCAGCTGATTACAATTACGATGTTACCACAGTCAATTGATCTTTCCAACCAGGAGACAAGGTACACCTCCTTGTGCAGACTACTGAAAGCAAATTGTATGCTCAATGGTGAGGTCCTTATGAGATCATAGAGGGGGTGGGACCTGTAAACGACAGGGTACGGCAGGAGGGTAGAAGGAAGGAGTCACAAATTTATCATGTAAATCTATTAAAACCTTGGAAAGATAGTGCCAGTCACCCCTCTTCAGTGGCAAAGAAAATCCCAGACTGTCAGATACCCATGGAGGTCACCCTCTAGCCAAACACAGGAAGTGGTGAGTTTAGTAGCATGAAACCAAGATGTATTCTCTGCTATTCCAGAAAAGACCCAAATCATACAGCATCATATTGTTACTCCTCCCATGGTGATAATAAAGCAAAGACCTTATTGCAGTAAAACAAGAGGTAGAGAAGAAGCTGCACTTAGGGGTCATAGAGGAGTCAAACAGTGAATAGAATAACTCCATTGTCCTAGTGCCTAAGCCTTCAGGGGCTTTAAGATTCTGTAATGACTTTTGCAGGTTAAATACAGTTTCTCAGTTTGACTCCTACCATATGCCCCGGGTGGACGAGCTTGTGGAGAATCTAGCAAAAAGTCAGTATCTCACCACTCTCGATTTGACAAAAGGGTATTGGCAGATTCCTTTGACTGAAGCTGCTAACGCAAAAACAGCCTTCTCTACCCCAGAGGGCTTGTTCCAGTACAAAATGCTGCCTTTTGGTTTGCATGGAGCACCAGCAACTTTCCAGAGGGCTATGAATAAGCTACTTCGGTCCCACAGGAAATATGCGCTGCATATTTAAATGATATCATCATCTTTAGCTCTGACTGGGAGTCACACCTTCCAAGGGTAGAGGCAGTGTTAAAGGGCCTCATTCAGAGTCGGTCATAAGCGGCTGCTCGGTCGTACGCCTAACGACCGCAAAACTGAAAAAGGAAGCAATCGCACGGCTGGTCGGTCGCAACAAAAGTGACCCCCATACATGAACAAAGCACCTCCTCTAGCTAGCGAGTGATAGCAGTTAGCGATCGAGTCAATCGTTGTCAGTCACTGTGTGTTAATTTTCTTCTGCAAATTACACCAAAAATTAACAAAAAACTGCATAGAATAAGCCATCCCCATAAAACTTATTTATTCTTATTATTCGCTAATGCTAACGCAACTGAATCAATTACAAGCCAATTAGCAGTGTTATTAGCAACAACAAACGATTATTAGCTGCTTGCATTGTGTGGCACAAAATAGAAACATCAAACATAACATCAGTCGCATTCGATAGTATCGATTGTACTCTGGGGCTTGAGAGAGCACATACCCAACCTCAAGCTGTATGATCAGCCAGGCCTCTAACCTGCTCACAGAGTGTCGTTTTACTACTTCCGGCCTTCTATGTCGGTCGTAGCAGGAAATTATGTACGCCTCTAGGAACGCCTGCGTTTTTAGACCACCACCCCCGTCAACACCCACAAACGGCCTTTCATGTCGATCAACTCTCGGAAGCCACTTTCTGCTCGTAAGCCGTACGATCTACAGTATTTTGGATCGCAAGGTCTCGTACTAACATGCGCACAACTAACCGTTCGCATGCATGGTTTGGAAACATCGGATGTGTATGTCCAAGCGGCCGCTTACGACCGACTCTGAATGAGGTCCAAAGTCTTTTACGGGCACATGGGTTTACCCCTAACCCTGAGAAGTGTGCCATTGGAATGGTGGAGGCTAAATACTTGGGATATATCGTAGGCAGAGGGTAGGTTAAACCTCAGCCCAGTAAGGTGGAAGCAGTCCACAGGTGGCCTAAACCCAAATGTAAATCACAACTCGGAACATTCCTTGGTCTGGTGTGTTATTACAGCAGGTTCACATGTGATTTTGCCAATAGGGCGGCTCTACAGATTGAGTGCCTTAAGAAACAATCTCCAGATCAGATAATATGGTCTAGGCCAGCAGAGGCTGCTTGGCAGGATTTAAGACAAGCTTTGTTTGTAGAGTCTGACTTTAAGAAGCAGTTTGTGTTGCAAACTGATGCCTCTGGGACAGGCTTAGGAGCCATCCTTTCCAAGGAGGTAGACGGAGAGAAGAAACCCATACTGTATCTTAGCCGGAAATTGCTGCCCAGAGAACACAAGTACTCAACTGTGGAACAGGAGTGCTTGGTGATTAAATGGGCAGTAGAGTCGCTAAAATATTATCTATTGGGGGCGAGAATACCGGCTAGTCACACATCATGCTCACTTATAGTGGATACACACAAACAAAGAGGTGAATGCCCGGGTGACCCGCTGGTTTTTGGCTTTACAGCCATTCAAATTTGAGGTGCAGCATTGACCATGGAAACAGCACGTCAATGCTGATGCCCTTTCCAGAACGTTTGTGGGTCCTGAACCTCCAAACAACCATTTGGTGAAGCTAAGGGAAGAAGAGGGGGTGCAAGGTGAGCTCTGGAAACTGGCAGAGGATTGTGTTCTCAGTCGGATGACACAAATAGAGGTAGGCAAGGCAGGGAGCTCTTCTGAAAAAGTGTTAGCTTCACCAGGGTGGATGGAGCTAAGGAGGAAGGAGTGTGGTAAGGACAGGCTAGATCTGACATAGTGGTAAAACTGCAGGTTGTCAGATCTAGGCCAGGGTTTGTGTGTGAAAGTTTGAATCTGGAAAGGCAGCTGATTACAGACACCTGTGTGAGGCTGGTAAAAGAGCTGCAGAGACACTGGGAACTGATCCAGATGGTGAAGTAGTCGTCCAGGTTATAGGCCCAGGGGAGACTAGTGTTAGGGATCCTGGACCTGTGAGTCCACTAAAAGAACTGTATTGCTGTTTGGAAGATTCTGTGTACCAGCCTGTAACATCTTGCCTGTGAACACTGCACTATCTTGTATACCTGCCTGTGGTGAGGAAATAAAGCTTATTATGGATTTTACCCGGTCTATGTGATTCTTGTCATTAATGTTATGTATTGCACATCAACAGCATAAAAAATATAAACAGGCAATGTTCCCTGAAGATTGGAGGCATAAATACATGTATTAACTCCATGTGTTGCACATCAATAATATAGAAGAATAATCATGCATCTGTTGTCAATCCTAGCCCTGCTTCTACTTCCTCCCTGCATGGCTGAGACTAGCCCAGTCAGTGAAATGGGAGGTGGAAGTACTCCAAGGGTCCGGTCTGTGCACAGGCTGCTGCCCATTGCTTAAATGCTATTATGAGCCAAGGATCAGGACCCCTGATAGATATACCAGTGTTATATTATGATACTCAACATTGCTCCAAGGTTCGTGTCTGAGACTGGACCCTTGGAGCAATGTTGGGTATCATTATATTATTGAAATGTTCTGCCTGTTGTTCATCATTTACATATTGCATGCATAGGGATTTGTTCACAGCCTCTTCATTTACTTTATCATTATGGTCCAATCGACCAGTACATTCTGCACTGGTATATCTATCAGGGGTCCAGCTCTTTGGCTCTAATAACTGCAGATTCACTATACTTCCTTTTTTCCCATCTAAAGTATACTCTTCTTGCACGCTCACCTCCTGGTTCACTGACTGGGCTAGTCTCAGTCATGCAGGGAGGAAGTAGAAGCAGGGCTAGGTTTTACATCAGAAAAGGAACACCAAATCAAACTAAAAACAAACTTAAAATCCCCCCAAAAATAGACCTGCTTCATTTTTGCATGAGCAGGTATGAATAACACAGATGCATGCACAGATCAGTGAGATCCATGCATGCTTCTGTGTGCAAAAAGGTTGTAAAGTGTTAAAAAAAAAAAAAATTATGTGGGGTCTCCCCTAAAAGCACAACCATCACCAGCCTTTCTGAGCCCATCCTGGTTGTGAAAATAAAGGTAACAAAAGACATATTATTATAGATTATTTTGCACAACTACCATTGGGCTCAGTTAGCCAGTCCTGGTTTTTTAAATACGAGGGAGAAAAGATGTAGGGGTCCCCTGTATTTTCCAAAACCAGCACCGGACTCTTTCTAGCAGGAGTGTAATGCCAAAGCCAGGGTACCCTTTCACCGGGTCCCCCGGCCGAAGCTTTATACCTGTCCATTAGCCCAGTCCAGGGATCCCTGGGGAGGTGGGAACCCACATAATAAAGAGGTCCTCCTCTACAGGGTACCCCAGGCATGGACTGATAGCCCTGTGCTAACCCCTTCACCCCTGGCCAGTGGGTGTTGGGTTGATTGTGTATAAAAGAGTGTGAGTGTGAGTGGGAGTGTAATAAAGCTCTACTTTCACAGTGTTTGTGTGTCTTGTAGGTGAAGTAGAGGTAAAAAAGGTAAAAAAAAGGGGGGGGGGATTTTTTCTGCAGTAGAGCTACAGGTCTCAGCATGGTAGCACCACTTATAATGTTGTAATTAGGTTGTGCAGCCCATCCCCTCCTTTTTTCCCATGTATGTGTATTTAAGGTACACTTGAAGGTGCGAGGCCCCTTCTCTTGGGCTAGCACACCTCCTACCTGCAACAGTGATTTTAGTTAGTATTGGTCCTTGCATTGCAGTACACATATGGGCACTATTACAGGTAAGTCCTAGATAAATTTATACAATGTGTATAAATGTATGTGGGATGTTAGGGACCCACCTGATGAGGTCACCATGAAGTGGTAGGTGGGCAAACATCTTTGGCCAAACATGTACTAAGACCCTCTATATAACACCATGTTACTTGATAGTTTATTATATATTTTTTATATTTATTATTCTTAGTAATTAGAGTGTGCATCTTCTTCCCTCATTTTTTCTGCAGGTGAAGTAGAGGTACCAGTGGGCCGTTAATGCCCCACATGCTGGTACTTGTGGTTCTCCAAGTACCAGCATGAGGGGGAGGCTTGCTGGGACCTGTAGTTCTCCTGTAAATGACAATGTTATTTAATCTATTTTTATACACAATCAACTCAGCACCCACGTCTTTTGTTCCCTGTATTTTCACAACCAGGACCGGCACAGAAAAGCCTGTTGCTGGTTGTGCTTTTAGAGGGGGACTCATGTCATTTTTTAAAATAAATTTTAACACTTTACAACCTTTTTTACATGTAATTCACACCTGTTCATGATGAAATTTCAAACATAAAGCAGGTCTATTATTTTGTGGATTTGAAGTTTGGTTTTAAGTTTGATTTGTGTTCCATTTCAAATTAAAGATTAGTAAATCAGAGATTTGTATGTTGGTGTATGGAAAAGTACTGATGTTTAGCCGAAATTCGATTTTGAGTGGGATTTGGTTTTATGTTCGATTTGGTTTTAGGGATTTGAAGTTCGATTTTGTGTACGATTTGGAAATGGGCATGCAAAATCGAACAAGAAATCACTATTCAAAATAAAACCAAATTTAATTAGATTTAGAAAAGGCTTCCAAAATTGAATTTTAGTAAATGTGGGATTTTGACAGGGATTTCTACATTTGATTTGATTTGATTCCAAGTGAGCTAAATCGAACATAAAATTGAATGTAAAAATCGAACTTTGATAAATATACCCCATAGAGTTAATACATGTATTTATTCCTTCTACCTTCTGGGAACACTGCCTGATTATATTTTTATGCTGTTGATGTGCAATATATAAAGATAATACATGCATTTATACCACCTATATTCTTGGAACATTGTTGTAATATGAAACATTCAGGTTTCACATCAGACACCTGATTATTCCTCTATGTTGTTGATATACAATGAATAGAATGAATACTTATATTCATACCTCCTACTAATAATTAATAATTACTAGAACAAAAAATTATGATGTATGCTCTGTTTGTTTCATAAGTATGTGCCACAATTACTGAAGGGGTTATTAAATTTATGTTTGTATGAAACGACTGCCATTTAATATATACATACCATTTGACAGGATGCATTATATTTACTGATGGTCAAGCTTTAGACAAGTGGTTTCCAACCCGTAGCTTGTGAGCTACTGGTAGGTCGCAGTCATAATTTTGGTAGCTCACTGTCACAAGCTGCCACGCTGCCTATGCTGTGCGTGGTGAACGCCAGGCAAGCGTTCACTGAAGTCCCCTCTTTCCTTCTGTTAGGATCTGTGGTTGCAGCATATTGTTTGCAGTTCCAGCCTTAGTTGCTACTGAGGATCTGCACTAATTACTGCCTATCTGTGTGCAGTATCAGGTGCACACTAATTGATTCTCCTGTCTGTGCACAGCCAAGCTGCACACCAGTCTGTCAATAGGGAGGCTTGCTCTGGTTGGGCCCTGTTTCTGGTAAATTCCAGCCAGCCCTTCACTCCATGCCGTTGATAGCGTTTCTCGAGTTTCCAGTTGACACAGTCTCCTGTTCGTCAGTCGAGTTCCAGAATCCTATTTTGCTGTGTTTACCCGATGCCATTTGTTCCATCCAGGTGGTTTGGCTCGCAAGCTATCTGCTAGTGCTGCTTGTGTCATCTAGGCAGCATGGCATGCATTCTCATCCTGGGGCGCATGCCAGCATCCGGCGGCTACTGTCAACCTGGCGACATTGGCCGCACCTCAGCGTCTTAAGTGCGCAATCTGGCGCACCACCACCAGTGTCAACCCGGCAACATTGATCTCATCTCAGCATCCAAAGTGCACAATCCAGAGCACCACCACTAGTGTTAACCCAGCGACACTTGTCGCACCTCCACGCCCTTGGGCATATTACACCAGAGATTTACCAGCCCTCAAGGCTGCCTCCAGCCCTCAATACTGCCTCCACAGCCCAAAAGCTGCATCACACCCTTGGCCCTCAGGCTACAACCAGTCAAGGCATACCAGCCCTCAAGGCTGCTCCCACAGTTCAAAGACAGCATCACACCCTTGGCCCTTAGGCCACAACTAGTCAAGGCATATCAGCCCTCAAGGCTGTTGCAGGACAAATTCCCTATGGTCATGCCCAAAGCCTTAACACTCGCCTAACTGCAGTATTGCAAAGTAAGCTAGGAGAAAACTAGGTGGAAGAGACCTCTGATGCACACTCTCCTGTGGCATTAACACCATGGGAGGAGCCACAGGGAAGTGCGTCAAGTGATTGCCATAGCGGCTATGCCAATCACCTGATGTGCTTCCCCATGGTTCCACCCATGGTGTCTACACCATGGCAGAGCTGCACAATACATGATGAGCGAGTGTCTCCTGCCAGTGGCGGAACTAGAAAGTGGTGGGCCCAGGTTCAAGAATATGCTTTGGGCCCCCCTATGCAGTGCCCCATATACAGTGCCCCCAGTAAAGGTCCCCCTATGCAGTGCTCCCAATAGTGCCCCTTATACAGTGCCCCCAGAAGTGGTCCCCCTATGCATTGCCCCTAGTAGTTATCCCCCTATGCCAGGTTCCCAACCACAGTCCTCAAGGCACACTAACAGTCCAGGTTTTAAGGATAACCATACTTGAGCACAGGCAACTTAATTAGTACCTCAGATATTTTGATTACACCATCTGTGCTTTAGCATGGATATCACCAAAACCAGGACTGTTAGTGTGCCTTGAGGAACGAGGTTGGGAATCACTGCTCTATGCAGTGCCCCAGTATTAGTCCCCACTATGCATTGCCTACAGTAGTAATCCCCCCCTTTGCATTGCCCCCAGTAGTAGTCCCCTATACAGTGCCCCAGTAGCGGCCACCCCCTCTATATAGTTCCCCTAGTAGCAGCCACCCCGCTATACAGTGCCCCCAGTAGCACCCCCCCTACACAGTGTCAGTTCCCCTTACACACACACACAAAAAAACCCCACACAACTTCCCTGAATCCCCGCTCCTGCCACGACCGCTGCTGTCTACTCCTCCTGGCCCGCTCTGCGCTATGGGACGTCATGATGTCTCTCCCATCAACAGCTGCGGGGGAATCCGGAAGGCGGAGTTTATGAGTTAGCTCCAGCCGGCTCCCTCCATGGACTCTGACTCTGTCTGACTCTCATTGGCTGCTATAACAAACACACCGCCCCTGCTGGTGGCAGTGTGTTTTTACTGTGTAGTGTGGACCACTCTCACCTCGGTCTGCACTACACTTAAATACTGTGAAGCCTGGGGGACACTGACAGTGGGTGCAGCAGCTATGGGCCCCTGCACCACAGCGGGCCCCGATGCTAGCCACCGGCTGCACCGCCGCTAGTTCCACCACTGACTCCTGCCCAGCCCTGTCTATATCTTTTGCTCCTCTACTGAACTTACCTCCTTGGAGATTGTAATTAACAAGGAAATGTGCCTGTTCTTAAATTCTATTTCCAAATTGCCAAAATATTACAGTATTAATTAAATGCATTGTTGTTTTCTATTAAACATTTTTTTAATTTTCATTAACTGAACTTTAATAGGCTGATTTTATATATATATATATATATATATATATATATATATATATATATATACATATATATAGTTTTAGTAGCTCTTCAAGAGGTTTAATTTTTTTTCGAGTAGCTCACACCTCAATTAAGTTTGGCGACCACTGCATTAGACAATAATTGTTAACTAACAGATATAATATGCAAGAAGACTAATTAACATCATTTGAACCAAATATACCCCAAACCAAAGCTCCATTAGGCATCCAGTTATAATAAAAAAAACTTTTTTTATATACTGTATATATATATTCTTGATTAAAAGCTATACAGATCCTAACACAATCCCTATTATATTTCGGCTGGGAAATATACCTGATTGTGCATTTTTTCTAAAGTCCTATTTAGGATGATATAATGTACTGTAAATACCTGGGATTTATTTATTTTCTTTACACAATATTTAATATATCCAAGGAATGGAGGGAGGTGGGCAACCTTAAGCACAGGCACAAAGACTAATATGAATTGTAAGTATATCCACAAGGAGTATATATAAGAGCTAATATATATTTTTTTAAATCATGAAATCACTTCTGATGTTATTAAAAGATAGTGGACCTCATTCAGACCCACTCGCAAGTGCTGAGCGCTCGCAAGCGGGTCGATGTTTAGGCACTGTGCACACGCAGTGGCCGCACTGCGCATGCGCAAGCCCTGGAGCGAGAAATTCTCTTGCTCCGGAGCGCACTACAAAAGGGGCGGCTGTCGATGTAGATCGACAGCTCAACCCATTTTGTAGGCGTGGTGGGAGGGTGGTTTCACAAACGGAGGCATTCCTTAAGAAACGCCTGCCGTTTTGTGGGCGGACGCACTGACATCAGCAGTGATGTCAGTGGGGAGCTTCCTGCTCGATCAGAGGGGCTTGCGGTTGCCGAGACCCGACCTTAGGGTCTCGTCGCGATAGACTTGACCATCGCGACCATAAACCTGGTCGGTCGCTAAAGCTGTGGGTGGTAACCTACACCTCAGACAGCGATCAGGAGGCTGCACTTCAAAAGCCAAGCGACCGCCCTCATTCAGAATGAGCGCTCACATTTTGCGAACGCCTCTGAATGAGGGCCAGTGATCTTTAGAGGAATGAACTTGTTCGTCTCATTTAACCCGAATGGAGTTAAGGTGCATACACGTAACGATTTTTTGAACAATTTAACTATAACAACATCGTTATCGTTCAATCGTTGAAAAAATCATTCAGTTTCTGAGTTATAACGATGAACGATTATCATTCATGTGCGTTCCCGTTTGTAGTTCATTCTGACTGACCAACTGAACAATTTTCATTAAGGGAAGTTATAAAAATCGTTTGTAGTTCAAAAAATCGTTCATTACACTTTAAAAAATCTGACATATAATCTGACAGAAAATCATTCATAAAATCGTTGGTAACAAAATTGTTGTATGTGTATGCAGCTTTAAGCATAAACATACAAAGCCCAGGAGCAGCGTCCCCGGCAGCAGCGATGTGTGAGACATCACTGGCTGCACTGTCAGACACTGACAGTGTCAGGAGTGGACGGGGCTTCTGGTTTTGTTTACGGGGGGCGATCGCCCTTATTGCCCTCCTGGATCTGCCACTGGACATAAGGGCCAATGCGTTTCGAGGCTGCAAAGTCTCTTCTTGATTTATTGTTTAACACTTGACAAACCGCAAATACAATGCATCTTGTCAAATTACATGGGATATATTGACAGTCATTTCATATAAACATAGGGTTAATGACCCCTTCAGTAATTGTGCCACATACTTATGAAATAAACATCATAATTTTTTATGCTTGTAATTATTAATTATAGTAGGAGCTATGAATATATGTATTAATTCTATTCATTGCACATCAACAACATAGAGAAATAATCAGGCGTCTGGGATATCAAACTTGAATGTTTCATATTGCAACAATGTTTCAAGAAAATAGATGGTATAAATTTATGTATTATCTTTATGTATTGCACATCAACAGCATAAAAATATAAACAGGCAGTGTTCCCAGAAGGTAGGAGGAATAAATACATGGATTAACTCTATGGGACAAATGTATTGGGTCGCAATTTTTTATTTTTTTGCGAGTTTGACAGCAAATTCGCATGTTTTGCTAAAACGCAAACGTAATAGAAATGGCTTTTTCGCAATTCTCTCTCTTTCCCCCAAATTGCAAATTTCAAAGTCACATCCAGATGTTTTCCCATTGTAAACTTACAGCTCTTCAAATGTAATAGGTTGCAATTTTCAAAATCACAACCCAAACATGAGTAAAATTTGCCAGAACTTTAGACCAGGTTCAGATAGGCGAGTTTAATGACATTCCCAGTGGCAAACGCAGGATTTCTATAGGGAGGTTTCCAAATGCGAGATTTTAGAGTGAGTGTGGCCAGTCCATGATGAGGGCAGAATTACCACTTATCCAGCTTTAATATGTGTCATACAAAGTATATTGTGTGTCATAATCCCAGCATATACAGCATCAGTGATCACAGTAAGCCATTAAATGCAGGAGTAGGGCCATCCTGCCTGATCTGAATGTTTTTATTTTAGATGTGGGCACAATTCCAGATAATTGGAGCAAGTCTGGGAGTCTGGGGGAACAGCAGAAGAATCTAGTACTGCCCTGGACATATATGTAAATATTGGGCTCTATAGCAGTGCATCCCTAACAGTGCATGTTTTCCAAATCCCCTAATTGGTGCACAAGTTATTTATTACTGGCTGATACATGTTAAAAGATCCACAGGTGGTGCTAATTATTTTATTTATGATACCGAGAAGAACATGCAGCGCTAGTAAAATTCCATTATATTACTATTTCTATTGTGGCCATGGTGTGGGCTGGGGAGGGGGGTTTCCAGGCAGACAGAACCCCCCCTGCGTTTGCCTATGATTCCCCCCCCCCCCAAAAAAAAGTGGCTAATTAACCCATGTGAAGACGATAAATCATCAGCACATCCCTATATAAACCACACCTACAGCCATTGCACCTATGAGGGTTGGAGAAATGGTGTTTGTACAGTCTTCATTGCAGCTGTATGCTTGTGGTTTGCTTTCTATGGAGGAGCTGCACAGGAGGAGGGCGCAGGAGCATCCAGGTCCCTATTGTGCTTCCTGCCAGGTGAGGTTATCGACTAAGGATGGACCTGTACTCCCTCTCAGATCATGAGCTTATTTATACTGCTTTTATACCAAAATATCGGGTCTGACCCGGAGGTTGGAACAGGATTCCAATCTGGATTAGACCCGGAATTTCCCTGGCGCCGACCCAGGATATTCCTGAGTTGGCTCCGTTCACACTGGAGCCGGGTCTGCAGAGACCTGGCTTTTCTGGCATTGAAGTGGATGCTTGGAGATGACGTCATCTCCAGTGATTACACAAGTCACTTTCTCTAGGCATTTATCTCAAGTGTTATCTGCCCTGAAGAAGTTGTGGTGAACATACTGTATATCTCATTCCCATGTTGTGAGTCAGAGTGGCTGGATCTTAAGGTAGCTTTCTATCGGCTCTCAGCATTGCCTAATGTGCTGGGAGCCATAGACTGCTCCCACATTGGGATCAAATCGCCACACTTGAAGGGGTATTTCTATGTCAAGATTCGTGGTAGTGATCAGTGGCAGCCCTCCCTATTTAAGCCAGCCCCTGGATGCAACCCATTGCCTGGACAATGTGTTCCTTCCCAGGATAAATCAAGGCTCCAGGTTTCACTCCCTGTGTTCTGGTATCATGTCTCCTGTGACTTCCATTTGTTTATCGTGGACTACTTGTTGTTTACCATCCTCAGCTATCGAGTGACGCTCTTTGTGAGCCGTTACCTGCATTCCATCTGCTGCTGTGTATCACCATCATCTGTCAGCGCTGCAGCTTCCATGCTGTATACAGACTTGTCCTCCTTCACGAATACTGAGCCAGCATGTGCATCCACGGTTCATCCCATCTGCCGCTGTGTATCACTGCTTATTTCATCTCCAGCCTCCACTCTACTTTAGTGCTGCTGGCTGCTACCTTTGAGACAGTGAATACAAGTTACATGTACTCTGTTAACTCCGTGCTCTGTGGTTCACTTCAGGTTATATGGCAATACCAGAGGTTCCCAAAGTCCGCCATCACAGTCCACCTTTTAGGGATATCCATGCTTGAGCACAAGTGACTTAATGAGTACCTCAATCCATTTGATGTAACCATCTGGACTCAAGCTTGGATATCCCTAAAACGTGGACTGTAATGCGGACTTTGGGAACCTCTGGGTTATACTATTGTGCTGACCTTGTATTAGTTTTCCTGTGCTGTGTGCTATTTTGTTGGGCTGGTTCTGAGAAGGGTGCTTGGAGTTCAGTGTGCAGTATACTTCTGTGCACTGAGATGTCAAGTAAGCTGTATTACTTATACTAACAGTTCCTCACTGGGTTCCAGTTCCAGGTCTTGCATCAGAGCAGTGCCAGGGTTTTATCTTCTTCAAGCTTTACTCTGACTACTTAAGACTCAGCTTCATGGCCTGTATTCTGAGTTCTGTTCTGCTGGTACTATATTGTTCTGAGTTACGGAGGTCACCTTTGTCCCTGGACTATATCCCTGTCTTGTTGGCCTTCGTAGGTCACTAGGTGAGGGGACGCCCAGAGGGCCTGGTCTGTTCACTTCAGTTCCAGTTCCATACCCATGCATATCACAAGTCCATGGTTCCTACATAGTCTCTAATGTACCTACTCTCCTGTGTAGATTTATAAG
This sequence comes from Taudactylus pleione, assembly GCA_031769625.1. Taxonomy (NCBI): domain Eukaryota; kingdom Metazoa; phylum Chordata; class Amphibia; order Anura; family Myobatrachidae; genus Taudactylus; species Taudactylus pleione. The sequence goes on along the minus strand of JAUIMM010000213.1, from coordinate 12,310,728 downwards.
CCAGAGTATTATCAAGTCTCCATGTTTCCTATGCATGTCAGTCATACCCAAGGGTCAGATCTACAGAATACTAAAACCATGACAGTGAGCAAGTTGGTTATGGAGGCTTGTGTGTTTTTTTCGCCAATTATTAGCTGTCTGGATCTTGACAGCATTTCCTATGTGGTGGATTAGCTTATCATTAGTTTAGCTTATTGGGTGGGATAAGAGGAAGACTAGAGGGTTTTTGTGAACCTTGGTGTTGGTAATTCAAGTCATCAGAATGAAAATGCCTAAATAAATGCCATTCGAACAGTGATTCATCTGATGCTGCTGGTTTGAGAACTCTTTATTCCTTGCTTGGAGTGCCACACCAAGAGGGGTATTTATTGATTGTGAGGCACCCGGTCCAGCAAAGTTAGTAAGAGAGTGCCGAATACCTATGTATTGTGTGTGTGTGTATGTATGTATGTATGCATATATATATATATATATATATATATATATATATATATATACACACCTCTTTGTCATGTATTGGGGGCCTGAGCTGGGCCGGTGCTAGGTGTTCAGCACCACTCTGCAAACTATAAATTTGTGCCCAACTACAAATATGTCCTCTAGACATGTCTCTCATGCCGCTAGTAATTTGCACCTAATTGGATTGCCCCATTTTTTCACTCCTATATGTTGTAGAAACTGCATTAATAACATAACAAAATAGAAATGTATGCTTACCTCACAATCACTTTACTGCAATCGGTCTGTTAGAGAGTAGTGAGAGAAGGTCCTCACCGTGCATAATGCACAAAATAATATCTATATATTATAATAATTAATATGTATACATTCTAAATTCTAAGTAATCATAATTAATATATTGAATATGATAATTCATATTTTAAATTTAACCCACAACAGTTTCCTTAATTAAATAATTATTTTATTGACTAGATATACTATAAACATTTATAATAAAACACCTTTTTTCTTTTCAGGTTGCTCTTTCTGTCAGGCTCCTCTTCGCCGACCTGCTATTACAGAGCCAGCCTCATTGCCCAGTCCTGCTATCTGCTCTGCTAAGTCTCCTCTCATTAGTGCAGTGCACCTGACGTGCCCACACGCGCCGCACTCCTATCAGTCTGGTCGAAGGTGGTGACTTATGAGCACAGATCACAGGAGGGGAAGGTGGGGAATAAGTGCCAAAGTGCCTGCCAGGCCAACCCACCATGACACTGCTGCGCTGCCTCAGCCTGCTGCCTGTCATACAGTTTTACAGGCGCAGCATCAGTGAATAGATAGCCGGTTCTACATCTGCAGACTGCAATGGTAAACAAATCCGGCACAGGCAAGCAGCGGGGAGGGTACCTCTCCAACCCGACTCCCCCCCTGCAATGATTACCCCACAGAGAGTATATGATGTGGTGTTTAGTGGGAACCATGTTCCATATTTTGTATACCTTTTATATTTATTAATTTCAGAATTCATCTGGATTAGCAAATTATCTTTTATTTGGTCAAGCATATTTGTTTTCTGTGTCAAAGTCCATATTAGTAAGTTTAATTGCATTCAGTCAGTATAGCAAAGTTCAGTCTTTAATCTCCACATACAATATCATGGCAGAGTCCAGCTCGTTGCATGCTGACCATAGTCCAGGCGATTATATAATTGCAGCTCCTTCTTACCTCCAGCTATTGGTATTTCCAAGTGTGCAGCTTTATTGGAGGAATATCCAACAGAAATTGCCGTTTAGATTCCCAGACAGGGTGCAATCCAGCGATTTCTGCAGCATACAATTGAAGAGCCTTTCCAGAGTATTTAGGGGTGAAATAACGCGTTTCTCCGGCTCTAGAATTCAGCCATTTCTTCAGACTCAGGAAGCCACTGAATACTAAATAGAGGCGGCTAATTCGCTGGATTTCACCCCTGTCTGGGAATCTAAATAGCATCTTATTTTTGATATTCCTCCAATAAAGCTGCATACTTTTCAATACGAGCAGCTAGAGGTAAGAAGGAGCTGCAATTATACAATCACCTGGACTCTTAGTGCCAAGATATGGTATGTGGAGATTAATCTGCCTAATAACATACTAAATAAATTCTATTAAAAATTGGAGTTTGTTATACTGACTGCATGCAGTTAAGCTGACTAATATGGACTTTTACAAAGAATACTAATATGCTTGGCCAAATAAAAGCTAATTTGCTAATCCAGATGAATACGGACTAACACACAGTGATATTTAGCATTTATATCTGTACTTTTCATTTTAATTGAATATTGCTTCAATTGGTTTTGTATTGTAATTGTGACTATTGTGGTTTGGTTATATTATGAAATTAAATTATATGAAAACATTTTAATTAGTTGAGCAGCGCTTCCTTTTTGGGGGACTTATTAAGAGGTTAGCCATTCCTCTTTGGGAGCTGCAGTCCAACTAATCATATATTGCCACCGGATAGACCAGCGCCCTTTTGTGTATGATATTCTTTATTTTGTATTTGTAATTGTAGCCAATAAAGATTGTAGGGTCTATGTACTAAGCCGTGGAGAGAGATAAAGCACCAACCAATCAGCTGCTGTCATTTTTAATTCACAGCATGTAAAATGATAGTTAGGAGCTGATTGGTTGGTACTTTTAAGACTTAGTACATCTCCCCCTGTATTTAGTTTTTTTTGCAATGAAAATAGAACACACTCCATTCCCTCCCTTGTTTGGATTGTCATTCTTCTCTATTAAATTTAGTCATAATTCCTTTTTTTTCTTAGTGTTTAAAGTGCTAAATAAAATAATACTTTTTTCTTGTCATATAGTGTATATGTTTCTATCTGGAGAGCATCCTAGGCTAAGATAATTACACAATCTACTTACCAGATCAATTGTGACCTTTCTTAGCACAGGTAATTAATTATGATAAGTAAAAAACAAGTGCAGGGAGTTTACTTCTGTATAAGTCAAAAACATTAGCAGCAAAATTCAAAGTTCATCAGACTTTTACTGAATGTGTCAGTAACACAGAGCTCTGTTCTTGCAGGAAAGCTCCACAATTTTTTTAATTTGTTTATGCATCACATGGACATGTTCCACACTGAATTGGATGTTTAGTCATTCCCATTACGCAAGTTGAGTGATGGTGCCATGCTGGAATATGCTGGCATGATCAAAGAGTTTACGCAAATAGATTCCTGAGATGTCATGATAAAGTTAAAGGGTATCTACTACTAGATTCTGTATTACCCAGATCTGACTGCAGCTAACACCAATGACGACACAGAAAATCACTCTGACAATATGGAGAAGAATCAGCCTTCTTCAGATCATGGGGTTAATTTACTAAATGTCGATTTAGATCTATTTAAAATCGATCTAATTCAGTGAACATCAATGGGCTTTCTGACCGCAAAATCCACATATTTATCATCCGTAGGGTTTCAACTTCAATTGAAATATGTGGATTTAGATTGATTTTAAATCAACCTTTAGTAAATTTACCCCCAAGAGTCTCCTTTGCTACTGGTCTAAACTCTCTTATTCCAACAATTAAGTGTTATGAAGAATAGCGATGGACACCCATGTAAAGTCACAGTAAAACACCCAATATATGAAGTTGAAAGGCTATAAAATGTATCAAAGGAACTCCATAAATTCAACTGATGGAATCAGGCAAGATCAATAACAGACAAAAATGTTACTTACCTGATCCAGAAGGTTCTGGCACGTCTCTAATGGTCCGTGCTTATGATCTTCTTGCAGTTGGCAGGCTTTTATTAAACAGCTGCTGTATTTAACAAAAGCCTGCCCACATTGGGTGAATTTAAATTAGGGATAGACATCAATGGTCGATATTTTCCAAACTATTTATGTTTTTCTTGCAATGTTAGTGTTTTACCATTCGATGGCAGCATTCCGATGCTTGCCGCCATCAAATGGTTAGTTATCGTATCAAAAGAATCAATGGTGGAAGCATTTCCATCATATGATGGTGGGCTTCCAATGTCCATCCATAATTTAAATACATAAAAATGACACTTGGGGTAGTGTAATTCAAACACGTGTAGAAATAGAGAGAGAAATTTTTTCCATTCTAATAATTCTAATATATATTTCATTTACAACATTTACTATATTGCAAACCACTGTTTGTTAATTTATTAATGCAAACAACACTAGAAAAAGATTGCAAACATTGCATAAATAACAAACAAGATTCATTCTGGGTAAAATAATTTACATATATAAAAATCATCCTACCAATAATGCATTATGTTTTTAACAACTGATGCTATTGTTGCACTCCACTATATCACTCACTGTCCAATCCCCCACATTGGAGTGAAGCCAGACAGCCCATAAAGGTCATTAATAACCACCTGTACAGCAGCAGTGGCCAAAGGCACCCCCATCTGTAGGTCCTGCCAGGGTGCCCAGGGCATGTGCCCCACTCGACCCTCCCCTAGATACGCCACTGTGTGTATACACTTACCAATTGTCAGATAGGTTGGCATGCCCCATCGACCTAGTGTGTACCCATCTTAACTTCACCCACATCCTCCTGACCTATCTATCTCTGTGCCCTAACCTCACCCACCTCCCCTTCTGCCAGCACCTGTAGCAGAGTTGCAGACAGTGGATAAGCAGAGCCTCCTCCATGTTTTGTATAGAGAATGGGAGCCGAGACATAACCAGCATCTGCTGGGACACATGGGCTGTGTACAGGATCACAAGATCACTTTCCCAATAATAATCCCATAGTATGCTGCTGCCCCTAATTTTATGTTTGTTCTAGTGATTGATAGAGATATTTATTCAAAACATGCAGAAGTAGGCAAACACTGCCCATCTACTTCTGTGACATCAGAAGTTGGCTGGTCTATTAAAAAGTTGTCAGTTTGGATGAAAAGTAGGTTAAATGTGCAGGGGAAGCGTTTTCGTTGGACGGTTGGTCAGTTGGATGAAAGTTGGTCTGATGTGTTGCCAGCTTAATGGTGCATATACACGGTCAGATCTGCCAGACGAACTATGAACTACGAATGATAAACGACGAACGATTTTACAAACGATTTCATGAACTACGAACGATTTTTGACAGTATTAAAATGAATGAACATCGACCAAATCTGACTGCAAACACATCAGATGTCAGATATTGCTATCTGACAAACGGGAACGCGCATTGTTCATTGTTGCAGGTACAAATGTCAGATTTTCTTTCAGATATGAACAATTGAAATATTTTTAAAATAGTTATTGTACAAATCTGAAGGAAAATCTGACCGTGTGTATGCACCATAAGACTCTCTGCAATGTTGTTAATCAATACAAAACTTTCCTGCACATTTGGAGACATTAATTACAAACTGTGCTAGAATAATGACAGGTATTAGTTTGTACAGATATTGACAACAAACACAATAATACATAGGGGATTATGTATTAGGGTGTGATCTGCTGCCGCTGCCGGAACTCCTGTGAGTCTTCCTGTGTATTTAAAGCAGCAATCATTTTACAGGTACAAACCAGCTTCTGAGATCATTATAGTGGCACTGAGGCAATGGATTCATTTCATGTGAATAATTAAATATTTTATGCACAGGACTGCATGAAATGGTGGCACTATGGGGATGATTCAGACTTGTGCAGTAAGAGCATCGATGCAGCATCTTTAGACACAACAGCGATGCTGAAAAATGCTAATGCCGCAGGAAGCGTTTAATATGCGCTAAGACGCAGAATCGGATCAAAATCTCGACCATCAGAATAACCAGCAGAAATGTTCAGTCAGGTATAGGAAGTCTACATTGGAAAACGCAGACCCTGGCCACACCTACAAAATAGGGGTTACACGCCTCCGTTTTGTAGAACAGTCCCGGTTGCCTCCCTTCTTCGCCCCCCAAACTCTGCAGCACATCAATCATGCTGTGGCTTGGGGCAACTGCGAGCGATCTCGTAGAGGGAGGTCTGCACATGTGCAGGTCTCTCACAATTGGTGTGTTGTACGCAAACCATTGGGTCTGCAGACAACACTGAATCAGGCCCTATTTAACAATAACAATACTTCACAGGCTAGATTTGTGGATAAACAGGATAGGTATGTTTATTTATAGTAACCAAAATAGCCAGGTCTCAAACGCTACTCCAGTAAAGCAATGTGGCGGATCAAAGCATCAGCTTCTACGCCTTGGTCTGAACATGCCAAGCCATATGCGTTTTGTCACTCATATTAAGAAGGCATCTAAAGCTAACAATCTTTTATTAAAGCCTGAATTTAACAGCTTAAGTTCAACAATTATTGACGTTGGTGCCTTATTTAGTTTTTTTATATGCATTCTTATACTGGAAGACTGCCCCTCCTTTAAATAATAGATTAGTGTTGTTTATTAATATTCTCAGGGCCTATTTCTCTGCCAATGTAAAGTATTAAGATAGAGGCATCAATTTTTAAACTTTTAACACTCTTGGCTTTAATAAAGGCTGTGATATTATTCCTTTTCTGGATACTATTATAGCCGTATATAGTTTACTATTACACGGCATGTTTTTGTTTTGTTTTTTTTAAAACAAAAGTTTTTCTATATTGAAGCATAACAAATATACAACATACAATTCGAAATAAGCACATTCACTTGTGTATACAGTAAATTACAGAGTAATAACCATTGTCCATTATTCAAATCAGGGTAAGTTATCAGCACATGACACAATGTTATATCCGTAGAAAAAATATTGATTACATTTTATTAAAAATAAAATAGCGTGAAATAGTGTGAGCCTGGATCCACAACCATCAGTTCCCAAACATAAATTAGAGAACATTAAGGGAGATGGAATGCCGAGGGGTTAAAATTAGGTTAGTTTATACTTACGTGGGGACGTTCGGGATTTCCTCCTCTGTTGGGCTGCCGCTGCCGGGATTTGAACCGGAATCATACCGATTCCAGGGAGATTGGGGGGTCTTGTTCACAAATACGTGTATCATAAATAAAGTGCATTTCTGAAACATTTCCATATATGTTCCTTAAGTGTCTGAGACAATGGGCCAAATGTAATAGGTAGTCTGTTTTGGTAAATTGCGAGTTTGGTGCTAAACTCGCAATTTTTCACAACTCTCTAATGTAATAGGGTGTCTGTTCACTAAAACTCGCATTTTTCAGAGTTACTAAAACTCTCCATTCTCAAACTCGCATCCAGATGTTTTCACATTGAAAACAATCAACTCGCCCAATGTAATAGAATGTCTGTTTCAGACTCGCAAAAAAAAGATTACCAAAAGTCCCCAAATAATAGACCTGCTTCAGGCTAGCGAGTACATCCTGAGCAGGTCAGATTAACACAGAAACATGCACATATCCATGAGATATGTACATGTTTCTGTGTGTACTTATGTTAAATGTTTTTAAATAAAAAAAAAAAAGTGCACCCCCTCCCCAAAAGCATAACCAGCCCCGGGCTTTATAAAGCCTGTTCTGGTTCTAAAAATACAGGGGCCAAAATGCATAGGGCGCCCCTGTATATTAAGAACCAGCACAGGGCTTTGTTGAGCTGGTCCTGGTTCTGGAAAATCAGGGGACAAAACGAGTAGGGGTGCCCTGAAAATTCCAGAACCTGCACCAAACTCTTTCTAGCGGGGGGATAATGCCACAGTCAGGGAAAACCTTTCACCAGTTTCCCCGGCCAAAGCATTACTCCTGACCGCTAGTCAGTCCAGGCCGGGGATCCCTGGGGAGTTGGGTAACCCCCCAATAAAGGGGTACCCCTCTCCAGGGCACCCCAGGCCTAGACTGATAGCCCGGGGCTATCCCCGGCACCCTAGGGGGGTGGGTGCCGGGTTGATAGTGTAAAGTGTAAAATTAAGTTTTCAATATTGTCTTTATTTGTAGAACCACAAGTGCCAGCAAGCCTCCCCTGCATGCTGGTATTTGGAGAACCACAAATACCAGCATGCGGGGCATTACGGGCCCGCTGGCACTTGTAGTTCCACAACTAAAGAAATACGTAAATAAACAAACATACACCATGAAAGTATAATTTTAATAAAACATACATGCACACTCACACTCACCTAGTATCCGAAGTAATCCATAGGGGTGTACCTGAAAAAAAAAATCCATACTCACCTCTCCTATGCGTAGATCACGTCCACTTGTCCGAGTAGGCAATCCAGGGGTTAAAATAAAAAAACGAAAAAAAAACGAACCATACGGACTGAGCAAAGGTATGTGTGTACACATACCTTTGCTCCGCGTAAATGACCGGGGGAAAAGGTGTGCCCCGTCAGTGAAGGGGCCGCCAGCCAATCAGGGAGCATCTCCGTTGGAGCAGCTCCCTGATTAGCTGAATGCGGCCAGCCTGTGTGTTCCATAGACGTCTATGGTGAGAAATCCCCTTAGACGTCTACTGTGGGAACATCTTGTGGTTACATCACTGATACAATGTCGCGCAAAACCAACCACAAGAATAGCGAGCCATTCATACGCTGGTCGATGTACTCAATTAATCTAATAAATAGCGGACATGACGTAGGATGCGGGCGGCCAGGGGGCGTATTTTTCAAATAAACGTCAGCAAGTTTTGTTCGCTCATTCAGACATGGAGGCGTGAACAGACCGCAAAGAGCGAACGGTTCATTTGAATAGCCACCCCCTTTTTCTGAACGAGCGAGCGCTAATTGCGTCCGGCTCTGAATCAGGCCCTTAGTTCCCGACAAGTGTCCAAAATCTCTGTACTATCGGACATCCCCATAGACAGTGCAATAATTCAGCTCCTTGTGAGCCACATCTAAGACATGAGGAGTCCTCTAACAATCCCATAGCATGTCTGAGATGGGGAGATAGATATGTTCTGTGTAATATATTCAGGAATAATTCTATATATGAAGTCGCGTGTACCGATTTAATAGATAATTCAAATGATCGCAACAATTTTTCTGTATTTAAAGATGGAAATAATCCTTCCATTGTGCCAGACCAGTTTTCTGCTTACCGTATTGTATAGGAGTGTGTAGGAATGTGTAATGTATCGAAATAGCCTTATAATGAGGATTTTCTCCCAATAACAAATCATTTAGCCTGTTATTATAATCATCTGGCGAAAGATTTCTAAAACAATTGGCTACATAGTGTTGAGCCCTCAAATAGGTCAGAGGCGAAGAGCCAAGTATTGGATATTTTTCTATCGCCTGGACAAACGTCAGAGGTTTCTTTAAGTCACAATTTATAAATTGTCGGGTCGTAGTGATTCCTTGTCTATGCCATGAGATAAAAGGCTGTCCTGCATCTCCATTTTGAAATTTTGGATTGCGTATAAATGGGAGATGTAGTGATACATATGGGTTCAGTGAGTGTTTGTGATGCAATATATGCCATGTTCTTATAGTGGACATCAATAATGGATTAGTCCGGATTGATACAAATATCTCATCATTATGTAGATGCAAAAAGTTAACAATACCAAAATTATCCAGGAAAGCGGTTTAAAACACAGTGTTCATATACAGATTTTTGTTGTGTATCCAATCTCGTAAGTATCGTATGTGATCGGCGTGACTATAGGCGCTAATATTGGGTAAATTAATGCCACCATTAGATCTAGGTTGCTGGAGTTTCTTGCTCTCCTTCCATTCTAAATAAATGTGCGTATCATCCTCTCAATCTCCATCATGTCTTTTTAGTCAATAAAATGGGAAGCAATTGGAGAGAGTAGAGAACTTTTGGAAATATAATCATACTTATTTAACTAAATTTGCTCGGTCTAAATATGAAAGATGAAGGTGTCGCCATCTCTTTGTAGCTTCCATAATACTGCGCAAAATACTTTTCATATTTAGACTATATAGATTATTTATATATTTTGGTAGCCTGGCGTGCAAAACCTTTTTTCAAATAAAGTGCTGCCGATTCACGGCATGCTTTTTATAATTAATATATTTGCAAATTATTGATTTCAAAGGTTATATATTTGTGTGATAAGCATTAAACTTGTTGTAGTATTCTGTAGCTGTGATGGTAAAAGTCATTCTGTCAATTCTTCTGTAGTGGATGATGCTATTCCCAACGGGAGAAGGCATTTATAACCAGAGATTAGGGACACAGCAGGGTACATTTTATTACGTTATCAAAAAGTGAAGATAAAATAGTTAATTGAAAAAGTTATTCTGTAATAATACAGTATATTATCAATACATTTAAAATACAGAAACAGCCATTATATTAAGCAAGAAAAATTTGAAATTATCCATATGCTTCAACAAGTTATAAGCATACACTATAATTAAACTGTCTTATAAACAGTCATTAATAGAATTACATAATTATATAATTCATAGAATTTCTTTTATGAATTTCCAACAATTTAACTACTTAAGTTGAATTAAGACAAGTTATACCTCAGGCCCTTTTCATTTCCTTGGTATCTGTTCCTTTGTACATGCTCTCTATGGGCCCGATACAGATTTGGGAATAGAGTAAGATAGAGCAAGTAACTGTGGGCTTAATTCAAATGCAGCAGGAGGTGTCTGTGGGAAACAGACACCTCCTTGCTGCATCTGCGATCATCAGTTGTGATGGCTGCCCCTATGGCCAGGCTTCGGCAGCCTGGCCATGTACTGACAGCTTTGAGGCCTGGAAATCTGCATCCACCGATGCAGACCCTGGCCCCTTACATGGAAGATATGCCGACATGACGAGCTGTCAACAAACCGTTCCTAACGGCCAGTGGTCCCCTTATGCCTAACCCTAATCCTCCCCGTAGTGCCTAACTGTTGGCATCTTCAGCATGTCGACATTGTGAACATGTCGACATGTTGGCTGATGACAATTTGAACCATGTCGACACTGTGGGATCAACATTATGAATGTCAACCTTCTGACCGGATACCATCTCTACAGTGGGTTTAGATGATAAAATCTTGAGTTAATCAAATAGATACAGTATGAATGTATACAATTTGATACAAGGGATACATTTTCCTGTGTAAATCTGTGCCAGCACACAGACATGTATTGGAATGCAAGGTCTTCAACTATCTGATAAACGTGTTATCTAGAGCAGCTTAAAAAAAAGCCCCTGCCATGAGTTACACAAAGAAGGCATGTACTCTGAGCACATTAATGCATCCTATGCCTTATTTGGAAAACCCAATTTCTCCTGAATATATCTCCTATACTTTATATTAGTAGAAGCCAAACAAATATTTACAAATGGGTGGATGTATTGTAATCAATATGTCAAACGAGGTCATGAAGGAAATGGAAGGAAAGGCGTATTTGCTCAACTGATCAAATTTACACAGCTCTGTTCGAAATTTATACTTGGTTGAGCAATGATTTAATAGGTTTGTATGACTCTCACAAGAAAAAAAAATCTGTTATTTGTAAGCACTGAGGATTAAAAAGTGATCTGCTAGGCACAAAGATCCACTGAATACAACGCCAATATGAAGGGGGAAAGGTGTGAAAGTCTATTTAAAAGACATGGGGGGAATGTAATAAACTGAGTTTCCAGCGACAATCAAGTTGCTGAAATGTGGCGAACAGCTGCCATGTTCGCCTCTAAATCACAAACTGTTACATTCAGCGAGTTTACACTGAAACGCAAAGAATGTAAAAGGTTGCAAAGGCAACTGTTCTGTGATGTATGGCAAGTTAAAAAGCCACACTGTCTCTGCTAGAAACACACGGTTGTTTTTAAAAAAACAAAATACATAGGCCCCCTCCCCCTTAAAGTTAACCAGCACTAGCACTTCTGCCTACACTGTTATTGGAAAAACCAGAAGGACAATTTTTCCATTACCAGCACTAGGCTTGACCAGTTTTAGCCAGTTGGCACCAGGGCGTTACTTCCCATTTCTCAACCTCTGTATTGAACAATGCTGCAATGGCTGGAACATTGCGTTGTGCCCATTGCATGATACTGCTGGTTTATCTCATGATCAGGGTATTCTTTGTGACACCTTGGTGTATGCCACTCCTGTGGGATTATCCGATTTACTTTTTTTTTACAGCATTTCATAAGAATGGGTGTGCTCTCACTAACGTCCATGAGTAATGAAGGTTTTCCCTCTGGAGGACTTACTCATCATCTCCCTGAGGGATGAACGGAGTGAAACAAAGCTCCCTTTAGCCTGTAAGCATTAGCAGGAAGGAAGGAACTCTTTCCCCCTGTGGCTAAGGAAATAATCTTGTCTAGTTCAGGACTGAATCAAATCTCCCCAGAGAAGGGTACAATGTTTTGGACTCCAAGTCCACCTCTGAGGCCCTACAACAGAGGAAATAAGACTGCTGAGGCTGAAATATTAGCACCAGACAGCCATACATTTATGGCAGCCTGCAACAGCTATGTGGAGGTCTATTGGATATGCTCCACCAGAGTTAGCAATTACAAGGGTGTGCGAGTTTTCACACCCTGTGACAATTGCTTCAACCACCTCTCCAAAGCCTTACTGACCCAATCCAAAATTAAGATGGGTTCTGTTGACATAGAATATAACACTACAATAATCTCAACCTTCCTATCTGTTTCTATAAAAGGTAGCAGGGTTTGGTATTAAACTAAGAGTTATGGTAGACTTACCTTTGTTAACTCTATTTCTTCGAAGTCCATAGGATCCACAGGGATACCATGGGGTGTGTGTGGTTGGCGTGATCTAGGCACCAAACAGTTAAGTTTTAGCTGCAGGATGCCTCTGTCCTCCTCCACATATACCCTGCGCCCAGCCAGACAGTTATGTAAACAAGCCCAAGGCAGGAGCAGGAAAGAAGGAAGAAAATTACTCTCAAGAAACACATACCCAGAAAATGAAGGAATCAGTGATCAAGAGAGAAAAATTCCCAATGAGGCCAGGTGAGTCAGAGTGGGCGCTCTGTGGATCCTATGGACATCGAAGAAATAGAGTTAACAAAGGTCTACCATAACTCTTAATTTCTTCTTCAGGGTCCATAGGGGATTCACATGGATACCATGGGGATGTTCCATAGCAGTTTCCCCAAGGGTGGGGACGCTCCTGAGCAGTAAGGAGAATCCAATGCCCAAAGGAAGCATCCTGAGAGGCAAAGGTATCAAAGTCGTAAAAACCTGAGAAAGGTGTGGACAGAAGGACTTGGCCGCCTTGCACCACTTTGAACCACCCACGAGGGTCCCACAGACCGAGTAGAACATGCTGTAACCCTGTTTGGAACAGGAAGATCAGCTTGCATGTAGGCTTGAGAGCTTGTCATGCGGAGCCAACGAGCCAGAGTCTGTTAGCTGGCTAGCCTTGCTTGTAAAAGCCATACAACACAAAAAGTGAATCTGATTTCCTCAAGGAATTGTACGATCGACGTAGATTAAAAGAGCATGAACCACATCCAAGGAGGCTTCACCTGCAGAAAGATCCGACTGGAAGGCCGGAACCACAATCTCTTCATTCAAATGGAACCGTGATACCACTTTAGGGAGGTACTCAGCCCTAGTACTGAGAATAGCTCTAGCTGGATGAAAGATCAAGAATTGGGAACGACAGAAGAGCGCTACCAAATCAAATACCCTGCAGGCAGAAGAAATAGCGAGGAGAAAGAGCGTCTTCGCTGTCAGCCACTGGAGGTCTACTAAGTCCAGATGTTTAAATGAAGGAGCCTGTAGAGCCCTGAGAACTAAGGACAAATCCCACTGAGCTACCGGAGCGACAAAAGGAGGTTGAAAACAGAGAGCCCCCTGAAATTTTTTTCTAACATCAGGCAGGGGAGCAATCCCTTGCTGGAACCAGATTGACAGAGCAGAAACCTGAACTCTAAGGGAGGCCAGATAGAGACCAAGGTCTAACCCAGCCTGGAGAAAGTCAAGCACCCGGGAGCCCCTAAAAATTGTAGGGTCATAGCCTCTGGGGGAGCACCATTGGAAGTAAGAGTGCCAAACTCTGTAATAGATGTGGGCTGAGGCAGGCTTACGAGCCCTGAGCATTGTCTGGACCACAGAGTGAGAGAACACCTTGGGTCTTAAAAGGGATGACTCAAGAGCCACACCGTCAAAAACAGACAAGGTAGGTCTGGGTGCCAGCAAGGACCCTCTGCTAGTAGATCCTGCTATAGATGCAGTGGAAACAGTGTCTATGGAGAGACTTCATAGGTCGGTGACCCAATGTTGACTGGACCAGGCTGGGGCTATTAGTATCACTGTGCCGCCTTCTTGCTTGAACTTTCGAAACACCCTCGGAAGGAGGGAAATCGGAGTAAAGAGGTATGCGAAATTGAAGTCCCACCTCACTGCCAGATCATCCACGAAGGCGGCTGAGGGGACCTTGTGGTTGTGATGTGAGGTCTACATCTGGCAGGCCCCATTATTCCACCAGCAGTTGAAAGACATCCGGGTGGAGAGCTCATTCTCCGGTGTGTATGTCCTGACAGCTTAGGAAGTCTGCTTCCCAGTTGAGGACTCCTGGAATGAACACTGCAGAGATTGCTGGAAGATGACAGTCTGCCCAGACCAGAATGTTTGCCACTTATCACATTGCTGCCCGACTTCACGTGCCTCCCTGATGGTTGAGGTATGCTACCATAGTTGCGTTGTCGGACTGGATCTGGACTGGCCTGCCGTGGAGGAGTTCCCGCGCCTGAGTGAGTGCTCTGTACACTGCTCGAAGCTCCAGAATGTTTATCGGCAGGAGACTTTCTTGAGTATTCTACCATCCCTGAAAGGAATGATGACAGAATACCCCGCCCCATACACGAAGGCTGGCATCTGTTGAAGTTCCCAATCTGGGATTTCAAAATCTTGTCTGCTGGCAGAAAGATCCTCTGTATTCAAGATGTATCAACGACTGTGTCTGAGATAGAGAGGACTTTTTCCAATTGATGATCCAGCCATGTGTTTGCAGGCAGTCCAGGGTCAGCTGGAGATGGCATTATAACACAACCAGTGTGTGCCAAGATTATGAGGTCATCTAGGTATGGCAGGATTCTGATGTGTGCCACCATAACCGCCATTATTTTGGTAAAGACCTGAGGGGCTGTTGACAGACCAAAGGGTAGTGCTCGAAAGTGGTAATGTTGCTGTAGAACAGCAAACTGTAGGAACCGCTGGTGGGTTGGAGTAATAGGTACATGCAGGTATGCATCCGTAAAATCCCATATTATCCCAGCAGGTGGTGAATGGTCACATGGAGGGCCAGGGCCTTGACAGGGTCCGATGAGGGACCTGTACAAAAAAATTGCTGGGGAGGACACCTCAAGAAAGTGAGGGTGTACCCGAGAGACCACTTCTCGGACCCAGGCATCTGTTGTTGTGTGACGCCAAGAGTCGGCATATAGAAGAAGTCGGCCTCCCACCCTGGTATCCCCCAGGAGGAGGCCCACCTCATCAGGCAGAAGGTTTGTCGTCAGGCTTGGAAGCTGAATGTCTGGCCGACTCGCAGCTTGGTGGTCTCTTATGGAACTAGACTGACTGGGAAGAGACTGTCCTCTTGCCTTACCCTGGGGCGAAAGGACCGATAAGAGGACAGTCTAGGCTTAGGGGCAGTTGCTGATGGCAGAAAGGCAGACTTTAAGGCTGCCACGGTAGCCACAATCTTGTCCAATTCCGTACCAAACAGCCTGACTCCAGAGAAGGGTAAGGATTCGAGTGCCTTCTTGGATCCCATGTCCCAGGACCATAGCCAAAGGACCCAGCATGCGACTAATGAGATCGCAGATGCCTTCGAGGCAAGGAGTCCACTATCCAATGCAGCTTCTCCCAAATAAAAGGCCGCACCCTGAATATGGGAGCTATAGGCCAGTTGTTCCCTGACAGCATCTGATGACAGGCTCTCTTCCAGTGTCCCTGCCCATCCTTTGAAAGCTTTAACCACCCAGGCCGCAGCTATAGCTGGTCTAGTGATAGCACCAGAAAGCGAGTAGACTGACTTGAGACAAGTTTCTAGTTTTCTATCCATGGCCTCAAGAAAGGATGTTGATGGTAAAGGCAGCGTAGAGTTACTAAGCATGCCAAATGTGAATCAACAGCGGGAGGGACTTCCCATTTAGTACCTTCCTTAGTAGGGAGAGGGTAAAAAGACGCTAGTCTTTTTGGGACCTGGAACCGCTTGGCAGGAGTATCCCAAGCTTCCCCCATGAGCTCAGTGAGCTGTTCTGATTTAAATAATTCCACCTTAACCACCTTCTGACGTTTAAACATCGGGGTTTTAGGCTCAGGGGCCAATTGATAATCCTCTATATTTAGGATTGATTTAACCACCCTCACTAAAGCAGGAACATCCACTGATGATTGATGGTGCTCCTCACACGAGTGTGACTCAGAGAGAGAACCTTGGCATCATCTGCCTCCTCAGAAGATGTGTCAGAATCCGAAAGCTGGGTGGACTGAGAGGATGATACAGTCCGCCTATGTGCTTTGGTGGCTAAAGGTCTGCCCATCTGTAACTGTTGCTGAGAGGCGGCAGACATTTGAGTCATATTCTGATGGGCATAAACATCCATCCAAGGAGAATACATTTGGGAAGAAAACTCTAGTTCAATCCATCCAAAGACGGGAGATCTAGCGGAAACTGAAACTTCTGCAGTCTACACCTGCTGGAATATTACAATAATTTTTCTAAAGAAAAGGAAACCTGAACCAGACCATGCATGGACCTTATATGTTGGCCCATAAGGTGTTGCAGTTGAGGTTTAGCTTTTTCACTGGGGTCCGCTCCAATGCATTGGTCCCAGACTGTACATTGCAAGCAAAACATTTACCACTGTCCTTCCCCCAGGTTTGGACACACTCATATTACCAGACATAGTAAAAGACTAGGGGAGGAGAGAACTGCTCTAGTGTAAGATCCAAGGTGGATCTGGAAACTGCAAGACAGGCACATGCCAGGATAAGGGAAGAACACTAGGAAAACAGCACCTACAACCCTCACACATCTGAAGGAGGGAAGATGCTGCTACAGTGACTTTTGGCATGCTTTAAAGTGTGGGAAGCCCTCCAAGGAGGAGGTGCTGAATAGAGATCGCACCTTCACATAGCACCAATCGGATTGCTATATATATATATATATATATTTATATATATATACACACATATACAGTCAGGTGCATAAATATTGGTAAATTTACAGAATTTTCATATTTTGGCCTCTATTCACCACCACAATAGCTTTGAAATGAAACAAACAAGATGTGCTTTAACTGCATACTTTCAGATTTAATTTGAGGGTAATTACATCCAAATCAGGTGAACGGTGTAGGAATTACAACAGTTTCTATATGTGCCTCCCACTTTTTAAGGGGCCAAAAGTAATGGGACAAACTAAACAATCCTAAATCTGACTTTCACTTTTTAATACTTTGTTGCAAATCCTTTGCAGGCAATTACAGCCTGAAGTCTGGAGTGCATGGACATCACCAGATGCTGGGTTTTCATCCCTGGTGATGTTCTGCCAAGCCTCTACTGCAAATGTCTTCAGTTCCTGCTTGTTCTTGGGGCATTTTTCCTTCAGTTTTGTCTTCATCAAGTGAAATGCATGCTCAATCGGATTCAGGTCAGAGGATTGACTTGGCCATTTATTTATTATTTATTTATTAACAGTTTCTTATATAGCGCAGCATATTCCGTCGCGCTTTACAATTGGAATTGCATATCATTCCACTTTTTAGCCTTAAAAAACTCTTTGGTTGCTTTTGCAGTATGTTTCGGGTCATTGTCCATCTGCACTGTGAAGCGCCGTCCAATGAGTTCTGAAGCATTTGACTGAATATGAGCATATAATATTGCCTGAAACACTTCAGAATTCATTCTGCTGCTTTTGTCAGCAGTCACATCATCAATAAATACAGGGGAACCAGTTCCATTGGCAGCCATACATGCCCTCGCCATGACACTACCACCACCATGCTTCACTGCTGAGGTGGTATGTTTTGGATCATGAGCAGTTCCTTTCCTTCTCCATACTCTTCTCTTCCCATCACTCTGGTACAAGTTGATCTTTGTCTCACCTGTCCATAGAATGTTGTTCCACAACTGTAATGGCTTTTTTAGATGTTGTTTGGCAAACTCTAATCTGGTCTTCCTGTTTTTGTGGCTCACCAATGGTTTACATCTTGTGGTGAACTCTCTATATTCACTCTTGTGAAGTCTTCTCTTGATTGTTGACTTTGACACATATACACCTACCTCCTGGAGAGTGTTCTTGATTTGGCCAACTGTTGTGAAGGGGTTTTTCTTCACCAGGGAAATAATTCTTCTGTTATCCACCACAGTTGTTTTCCGTGGTCTTCCAGGTCTTTTGGTGATGCTGAGCTCTCCGGTGCATTCTTTCTTTTTAAGAATGTTCCAAACAGTTGATTTGGCCTCACCTAGGGCCTCATTCAGAGGCAGTCGGAGGATGCAAGCGGTCGCTCAGAAACTGGGTGGCCACTTGCATCCTGACCACCCATTTCTGTTGCGGTCGTTAGGCTGTGGGTTAACACCCACAGCTCTAACGGCCGCTCCAGTGATGGTCGCGTTGGTCAGAGACCATCGCGACTATCGGGGCTTACGACGAGACCCTAGGGTAGGGTCTCCCTTGTCGTAAGCCCAGGAGAGCTTCTGGCTCTGTCTGAGCCGGAAGCTCTCCACTAACATCACTAGTGATGTCAGTGGGGCCTCCCCCAAACTGTAGGCGTTCCCATGGGAACGCCTCCGTTTGGGCTGCCACCCCCCCGGCCCGCCTTCCAAACGGGGCGAGCTGTCAATCAACATCGACAGCTCGCCCCGTTTGGATCGAGACCCGCTACGACCGGCGCTGTCGGTCGTAGCGGGTCTCACGCATGCGCACGATGGCGCCGGCGCCGTCATGCGCATGCTCTGTGGGGGACCATCGACCTGGTCTGAGCGCATCGGCGCTAACGACCGGGTCTGAATGACCCCCCTAATGTTTTTGCTATCTCTCTGATGGGTTTGTTTTGATTTTTCAGTCTAATTATGGTTTGCTTCACGGATAGTGACAGCTCTTTGGATTTCATATTGAGAGTCGACAGCAACTGCTTCCAAATGCAAATGTCACACCTAGAATCAACTCCAGACCTTTTGCCTGCTTAATTGATAATGAAATAATGAGGGAATAGCCCACACCTGTCCATGAAATAGCTTTTGAGTTGATAGTCCCATTACTTTTGGCCCCTTTAAAAAGTGGGAGGCACATATAGAAACTGTTGTAATTCCTACACCGTTTACCTGATTTGGATGTAATTACCCTCAAATTAAATCTGAAAGTCTGCAGTTAAAGCACATCTTGTTTGTTTCATTTCAAAGCCATTGTGGTGGTGAATAGAGGCCAAAATATGAAAAGTCTGTCAATGTCCCAATATTTATGCACCTGACTATATATATGGCCACACTCACCATATATTACCATAAAATATGTTGGGGACAAAAATTTTAGGACAAATACAATTCTTGGTCAAATGGAAAGGTTTTGATTAGGAAGAACGTTCATGGGAACCTGCTAATAATCTTCATGAGCTAAGAATAAGAAATTCTACCAACAGTTCCTAGGTAAGCCTGAAGTGACTGAAGAGATAGGGCATGCTCTCACAAGTGCCACTGGCTACCCTTACGTTAGTGGTGGGAGTGCCGATGAGTTGCCAGGTCCGGCGGCTCAAGGGGATTCCAGGCAGCTGACTCCTGTCCTGACAGTCTGCCTGGTTGAAATACCAGGGTCCTCAATGTGCACACCACCGCCATTACTGACAGGCTGGGTGGGAAGGCTCCACATTCTTTCACAGGTCTAGCACTAAACAGTGCATGTGTGCCCTCTACTAGTCATATTTATAACCGCCAGCTGATGATCAGATCCTAGTTCCCAAATAAGGTAAGTCCGTCCAGCTTCCTGTACTTTGTTTTTAGAGAAGCCTGCATGCTGTTTGAATGTGGCAACTATAATCTCAAGATCCTTGTTCCAGTTAAGCCTTGTACCTTGGAATAACTCTCTGTGTTCCAAAGTCTTTCTGCCTAATCCCTGTTTGTACCTCGCCAGTCTGAGTAATTCTACATGTACTGAAGTCCTGCTGTCTGACCCATGCCTGTACCTTGCCAGTCTGGGAATCCCTGTGTACCGAAGTCCCATTGTCTAATCCTTGCCCGTGCCTAGTCAGCATCAATAACATTGTGTGTCCTGAAGCCTTGTTGCCTAGCCCGGGCCTCTCTTGCCAATTTCCATCTGAAAAACCTGCGCTATATTTTCACTAAAGAGTACAAAATTATCACCTCTCGCTCCACACATATAAACATATATTTAGCATGTCTGATTATTGTATGCGTATACAAAGTCTGTGTATAAAAAAGTATTAGATTCAACAATTCTACTTATTTTACTGCCACTGAACAGATTAGCAATCTTCACAACACCCGAGGTAATTATCAGTATTGTGTATCAACCCACTGTGAGAATGTAAAACTTCCTAACTTATGCTGGGTACACACTTGAATGATATATTATTCGATCCAGTGATGACTGATATACCGTTCTATTATCAGCAGGTTTCTCTACCCGATATGTCTGAACGACGTAGTTCAGACATATATGATTGGCCCTGCCGATGCAGATATATCTAGCAGATATATCATTTCATCAGGCTGTCTGTATGACCGGCCCACTGACTGCCCGATATGTCGCCTGCCGAAGTAATTGAATATGACGTCACATGTGGGTGGGCCCATTGAAATGGCTTTACAGGCCACACACATAGGCCGAACGATTGGTATGTGTGTATGCATGAATTGTTAGATAGGTCGGCAGGTCAGCTAGGTTTACTGTATGTACCAACATGTTACTTATTGTATGTAGGCTTGTCACAATGCTTTAAAAATATAATACATTATTAACTGAAATTCAAACTATGGCCTATATTGCAGGTTTCCAAATATGAACAGTAAATAACATTTTATTTTCTACAAAGTGAATTTGATTGAGATTTCCAGGATATTATGCCATGGTAACCGATCCATAGATCAAAGTACAACATATGGTCAGGAATCGTAACTGCAGGTTGTAATATTGTATGTAAAAAGTAAAAAAAAAAAAATAACTGTTCTCTGAACTTTAGATGGTGTGCATTTTAAACTATCATTTGCTGATTACAGATATAAAGTGTACCTGTAACCTGCACACATTTCAGACCATTGTAAAGCGCAAGGGTGCAAAATCCTCATTGGTGACAATTTGCTTTTCAGTTGGGATGTAGATATCTATCCCAGCTGTCGGCGGTCAGAATGTCGGCACCAGAATCCCGACACCAGTCAGAATGTCGGCACAAGCATCACGACAGTACTGGGGTTAGGCACTAAGGGGAGGGTTAGGGCTAGGCACTAGGGGGGGGGGAGAGCTTAGGTTTAGGCTACGGGGTGGAAGGGTTAGAGGTAGGGTAATACACTTACCTTCATCTGTCGGCACAAATGACACACAGCTATTTTCATTTAGCAAAAACAAACAAACAACAAGCAATATATATTTCTCACCTTCCCACTGCAATGTAATGCAAAAACAAAAAAAAATAGTGGGGAAATATCTAGATGTAATGGAAATAAAAAAAATAAAATTAATAAAAGGAATAAAATCAGCAAAAATGCCACATATCATAATGGCAGTGACGAAGACCCCTTGTACTCAATTAACAAATGATCTATTAGACAAAACAGACTATTATTTTGTTCTGAAGGAGTATGATAGAGATGTTACAAGGCTTTAGGCTTGTACAAGGCTGCTAGGTTTTATTTCAAAGTGTTTTTTTTTTTTTCTAAGTGGGACTACATGTACAGCATAACTTAAAGAGTTAGTCAGGAGTTCTTACTAGCTATATCCTCTGCGATCAGTGAGGGATGATGATTGACGGATTTTTCCATTCTTTCATTGCAGGTAATCATATATTTGCACCAGGCATCTATTATAGAAAAACCAATGCTGTCTGGAATTCTCTGATTTGTTAGGTAATCATATATTTGCACCAGGCATCTATTATAGAAAAACCAATGCTGTCTGGAATTCTCTGATTTGTTAGGTAATCACATATTTGCACCAGGCATCTATTATAGAAAAACCAATGCTGTCTGGAATTCTCTGATTTGCTAGATATACTGTCTTTAATTAATATCTGTAAACTCCAGAGTAACTTTAAATTTAATTATATAGTCAGATCTTATCTCCTAGCTTCATGGGATGCTGTTTTGGCTCTGCTTGTTTGTATTAGAATTTTATGACTTGTATCTGGTGTGGGTGAGGGTATTGAGGGTGGGTGTAATCAGTGACTACACATGTTATGCTTAACTATATAATCAATAGGTTACAAGGCTGCTAGGTTTTATTTCAAAGTGGGTTTTTTTTTTCTAAGTGGGACTACATGTACAGCATAACTTAAAGAGTTAGTCAGGAGTTAAGCAGGAGGAAGACAGGAGGACAACATTTTAAAAGAACTCTATAACTTGGAAAAAAAAGCAAAGGATCTTCTGAGCTTTTGGAAATCTGCTACTCAGCAACCAGCTTCCATTATAACCTGAACACACCTTTTGCCAACACCCTGCTTCAGCATTGCAAGCAACTACCTGCTTACTGAACATTTAATACTTGTATGTTTGCTTTTCCTCTCTACATTGTTTAAATCATTCCAATACCACTGTCAATTTATCTTTATACCACTGTAGTACCTACCATTGTTTCACACGTATTCCTATATATATATATATATATACACATACATATTCATACTTTAGACTAATTCTCAAGTCTTGCTACTTTAACCGCTCTATACTCCTTTTTCGGTTATAATATACTTTTGTAGTTGTGCCTTTACATCTTCCAGCACTGTTCTTCCTTTTATCTGATTTTGACCTTTGACCTGTACTACTCCCTCATCTCACACTCATTACTACTACTGACTCCCCCCCCCCGACTGCCTCATCTACACAATGTCTCTTTTCTTCTACTCCTCACTCAGCTGCTACATTATTTTCTCCTCTACCACCAGTTTTCACCTCTTTTCTCCATCCATAGTCCCCTCTACATTCTCCCCCTCCTCTGTCTCTCTTCATCACATAAGTCTCTCAACTGCATCTCCCATAACTCCAGTATTATTCACTACTCTTCCACCATGGTCCTGCTACACCACCACTAAACCCTGCACCCTCTCTTTTCTCCAAGATACCTACCCTTCTCCCCCCCCCACACACACACCACACTAAACCTCCACCTTACCCACCACCTGTCATCCTTCCTCATTCAGAAGCCAGCCACATAACCCCACACTCCTTATTCCCCTTCTCTAGATCAATATCACCTCCACACTACATCAACCCTAATAATCTCATTCTCCTCTCGCCTCTTAACTCTGTCCCTCTCTCCTGTTCCCTCTGGAAAGCCAGTTTTGTCTATAATAAACTGGTCCCTGTTCATGAGCACTTGATCTGCAATGCCTTGATTCTCCTTGCCATCACCAAACCCTGGCTATACCCCTCTGGCACCACTGGTCCTGCAAAATTCCACCATCACTTGGCTTCCTGGCTTTTAATCTTCAACTGGGCCCTCGAGACCCATTTCTTCCTCAATGCTATCCAGCGCTCATCCTAACCCACTACTCTATGCTCCTTCCTCACCATCTAGCCCATCTGTGTCACCCCTGTTTGTCTGACCCTCCCCTCAGAATGTAAGCTCTCACGAGCAGGGCCCTCTTTCCTCACGTGCTTCTTATTGCCTTACTTTTACTTTCATTTACAATGGTACCTAAAACTTGGTTACTGACACCCTGCTGCTTATTTAGGTGTTATGCAGCATTGTTTATAAATCATGTCCTTGTCCTGCATTGTCTGTACTGTTAATAACTGTTGTCCTGTGTGCTCATTTCTTTCTGTACTTTGTAAGGCGCTGCGGAACCCTTGTGGCGCCATATAAAGGATAATAATAATAATGTTTAGAGCCACTGCTTTGATAAAATTAAAGTGGCATTTGGTCTCTAATGTAACTTCAACACTTTTTGCACAGCACCTCTTCGCAGATGTTACTGCTTCCCTGTACAGCAGTGGCCACTTCCAGTTTGTAGTGGCAACTATAGATGTGTCCTCATACATGTGTCTTCATACACATACGCCAAGTTCCGTAGTGCTACGTATACAGATTCAATCTCACACAGACATACAAGTGTCGCATATCAAATTAATCAGTGCAGTCTCTTGAAGCGGCTTCTTACATTCAATTGCGACTAAGATGCATTTTCAGGTGAAATAGATACTTCATCGCTCAGCGCTGCTCCCTAGCACCAGGCATCTCGCGCTGCACGGCGCATTGTAGTCAGTTGTATCAGGACATGCATCTTGCAGTGCACTGGGTGGACCACACTTGTTTAAAGTCAAAGTTACTTGCAGTGCACAATCCAGGGCACATTGTAAATGAGGTCCTATGCAAACAATCTTTTATAAGCTGTACCAATATTGATGTGCATTCAGCATATGAATTAAAAGTTCAAATGTTTTGTCATAACCAGTTTTAAAAGGCAATGATGGGTCATTAGCCAATCCTTGATGTCAAATGCAACAGGTGCTTTATAGGAAGGTTCTTAAATAGATTTAACCAGTGGCACATTTTACCTAGGGACTGGCGCTCCCCCAGTAAAATCTGCCACCTCCAGTCGAAGTCTGTGCACTGGTTTCCCCATTGGGAGCACTATTTGCTAATCACGGGACAGGCAGTCCCAGGGGGAGGTGTTTTCTCACGATTAGCAAAGAGCTTCCAATGGGACACCACTCCCAAGCCTTGCCACCAACCATAGCCGACTTCTAGGGGCTGCAGCCATTGCCGTTCCTACAAGCTGGTATTTCTGCACATGTGCAGGTCCCAGGACACATGTCAGATCCATTGTGCATACGCAATGGAACTGGCAGGCGCCTGCATAGAGTCAAACAAAACACTGAATGACAGCCCCCCGCACCAAACAGGGTAGGATCTGCCAGTGGATTTTACATATTTTGGTTTGGAAAATAACAGCTATATGTTGAATGGTTAGACTCTGCTAAGTAAAGTGCCCCAGGAGTATGAGCGAATGTTACATAATCAGTAGGGCAATAATGCTTCTGTTCATTGTATTTTCACACCAATAGCACAAGGACATTTTCAGCTGTATGGGAAAGGCATTTAAAAAACATGTATTATTAGAATGACTGACAGAATATAAATGTTTAACAAGCAATAAACTGCACTTCTAATATGAGAAGTTCTGGGCAGTAAAAAAGATAATCGGAGCAGGAAAATGAGAACACATAGTGAAAGCATATAAAAGAGGAGAGAATAAGCAGGATGAGGGAGGAATAGGAGATCAATGTACAGGGTAATAAAAAGACAAAGAAATGCAGTCTATCAATGGGGAATGTATGTAAGTAACTCAGGTTACAAAACGCAGCTTGCACTCATGCTTAGAACTTTGTGACACAAACAAACTTTATTTTATGTACACACAATATATATATATATATTTATAATATATATTATCATTCTGCAACCAATACCAAGTCTTTCAGACAGATAGGAAATAAAGAAGTGAACAGAAGAAACAGTGCAAATATGTACATACAATGTGTATGTATGGTGTATTGGTTATATACACACACTTTCTATGTATAAGCTTCACCAGTCACACAGACACCATGAGTGCTATTGAACAGAAGTGCTCTAGAAAATTTCCCCATCAGTAACAATTCACTGACAGATATAAAGAACTCCTGAACGTTTAAACTATGCGTTTCTTCAGCTGCAAAATGCTGATTAACTCCAGTACAAGATAAACTTTACATTGTAAAAAGCAGAAGTGCACTGATGTCCCACATAAATCACTGTGAATTCTGTCTGAGTTTAGGAATGGTCATTTGTCTGAAGTAGGCAGAAAATATTCAACAATCTTCTTAGAAATGCTAAAAGTGCTTGACGTTTTCACAGACGTAAATGTTCTGAGTATCTTTACATACAATGTCACTGATTGTGGTAGACAAATAAGCCTAATCCAAGGCGGGTCTCCTGCCTTTAAAGTTGAAAGTTCAGGTTTGAGACCATGGGACAAAAAAAAGGTGTGACGCAAGGTAAGGTCATCCTCTCTCAGCATACAAGGTATTTACCTAGGATAAGAAAATAGGATTAAAAAAAAAAAAAAGTTACATTTTATCTTAGTTAAATGCAGAGGAGTAGAGAGGCATGATTTATGATTAGAGGATTTTATTACTGGCATTGTTGAGGTATATAATTGAGATGTACTTTTTAGTCATAATCAACCCCAAATGTCTTTTTTAATACATTTAAATCTCTTCTCAGCTCAATCACCTCCCCTCCTTCACTAAAGCATCAATGCCCAAGATCTTGAAATTGGTAACAATTAAGGTGCCCACACACACAGCGATATTTTACACGATCTGGCCTTTCTGACGCTTTGGAACGACAGATCGTGTAAAATATGGCGAAATCGTGAGTCCCCACTCACGATCACGATGCGATGCGCATCCCCGCTGGTCGCACATCACATCTTCAGATCTGCCGTACAGTAGGGCAGATCTGACAATCTAGGACCCGATGCACTGTAAAAAGTCTGACTGCAAGAGAGATCGTTTGAAGATTGGACACCAAATTGTGTGCAAATTGTGTGGAGATCGTGTGCTGAGCTGCCGGGGAGAGTTTCAAGGGAAATCGTACACATCGGCTGATTGTGGGCAGATCGGTATGTGTGTGGGCACCTTTAGACTTGAACTGGTAACTTCTTGCTCAGCTAGAAGCCTGTCAATTTCTTCTCTAACCCTCTGGAACCTGCTCTTCATTTGATACCAAAAATGAAGATGAAGGTCCTTATGTAAAAGCCTGGAAGTTGCAGAAACTGGCACGATTCTGGCAATGTAAGCTGGGTACACACTGACACACTGAGCAGATACATCGGCCAATGTATCTGCTGGCCATCGGACAGTGTGACCCGCGATATGTCGGTGAACGTTGGCGTTCACCGACATATCTGTGCTGCACAGCCGATGGACAGATATGTCTGCAGACATATCTGTCCATCTGCAGGTGTGTACAGGTGGTCTACAGACCTCCCGTACACACACAGTGGCAGCCGCGGGGAGGGGGGCGGGACACGCCCTCGAAACACTCCCCGGCCTCCAGGACCCAAAGGCACAGGCAAATGATGGCCGTTCAGTGTGTATGAACGACCATCATCTGCAGATATATCTGTCAGGTCTGTACCCAGTTTAAGACTGTAGGTTTAAATTGGAAATGATTTAAAAAGGCATAACCAGGTTGATTTTGCCTTTTAAATTATTGTCGTTTTAAAATTTACAGGCTAAATGGCAGGAAATGCACCAGCCCCTGCAACTTGTAGGTTATTACATAAGGGCAAAAGTATCCTCTGTCTGATCTCCCTACTGCAACTGGCTCTACTCTTGGATCCTCACACAATCTACCTGGTCCTCTTCGTTAGGCTTTAATTTCCAACACTTCACTGAGATTGCATCAACTGAGGTTTTCAATGATTTGATCACTGCTGAATCAAAAGGTCATTACTCACTTTGAATTCTCCTGGATCTCACTGCTGCATTTGACACTGTAGACCACTCTGTTGTCATACAAACGCTACAATCCCTACGTTTTCAGGACACCGTCATATCCTGGTACTCATTCTACTCATCAAATCACACATTCAGTATTTGTTCCACTGGGTCCACCTCCTCTGCCCTTATATCAGTAGCTAGAGAAGAACAAGTTTCAATCCCAGGTACTCTGCTCTCCTGTCTTTCTGCCATTTTCTCTTGGTTGTATTCTTGCCATCTCTCACTCAATCTTTCTAAAACATAGCTAATAATTTCCCCACCAGTCTACAGAGGTTACCTACTGGACATTTCTACGTCTATTGACAACCCAACAAATCAACCCTATCCCTAAATGTGTCATTCTTGGCTCAGAACAGTCATTTGTTTCCCACAATCTGTTTGCAAAATCTGCTATATACATCTAAGAAAAAATTCCAGAATGCACACATACAGCACACAAGGCACTATAGAAATGAACGTCTAATTAATGCACTCACCTCCTGTATGGACTATTGCAATACTGTTCTTCCACTAAACAGACTTTCACCCTTACAATCTATTTTGAATGCAGTTGCTAGATTGATTTTCCTTGCAAAACATTCAGTTGCTCCGCTCTCTCAGTCCTTAAATTGGCTGCTTGTCTTTTTCCAACTCCACTCTAAAATACTTCTACTAACATACAAGGATTTAAACAAGACTACAACATGCATCTCTTCTCTCAAAATTGCTGCCAACTCGACACCTCCACTCTGCAAAAGACCTGTGTCTCCTATCCACACGATTACCTGGTCCCTTTCTAGATTATAGGACTTTTACCAAGCTGCACACACTCTGTGGAATACTCTTCCTCACACAAGACATTCCTCTAGTCGTTAAATCTTCAAGCATTCCATGAAAATTCACTTCTTCAGGCAAGCTCATCAAATTCCAGAACCACCCAGTTAACCTTATAAAATATTCTACCTAATTACCTCCTCTCTACAGAGTTGTTTCCATACTCAAAAAACCCACTAACCCCAGGCTATCATTGCTGCATGACTGAGTCATCCAGCCCACTAAACAGTTTCGGTATGTACCACTCAACTTAATGTAACAAATTCCTATTTCACTATAGATTGTAAGCTTGCGAGCAAAGCTCTAACTTTTGTGTTGCTTTGTTAATGCCTTGTATTGTTTTATTACAGACCCAATAAATGGGGGGCGCGATCAGCGTGATCGCTCCGCCCATAGGCATAGGAGACTACTCCGACTGCTTACGATATGTTGCACAATCGCAAGGTGCAACATAATATGCTGCAGAATACTACACAGACACACAAATATATGTATATTCAAAAATACACACATGTGCATACTGTATGTATACACTGGGTCATAACTAGGGGTGTGCGACCAGTGACGCCTCACAGAGCTCTGTGGATGGCACCATCGCCACCCCACAGCCCTTGCTTCTGGCTAGCAGGGTGCCTGGAACAGCACCCTGCAGCCAGGATCACTGCTTCGGCATCAACCGAGCGTCCTTTAGCCACTCCTGGCAGACACCCTGCAGTCTGTGCTGCTGATTGGAGTGTCCTGAGGACACTCCAATCAGCGCTGCACATACTGGTGCTGCCGGCCCCACCTCCTCTGTGCAACGTAATGACGTCATGTGCCCAACGTCTTGATGTCAGGCACTAAGTGGGTGGGCAAGCACAGGGTTTAATTTAGCACTGTGTATACATATATAAACACATACTTTTACACACATGCAGTATAATTACCTGCTGCAAACCTTTTCTTGACCAGTGACATCCTATATCCAGAGCCCACCAACTCTATGTCCACCCCTGACAAAGTACGACCTTCACATGTAAACTGTGCTGCAGCTGTAGAGGAAGTGCTGCAAGTACCAAGTGGCTGCCAACGAGCATAAAGCCTGCCGCAAACTGCAACATGAGATAAAGATTAGACTTTATGAACTGTTTTGCATACTTTTCAGTACACCAAAAGGTTATTAAAGGAAACAAAAAAGCACATCATACAATTGGTTGCATGAAATCAAATTTGAAAAAAAAAAATCAAAAAATCAAAAACTGATTTGATTTAAATAGGATTTTTTTTTTTAAATAAATGTTTAAAAATTGAAAACGTTTACTTAAAATTTTTTTAATAAAAAATCCTATTTAAATCCAAAAAAATCTGATTTAAATCAAATAAATCCATTTTTTTTTTTAAACAATTGAATTGTCTGATGTAAGGTAACATGGGTAAATGTTCAAATATAACCAAGATTCTACAGTTATAACAAACTTCTATTACAGTAATTGGACAATGTGAACACTTCATTCAGTATAAGCAAGCAACCTTTTCTATCAATTGACCCCAGGGTTCCAGTTTATTGATGAGTTGTGCCCTACAACTCATAAGTTAGCATGTGCCTGCCTCAGCACTGGAGAAACCATTCCCACCACATCAGAACGCTGGTCTATTTGTCGGAGAACACCACAATGTACAGGAATGAGACCGATGCAGTCTTGAGGATCATCAGAATCACAGGCAGCAGTGCATTCTGAATCCTGCTGGGAGGTAGAAATATTGTGGCACTTCTTCATTGGGCACTAAACTACAGGGCTAGAATAGTTTTTATTTGATGAATTTTTGTAAATCATTGAACCTTCAGCAAAGATGAAACATGATCAATTACTTATTGTCAGACACTTCCTGCTGAATGGAAAGTTTATTATAATACAATCCAAAATTGTCCAGATTAAAAATAATAATAATGATCTTTAAGAGCTAACTTTTAAATGATTGATGCATAGATAAGCAAGTGCAAGTTCATTCACCAACAGTCCGATTAATACAGCCGCTGCCATGTGATCAGGTATGTAGTTCAATGCCCAGAAAAGAACTACATCCACCAAAATGTTTAACTCTGCAGAAGCAACACTGCACTATTTCCTGTGGTTTTGCTTAATACATTATAACTCTATTGATGATTTTCATTTACATTGACAGATCATATTTTTTCTGATGGCAAAAACAAGAGATATGGTAAGAACTTACCTTTGTTATCTCTGTTTCTACAAAGTCCATAGGGTCCACATGGTTGACCTTGGGGTATAGCTGGATCTGGATCCATGGGCACCACGCAGTTAAAGCTTTTGCTGCTCCCAGGATGCACTTAGGTCCATCCTCCTCTATACCCCGCCCCCGAGCCACAGGCACCTCAGGTGGTAAGCAGCCAAGGCCGGAGGAGGAGACTAAACAGAGAGAAGGAAGACTGGAACACACAAGAAACCATACTCACAGAAATGGGAGACGGAAAACCGGTGACCAGCCACACAGCCCATATGAAGCCAGGTGAGTCGGAGCAGGCACCCTGTGGACCCTATGGACTTCGTAGAAACAGAGATAAAGGTAAGTTCTTACCATATCTCTTGTTTTCTACTTCAGGGTCCATAGGGGGTCCACAGGGATGACCTTGGGGATGTCCCAAATTAGTTCAACTAAGGGCGGGGACGCTCCTGTGCAGAAAGGAGAACCCGGCGCCCGGACGATGCATCCTGAGAGGCAAAGGTGTCAAACGCATAGAACCTCAAAAACGTCTGAATGGAAGACCAGGTGGACGCCTTACATAGCTGAACAGCAGAGGCGCCACGTCTAGCAGCCCAAGAGGGACCCACAGAACGAGTGGAATGAGCCTTAACAGTAGCTGGCACAGGTAAACCCTCCTTGTTTATTGGCAGGCCAACCCCCTACTGTGAAAACCAAAGAGGACAAACAATGAATCAGACTTCCTAACAGAAGCAGTCCGGTCCACATAGATTCTAAGCGCACGGACTACATCCAAGGAAGCCTCACCAGCTGAGAGATCAGGTGACTGAAAAGCTGGCACAACAAGTTCCTGATTGATGTGGAACTTCGAGACTACTATAGGTAAAAACTCAGGACTAGTGCGAAGCACTGCTCTGTCCTAGTGAAAAATCAGAAAAGGGGGACGACAGGAAAGCGCCCCCAACTCTGACACCTTCATGGCAGAAGCAATTGCCAGGAGAAAAACAGTCTTAAACGTTAACCACTTGAGTTCCGCCGACTCAAGAGGCTCAAAAGGAGTACCCTGCAGGACCACCGCCAAGTCCCAAGGAGCCACAGGAGGCACGAAGGGAGGCTGGATTCGGAGAACACCTTGGAAAAAAGTGTGAACATCTGGCAGTGTAGCGATCCTTCGCTGGAACCATACGGACAGTGCAGACACATGCACCTTCGGGGAGGCAAAGTTTAAGCCTAGGTTCAAACCTGATTGAAGAAATTCCAAGATCCTAGAAACTCGGAACACCTGAGGATCATAGTTTCTGGACTCACACCACTGAAAGAAAGTGCGCCACACTCTGTAGTAAATCCGTGCGGAAGCAGGCTTGCATGCCCTGAGCATGGTACTAATAACCGAACCCGAGAAGTAGGTACGGAGCGTCGATGGAGAGGCTCCTCAGATCGGAGTACCAAGGACGTCTGGGCCACGCTGGAGCCACCAGCATGAGCGTGCTGCCGTCCTGCTTGAATTTCCACAGGACCCGAGGTTGTAGGGATATCGGATGAAACAGATACGCCAGGTGAAACGTCCATTTCACTGACGGCACGTCTACCAGACATGCGCCTGCATCTCTTGTCCTTGACCCGTAAACGGGCAACTTGTGATTGTGATGGGAGGTCATCAAGTCCAGCTCCGGCAGCCCTCATCTGTCTACGAGTAGCTGAAACACCTCCGGGTGAAGCGACCATTCCCCGGGATGCACGACGTGACGGCTGAGGAAGTCCGCCTCCCAATTGAGGACTCCGGGGTTGAAAACCGCCGAGATTGCTGGAATGTGGCAATCCGCCCAAGCAAGGATGCGAGACACCTCCGACATCGCAGCCCGACTGCGACTTCCTCCCTGGTGGTTGATGTACGCCACCGTGGTGGCGGACTGAACTAGAACCGCCCTTCCTTGAAGAGCGGTGCCGGACGACTGCAGGGCCCTGTACACCGCCCGCAGTTCCAGGATGTTGATGGGGAGAAATGCTTCTTCCGCAGTCCAACGTCACTGCCCCCCAACCCCGGAGACTGGCATCTGTTATGAGCAGAACCCAGTCCGGGATCCAAAAGGGGCGCCCCTCGACCAGATGGGCTGTCTGAAGCCACCAATCCAAAGACTGCCGAACCTCCGGGGACAACACCAGCATCTGAGAGCGGATCCGGTGAGGTAACCCATTCCATTCTGATAGAATCAGCCCCTGCAGGGGCAGTGAATGGAACTGGGCAAATTGCACCATGTCGAATGCCGACACCATGGACCCCAGAACTCTCATTGCCGAATGAACAGACAGGCGGCAACTGTGTATCCGCAGCTGTAGGGAGGAGACCTTTTCTGGAGTCAGGAAGATCCTTTAAAGCAGTACCTCCGGAGAGCTCGCCAGCAAAAGGAGGTCATCTAGATACGGCAGCAGCCGTACATTCTGGCTAGGAAGATGTGCGGCCATGATCGCCATCACTTTGACCTCTCCACGGCACCAAGGGTATTCAACCAAAGGGTAGCGCCCGAAAATGACAGTGATGCTGCAGGATAGCGAAACTCAGATACCGCTGGTGCGAGGGTGCTATCGGAACATGGAGGTAGGCGTCCTGCATATCTAGCGAGACCATGTAATCCCCAGGTTCCATCGCCAGAATGATGAAACGTAGCGTTTCCATCCTGAATTTGGGAACTCTGAGGAATTTGTTTCGAGACTTCAAATTGAGGATAGGGTGATGAGAACCATTGGGTTTCTGCACCAGAAACAGAGTAGAGTAGTACCCTGTCCCTCGTTATGATTGAGGAACGGGAACAATGACCCCTGCTTTCAGCAAGGACTCTATAGCTTCCTGAATCTGCAAAGCTTTGGTTTTGTCCTGAGAAGGACTCGTGCAGAAAAACTGGTGGGGCGGTCTGTGCCGAAAAGACAGGGCGTGCCCCTGGGAGACCACTTCTCGAACCCAGGCATCCGTGGTGGTATTGTGCCAGCACTGGGCAAATTGAAGAAGTCGGCCTCCCACTCTGGGGTCCCCCAGAGGGAGGCCCGTCCCATCAGGCTGAAGGTTTATCTTCCTGCTTGGAAGAAGGGCGCCTGGCACTCCAGGCCTGCTTCTTGGGCTTAGAGGCGGTCTTGGACGCCGACTGCCTCAGGAAGGACTGACCTTTGGCCTTGCCCTGAACCCAAAAGGACCGAAAAGCGGAGCTCCGCACCTTAGCAGGTGCTGAGGCCGAAGGGATGAAGGCTGATTTAGATTTAGCCAGAGTATCCACTATTTTGTCCAAGTCTGGACCAAATAGCAACTCCCCATTAAAAGGTAAGGCCTCCAGGCCCTTTTTAGAGTCTGCGTCATCTCTCCAGGACTGCAGCCACAAGGACGGACGTGCAGACACAGCTGCAGCCAAAACCCTAGATGTCAGCAGGCTGGCATCTAACGATGCTTCCCCAATATAGGAAGCCGCATCTCTCATCTGTCCTATCAACGCTCTCTGGATATCTGGAGCATCATCAGGAAAGGTATCCTCTAAAGCGTTAGCCCAGCTCTCAACGGCTTTAGCCACCCAAGAGATGGCCATGGACGGACGGGCCACTGCCCTTAAGAGAGAATAGATAGACTTTAAGCAAGTCTCCACTTTCCTGTCCATGGGATCCTTCAGAGAAGAGATAGACGGCAATGGCAACGTAGCACTTTTAATTAAGCGGGTGACATGGGAATCCACCGCCGCTGCAGTTTCCCATTTCCTGCAATGAAAAGGATAGTTGGATGCCAACCGCTTCTGTGTTTGGAATCTCTTACTAGGCGACTGCCAGGCCCCCGCCATATGATCAGTCAATTGGTCAGACAGGGGAAAAACATTTGAAGTTACCTTTGCCTTTTTAAAATTAGGATACTTCGACCGAGGAGCCAGCGCATCCTCTTCTATGTGAAGGATGGCCTGCACTGCCCTAACCAATGCCGGAACATTAATGGAGGACTTTGACTCTGATGCCATGGCCCAGGAGGTGGAGACTGAGTCCTCATGTACTTCTCCGTCATCTGAAGACACGTCCGTGTCCCTTAACTGCGCAGCCAGTGAAGCTGTAACGGGGCGCTTGGACGCCTTTGGGGGCATGTCACTATGTAACTTAGACTGAAAAGTCGAAGACGAAGCCACCAGACTCTGAACAGAGCTGGAGAGTACGTACACAGGCAACCCCGAATAAGGACCCACAGTCTGAGACCCGGGAGGAGACTGCAATAAATGCGGAATACCCGGGGAATGGGGGATGGTAGGCTGGGGCAACACCCTAGTAGGGGGCAGCAGTCGGGACTGCTAAACGGTCCGCGATTGACGCCAGCACTTGTGAAAACATCGCCCAAGGAGGATCCTGCGCAGTAGAGGGTCTAGACTCGCCAGGTGCCAGCTGGCACCGCACGCACAGACCATCCTGTGATAAATCCTCTTTATCAACCCCTGCAGAACAGCGTCTGCAGGAAAACAACACAGAAGCCACGGAGAGCTCAATCTCCTCATCAGACATGACACAGTAAATTTCCAATAAATATGTATCACCGAGAAGAGGTGAGGCGTATAACACCTGCGCACTCCCAAGTATGCAACACAAACAGCCCACAAAATGGTACTCAGGAGCACACCACTGTATGTGACTGACCTCCCCCACACACCTGCGGGCCGTAGGAGAAGGAAAGGGATAGTTATAAGAAGACAGTCAGTAGAAATTAGCACAGACAGCAGCACTAACAAAAGTCACATACCATGCAGGAAGTTATACTCACTGCACCTTTCGCTACAATCAACCTCCCAGATTCAGTGTCTGGGAGGGCTATAGCGCTGCGAACACAGTCCTTTTGCAGGGGAGAGGTACGCAGGGGGACTGGTCCATGCACCGCCTGGGAGATCTGCGTTTGCCACAAGAAAATGGCCGCCGGAGAGCTCTGAGGAGGAGTGGCTGAAGCAGGAACAGCCCAGCGACGCCAGCATGCATGAGAGAAGGCGCACTGGGCTGAGGGGAGGAGCCGCTAAGCCAGGGAAGGCTGCCTCCCCTGGCTAGTAATTAACTCCAGGGAAGCTGGTTCCCTTCCAGCAATTATACTCTGGTGGTCCAGTGGTCACACGGGGTATTCCTTATGAAGGGGGAGCCCGCCACCGCTACTAGCGCCGCCGGTCTGTTCCCAGAGACAGGCGGCTAAAGACTGCATTTTACCATGCGGGCAATGCGATGTGCTGCCCACGGCTTACCTGTCCCCGTGACTCCGGCAGCAGTCTGTGGGAGGTCCCAGAGACACGCTAGTACTGACTCCGGGGTCCCGCTGCGAT
The DNA here is from genome assembly GCA_031769625.1 of Taudactylus pleione. NCBI lineage: Eukaryota > Metazoa > Chordata > Amphibia > Anura > Myobatrachidae > Taudactylus > Taudactylus pleione. The sequence goes on along the minus strand of JAUIMM010000213.1, from coordinate 12,274,864 downwards.
CCCCAGATCAGAACTGGCGTCGCAGCGCCAGCCGGGTTCTTGGAGTGGCAGCGTGGACGTCCAGATGGACAGTGTGATGCTGCCGCTCTGAAGAAAAAATTAAAGAAATAAAATCCTCTTCTTAAAAATTAATAATAAGCTTAGGGGATGCTTATGCAGCCCCAACGCGTCAGGGTGACCAGACTCCGGCTGGGCACCAACTAAAACTGAGGTGCAGGTATAGAGGAGGATCCAGATCCAGCTATACCCCAAGATCAACCCTGTGGACCCCCTATGGACCCTGAAGTAGAAATACTGCATATTACTGACCCAGAAAGCTTAAACCACAAGTAGCAATATTACAAGCATCCATATTTGAAATGGTTAAAATTATATTTGCATTGGCTGTGCGACTGATTGCAGGTTGCCGATGAGTTTTACCAATAATTGTCTGCAAAATAGTGGCTAATTCTTCAAAGGATTAGTGACAAAGTGTATAGCAAAATATTTTTCTCTGATTACACTCTACTTCTGACATTGTTGGTTCTGAGAAGAACACGTGCCTTTCACATCTGAATCTCTGCACATTTTAAGTATGCACCACCTGCAGTGCAGCATGGTCTTACCAAGGTGCAGTTACTTGCTTATTTCTTTACTTAACTCCCAACTCAGAATCAGCCCCTATATATTGTGACAGTTAGGTTAGGGGGTCCCTCTCCTGGGTAGAGGACTCCTTCCTTACACACACACACACAGCAGCAGGGAAGCAGCACACCAGTCTGGATGCAAGTACAAGCTGGTCGGCGCCAGTCTTTATTGTACAATGTCAGAAACATAAAGAAAACAAATATAAATCCTAGCCCTGTCGGGGCACTAACTTCACAGGTAGTTCCCTCACTACCAGAACCTGGCAGGGCCTAATGCCCTCGCCAGCAACAAAAGCACAGCACAACACTCACAGTTAGGTATCCAAGTGTCTCTGAGCAAACTCCCTGTCTGCTCTCCCAGGTGAGACAATCAGCCCTCAACACACTAGGCTTATATTGGCCACTCTCAGGTGGAAAACTAACAAGCCTGATACCAGGCTGCGAGAACCAAAACCTGGAGTGGCCGTGGGTGGAGCCCTCCCACTCCTCTCACCCACAACCCCCAGGTCCCAAACCGGCTTTTCAAAAAGCCGAAACTCAAGCCTGCTACACTGCAGACTTTCTCCTGGGGGTTTAAAACACAAAAGACAGGAATCTGGGACAAATGTACCTGCCACAGACCACTGTACCAGTGATCCTATCACATATCCCCCCCCCTTTGTTTCGACCTGTGGGGCGGAATAACTGAAGCCCCCAAACAATGAATGCGTGACAACGCGTCAGCATTGGCTAGCTGGCTTCCTGGCCTGTGTTCCACTGAAAATTTAAAAGTTTGTAACGCCAAGACCCATCTTGTAATTCTCGCATTACTGTCCTTATTTTCAGACATCCACTTCAGAGGGGCATGGTCAGTGATCAATTTGAACTTTCTTCCGACCAAGTAGTACCTGAGAGCCTCTAACGCCCACTTTATGGCCAACGCCTCCTTCTCCACTGTGGCATAGTTTCTCTCATGTACATTCAACTTTCTGCTAAGATAGAAAATAGGGTGTTCCTCACCCTCCTTGTTCTGGGACAGGACCACTCCTATACCTACTTCTGATGCATCGGTTTGTACTATGAATTCCCTTTCAAAATTAGGAGTCATCAGGACTGGTTGGGAACACAACGCTACTTTCAACTCCTGAAAAGCTTTCTCTGCCTCAGGACTCCATTCTACCATGACTTTTTGTTTGCCTTTGGTCAGGTCAGTCAGTGGGACTGCCATGGTGGCAAAGTTGGGTATAAACCTCCTGTAGTACCCCGTAATTCCCAAGAAGGCTCTCACCTGCTTCTTATTCAGAGGCAGTGGCCAGTTTTGTATGGCATCAACTTTATTGAGCTGAGGATTTATCAGGCCTCTGCCAATGGTGTATCCCAGATATTTTTCTTCCTCCATGCCTAGACAACACTTTTTTGGGTTGGCTGTCAAACCTGCCTTATAGATGGAGTCCAACACCGCTTGCACCCTGGGTAAGTGAGACTGCCAACCAGGACTATGAACGACCACGTCATCCAGATAAGCAGCCGCATACCGTCTATGGGGCCTTAGAATCCTGTCCATCATTCTTTGGAAGGTAGCAGGTGCCCAATGTAGCCCGAAGGGCAACATCTTGTACTGAAACAAGCCCTCTGGCGCTGAAAAAGCTGTCTTTTGTTTGGCACTCTCGGTTAACGGTACTTGCCAATACCCTTTGGTTAGGTCAAGAGTGGTTAAATACCTTGCCGTACCTAGTCTCTCAATCAGTTCATCCACTCTTGGCATCGGGTAGGCATCGAATTTTGAAACACTGTTCAACTTTCGGAAGTCATTGCAGAAACGCACACTCCCGTCGGGCTTTGGAATCAACACAATGGGACTTGACCATTCACTATGTGATTCTTCAATAACCCCTAACTCTAGCATATTTTTAATTTCTTTCGACACCGATTCTCTTTGTGCTTCTGGTAACCTATAGGGCTTTAGATTAACTTTAACCCCTGGGTCAGTGATGATGTCATGTTTAATGACCAAGGTTTTCCCAGGTACGTCAGAGAACAGCACCCTATTTCTAATCAGAAACTCCTTGATCTCTTGTTGTTGAATTGCCGACAGGGTTTTTGCCACTGTCACTTCGGGAACTAAGGGCCCTGGACTTACTGGAGGGTCTCGGACGGCCGACAGTACCGTTCTATCTTTCCAGGGCTTTAACAGATTTATATGGTATATCTGTTCCGGCTTTCTTTTCCCCGGCTGGTAAACTTTGTAATTGACCTGCCCCACTCTTTCTAAGATTTCAAAGGGCCCTTGCCATTTAGCCAAAAGTTTATTTTCCACAGTGGGAACCAATACTAACACTCTGTCCCCAGAGTGTTAGTAACTGAGCATTGCGGTTGTATACCCTCTGCTGTGCCTGTTGAGCCTGTTCCAGGTGCTCTCTCACTATCGGCACTACCGCAGAAATTCTCTCCTGCATTTGAGAAACATACTCAATCACCGTTTTGTAAGGACTAGACTGCCCCTCCCATGTCTTTTTGGCAATGTCTAGTAACCCCCTTGGGTGTCTCCCATACAACAAGTCGAAGGGTGAAAACCCGGTGGAGGACTGGGGAACTTCTCTTATGGCCAACAATAAATACGGCAATAAGTAGTCCCAATCCCTACCATCCTTGTCGACCACTTTCCTAAGCATGTGTTTTAACGTCTTGTTAAACCTCTCGACCAGCCCATCGGTTTGGGGGTGATAAACCGAAGTTCTTAACTGTTCGATTTTGAACAGGCGGCATAACTCTTTCATGACTTTGGACATAAACGGTGTACCCTGGTCAGTTAGTATCTCCTTAGGTATACCCAGCCTGCTAAAGACATGAACTAGATCTCTGGCAATGGTCTTGGTTGACGTATTATGCAACGGGATCGCTTCCGGGTACCTGGTAGCATAATCCATTATGACCAGAATATACTGGTGTCCCCTGGCAGACTTCATTAAGGGTCCAACCAAATCCATCGCTATTCTTTCAAACGGCACCTCTATGATAGGCAATGGAACTAGTGGACCCTTAAAATGTGGCCTGGGAGCATGATACTGACACTCAGGGCAGGATGCGCAAAAGTCAGATACCTCTTTATGAAGACCGGGCCAGAAAAACCTCTGCATTATTCGCTCAGTGGTTTTCTCTACCCCTAGATGGCCTGCCGTTATATGACCATGGGCCAGATCCAACACTGTTCTTCTGTAGGCTTTGGGAACTATTAGTTGTTCCACAACATCTTCCCCCTTCTTAGTCACCTGATATAACAAATCCTGACACATTGCCATGTGGGGATAGGACAAAGGACTATCAGGGTCTACGGGTTTACCATCAACTACTTTTACATTCTCCCTGGCTTTTACCAAAGTAGGGTCATTCAACTGCTCGACGGCAAAGACCTCTCTTCTGACCTCTAAATCAGGCAGATAATCACCTGGCCCAACAACACTTCCCACCTCAATGGGAGGCACATCAGTTGGCGGGCCACCGTCACGTTCCGCATTCTCTAGTTCGCCAACCATAGTAGAAAAAGGGAATAACTCTGACTCAGAAGAAACTCCCTCCTCCACTACATCGACAACCTTCTCAAATGGATCGGGGTCGTTCACCTCTGGAACAAAACGGCTTTCCCACAACTTCCAGAAGTGAGCAAAGTCTCTCCCCAATATTGCATCGTACACCAGACCATGCACCAAACCCACAGAAACTATAGCAGAGCCACATGGTGTCTCGATGTTCACCTCGGCCGTAACATAATATCGAGTATCCCCATGTATGCAGGTCACACCAACAGTTTTCCCTGTATGCCTCAAGGGGTTCACCAGCTCAGCTTTTATAAGTGTCACCAAGCTACCAGAGTCTAACAGTGCCTCTACTCGGTTGCCATCTACAGTGAGTATACACATGTGCTTATCAGTCTCAGCCTGCCGGTCAGCCGTACAGGCTATCTGTGCAAAGAAAGACCCCCTGCGGTAGACATGAGCAGTATCACATTGCATAGGTTCAGTTGTAAGTGCACAATTAGCGGCAATATGGCCGAAGCCACCACATCGGAAACACTGAGTCATATTAATGTCTAGTCGTTTACGGGGCAAGAACCTTCCCGGCCTGGCAGGCTTGTCTCCAGGTTCTACACCCTCAGTCTTAGGTACATTCCACCGCCAGCACCCTTCTCCCCTGGAACAGTCTTACCAGTGTCTCTGGGAGTTCGCCGGTGCGCCATCGGGGCTCGGTGGGGCATACTCATCAGCTCCTCAGCCGCCACGTACCTCTCCACCAGCTCGACCAACTGGTCCGCGGACTTAGGGTCTGCATGGCTCACCCACTTGCGCAGAGTCACAGGTAATGATCGCAGGTACCGGTCCATCACGACCCTTTCCACGATCTGTGGTCCCGTCAGCGTCTCGGGCTGTAGCCATTTTGAGGACAGATGGACGAGGTCATGCATCTGTGAACGTGGAGGCTTGTCCTTATGAAACTCCCAGCGGTGGACCCGTTGGGCACGAACAAAGGTGGTGACTCCCATGCGAGTTAGGATCTCCTGTTTTAGTTTTTTATAGTCCTTGGCATCAGCCAGGCATAAGTCGAAATATGCTTTTTGTGGCTCCCCAGACAAAAAAGGTGCCACCAGACTTGCCCACTGCTCCTGGGGCCAACTCTCCCTTTCGGCCGTTCTTTCAAATGCGGCGAGATAGGCCTCCACATCATCGCCCGAAGTCATCTTTTGGAGGAAGTGAATGGCTCGTACGGAGTGAGTGGTGGTGGGAGGACCAGTATTAACATCTCTGGGCCGGGCGACCAGGTGCTGTACCACCTCTCTTATGGCCTGGCTGTTTTCCGCTAAGGCCTGGTGGGTTTCCTCAATGGCGACCTGTTGAAGTCTGTTAGTCTCCTGCTGAGCTCTGGTAGATTCCTGCTGAAGTTTGTTTGTCTCCTGCTGAGCTGCTGTAGCTTGAAGCAAGGCCTTAATAATGTTCTCCATTTTGTCCTGGGGTGTAGGTTGGAAGCTGAACCTTGCCTCTCTGAGCATTGGCTGACGCCTCCTCTATGGGACTCCAAGGACACAGGGTTATTTCCACACTCACAAATTGGGTGTCTGTCCCTTTAATTTTTAAACGAAAAGTTTTCCTCTCGCTGCAACTTCAGTGTGTGTGGGTGCCCGCATTCTCCACCATATTGTGACACAGTTAGGTTAGGGGGTCCCTCTCCTGGGTAGAGGACTCCTTCCTTACACACACACACAGCAGCAGGGAAGCAGCACACCAGTCTGGATGCAAGTACAAGCTGGTCGGCGCCAGTCTTTATTGTACAATGTCAGAAACATAAAGAAAACATAAATATAAATCCTAGCCCTGTCGGGGCACTAACTTCACAGGTAGTTCCCTCACTACCAGAAACTGACAGGGCCTAATGCCCTCGCCAGCAACAAAAGCACAGCACAACACTCACAGTTAGGTATCCAAGTGTCTCTGAGCAAACTCCCTGTCTGCTCTCCCAGGTGAGACAATCAGCCCTCAACACACTAGGCTTATATTGGCCACTCTCAGGTGGAAAACTAACAAGCCTGATACCAGGCTGCGAGAACCAAAACCTGGAGTGGCCGTGGGTGGAGCCCTCCCTCTCCTCTCACCCACAACCCCCAGGTCCCAAACCGGCTTTTCAAAAAGCCGAAACTCAAGCCTGCTACACTGCAGACTTTCTCCTGGGGGTTTAAAACACAAAAGACAGGAATCTGGGACAAATGTACCTGCCACCACTTTACCAGTGATCCTATCACAATATCTATATCTATATATACACATACATACATACATACATACACACACACACACACACATATAAACTGAACAGGGCTGGCACTCCTCCCAATCAGATTACAACAGCTCTGGGTGCCCAGGGTTGCCTCAGAAATTGTGGGGCCCGTGACTGACAGAATAGGCAGGAATGTATTTCCACCCCTTGCATTGCAACATGGGTTGTCCAAGGCAGTTAAGGTCCGTACACACTGGGCGATTAAAGTGGATGACTTAATGATAACGATATCGTTATCGTTCAGTCGTCCACTTTATCGTCCATTTTTAACATCAAAATGATGAACGATAACGACGACGCGCATTCCCGCGGGTCGTTCGTCATTATCGTTCATCGAGTAAACATGCAGGCCAACCTGACAATGTTGTCAGGTTGCTGCATGTTTGGGAATGGGGGAGAAAGCCCGGCGCTGAACGATATTGTTAATGATATCGTTCAGCGGGTTTGCTCAATGTCATGAACGACATTGAGCACACCATGCCGGGGACACACTAGACCAGGGTTTCCCAACCACAGTCCTCAAGGCACACTAACAGTCCTGGTTTTGTGGATAGCCATACTGGAGCACAGGTGACTTAATTAGTACCTCAGTTATTTTGATTTAATCATCTGTGCTCAAGCCTGGATATCACCAAAACCAGGAATGTTAGTGTGCCTTGAGGTCCGAGGTTGGGAATCACTGCACTAGACTATATTGCTCAGGGAGCATATCGTCTAGTGTGTACGCTCCTTTCCTTGCTCTCTTTTTTCTTTCAGGTTTCCAAATATTCCAAAATACTGATTTTTTTTTAGTATGACTGATGGTGCATATCCACTACACGCTATAAATTGACGATTGAACGATAACATTGTTAAATCGTTAACTAATCGTGCAGTGAATATGCCGGCAACGACCAGCGATGCATACACTGAACATACTGCCCCGCACAGTATAATGGACGATAATGATATCGTTATCGTTCAGTCGTTCATTAGTCGCGTAGTGGATATGCACCTTTTGATAGTGAAACATTTGCTTTTTGATGATTCAATGTACACAAACTTTGTTTAAGGCATAAAATGATTAAAAATAAAGTATAAAATTACCATTAGGCTGTGTGTATAAGGTGTTTATGAAACAAATTAATTTCATGTATGTACACAAACTTTGTTTGAGCCACAAATTTATTGAATATATTGTATAAAATTACCATTAGGCTGTGTGTATAAGGTGTATATGAAACAAATACATTCTGTGTTTAGATTTTGGTCCCATATCTCATTATGGTAAACACATATTCCAAAATACGGAATATTCCGATATCCAAAATACCCCTGGTCCCAAGCATTTTGGATTTGGGAGACTCAACCTACAGTATATGTGTGTGTGTGTGTGTGTGTATATATATATATATATATATCTGCTACTCTGGCCTGGTCCCGGAGCATGCGCAATGAATCTGGCAGATGCCGCCGCTGCGCATAACTTCAGCTTCTGGGGACTGCATTGTTTGCAGCCCCGAGAAGCCGTGTAGGGCTGCCCGATAGGCAGAGGTCTCCGCTAATCGCAGCCCGGACTGGCAGTCCCATGGAGAGGAGACACCCCTCCATCCCCCGGGGCATGACTGGCAGGTGAGGCTTCCAATGGGAAATCGTTTACAGTCAGTGTAGCCAATGCAGTCACAGACTGCCCTGGCTCGCTGAAGTTAGGATTTTACTGGGTGGCCTGCAGCCTCTAGGTAAAATCTGCCACTGTGTGTGTGTGTGTATATATATTGTGATAGAAACACTGGTAAAGTAGTCAGTGGTAGATACATTTGTCCTAGGTTTTTGACCTATGTGTTCTAAAAAACCCCAGGAGAAAAGTCTGCAGTGAAGCAGATTTGAGTGTCGGCTTCTTGAAAAGCCGGTTTTGGGTCTTGGGGGTGTGGATGTGAGGAGAGGGAGGGCTCCATCCACAGGCCACTCCAGGTTTTGGCCTTCTTGGCCTGTTAGAAGGCTCATTAGTGTCTGCACCTGGAACTGGCTGATATAGGCTGTGTGTGATTGTAAGCTAGTGTCTCATACCTGGGAGAGCAAGCAGACTGGCTGGCTCAGAGACACTTGGTGAAAACTACCAGTAAGTCTTGTGCATACGCTTGTGTTGATGGTGGTGGCAGTAGGCCCCACTATTTCTTTAGAGAGGGAACCTCTTGTCTAGTTAGCGCCCAGACTTTTATGTTTTGTTTTCCTTTTATGTTGTACAATAAAGACTGGTACCGACCACCTAGTACGAGACCCCAGACTGGTGTATTATTTTTCCAGCTGCTGTGTGTGAGAAGAGGGAGTCCATCTACCCCAGGAGAGGGACCCCTAATCCGGTCGTTATATATGTGTGTGTGTGTAATATATATATATATATATATATATATATATATATATATATATGTGTGTGTGAAATTATTTAAAAAGATGCATTGTTTTCGCTTATGTGGATCTTTATCTTCCATGATCACTAACCTCAACTAAATCATGACCTATTTCTGCCCAACATATGTAATTCAATTAAATAAACCAGACATATTGCAAAATATATATATATAACAGCCACCATCTAGCATAGTTGGTGAGTTCTTATAGTCTGTGATAGTTTCGCTGTCATAAGCAGGAGCCACATGATTATCCATAAAAGTTAAAGGGTATTTCCATTCAAATCTAAATAATTCTGGGTTGAGATTGATAAATTAAAAATACATCCATGTATGCTGTACTTCCTCCTGTCAGCAGTCTGTCATTGACATCATACTGTCTACATGGAAAAGCCTGCGGGGCTTGAGTAAGTGTCACCTGACTGTGATTAATTCTGGGTGGAATAAGCCTTTACATGGAAAATGGGACAGAAGAGTTGCTCATTAGCAGCTGAATTCGAATACAGATTTCTAGTTCTTCACTGGGGTGAAACAAAAATGTTTCTATGGGGCCCACAAAATTTTAAAGGGGCTTTCACCCTACTGCTTGAAGAGAGACAACTTATGCCTTATATTAGTGCCCTAGTTCACATAATGCTACATAATATTGTCACCAGTTCATATTGCTTTGTCCTCACCCCATATAAAATAAAAACACCATTTTGATTATTCACTGACACCAGAATTTGGGTTGGGAATTTCCTGTGTATATAGCAAACTGTATATCTTTTTCCACCAGACATATCCAAATATCTATGCTGAGAAACAGTCCTTAAAGCTTCCAAAAGCAAATTAATTATATCGTAAATATAGGTAGTGCAGGGTATGCCCCCTTACACCCCCCCCCCCCCCAATCCCTACTTAGACTCTGGGCATCAGATGAGTGCAGGGGAGGTGGGCCTCTGCGGCTGTCTGTGCCCCTTAGCAATGGCACCCACATCTGTGTCGCCACCGTCTGATGACAAAAGGCATTATCAGGCTAAAAGGAGCAGGTGAGTTAAACTTTGATAAACATTTGTACTGAAGGGAGAAACACATACAGAAAAAAAAGTAAGACTTGTTATAATGGTTCAGTACCGTCACAAAAATACTAACACATTACTGTTAATTTGATTTACTCCATTGCAGTAAATAGTTATTCATCCTTTCTAAATCAGGACAGAAAACAGTATATAATAGTCACTTCCTTCTGGTGTCTTTGGGCTTTCTAGAAGATCTGAAAAATGCTCAGAACAATAACTCACATATACATCTATAAGAGAATAACAAAAGGCGTGAGAAGTAAGCTGCCCAATCAAGCAAACACAATTGAATCATTTGTTATTTTAATCTTCCTTCTCTGTGATGTAATATTCCAATGGTAATATTGAAGCAGCAGTTACACATTTACATAACTCTGTTTTCTTTATTTTTAGTGACGATTTCATCTACACAAAGAAAATTGCAGGGAGACTTCCTATAAAGATTTATTTGGAGCCTCTGTGATGACATCTAATACCAGGTTGATCCCGTGGTGCCAGAGAATGTTGAAATACTGGTCTGTTTGGTTTGACCACCTGGAGAGTTAGGACCAATTTATTTGCTAGTAATCTATTGTGAAGTATTGTCACCAAACATTCATTGTGTTCATTGCCAAGCCCTTCTCTAATCTAATGTGAGAGGTGGATTTATTACATAAACTAGGTACACACCTGAAAGATTTTTCTCAATCCATGACTTTCAAAAAGATGAATCAATCTTGATAACATCAGATTTCCAGTGTACGCAAAATTCAGAATTTTTGTTCCAATCTGAACGATTGACTGACAGATCCTGTACATACAGTACTACAAAATGGGCACAGTACTGGCTCATTGTTTTGGATAAATATCGTGCAGCAAGCAGATCTAACAGCTAATTGGCTGAGGGGGCTAGATTATTGCATAGTGTGTACTTAGCTTTACTATCATCTTCCTCATATACACCAGTTGCTTACAATATTCCAGAAAACTTTGTATGTGGACCACAAAATTAAATATCTATAATATAGTGGGTATTGTCTTACAACAATCTTGAATACAGAGTAATAAAGTTACTGCACACCGTTTTAAGGGAAAATAAGATCAAATATAGTAAAGGTATAACACAAAAGTTCTGCAGTGCCGTATGTAGCGGAAAAACATACAGCAGAGTGCATAAGAACAAAATTGTACAAACAAGAACATTGTGGTTGCATACATCAATGAAGAGATGGAGTTTGAAAGCTGAAGCCAAGTCTGACTGGATGTAGGAGGGCATGCCACAGGTTGGGTGCAGCATAGAAGTATTTCTCAGTCGCACACAGATAGACAAGTGTTGCATAGTATTATTATTATGCTTTATTTATATGGCGCCACAATTGTTCCGCAGCGCCTTACAAAGTACATAAATAATTTGACAAGTGTCTTACAGTACAATACAATATAGGACAAGGACATTTATAATATACATTGCTACATTAGTGACCATAACACCTAGATATGCAACAAAGCATAAGCAACCAAGTGTTAGGTGACCTGGTGGGGGGTAAGAAGTAGATGAAAGTAAAGTAAGGAGAAGCACAAGAGGGAGAGGCCCTGCTCGTAAGAGCTTACATTCTAAAGGAGCGGGAGGAGTCCAGGATAACTCCAAGACAGCGTACTCTGGGACTAGAAGAGATAGTTGTGCCATCAATTGTTAAAGAAATAGTGGGAAGTGAGGTTATGTTGGAGGGTGGGAAAATGATCAGCTCAGTCTTAGACATATTAAGTTTAAGAAATCGCTGGGACATTCAGGAAGTAATAGCAGAGAGACAGTTGGAGATACGAGTGAGGAGAGAGTGGGAGAGGTCAGGGGAGGAAAGGTAGATCTGAGTATCATCAGCATAGAGATGATAATGGAGGTCAAAAGAGCTGATGAGTTCACCTATAGAGGACGTATAGAGGGAGAATAGTAGAGGTCCAAGAATGGAACCTTGGGGAACACGTACTGTAAGAGGCTGTGGTGGGGAAGAGGAGTCATAAGAAGAGACAGAAAAGGACCGGTCAGAGAGGTAGGAGGACAGCCAGGGGAGAGAGCAGTGTCACGTAGACCAAGGGAGTGAAGGATTTGCAGCAGGAGAGGGTGGTCAACAGTGTCGAAGGCAGCAGAGAGGTCAAGGAGAATAAGCAGAGAGTAGTGGCCCTTGGATTTGGCAGCAAGGAGGTCATTGCTAACTTTTGTGAGGGCAGTTTCAGTGGAGTGGAGAGAATGGAAGCCAGACTGAAAAGGGTCAAGGAGGGAGTGGGAGGAAAGAAAGGTGGTAAGGCGGTTGAAGACAATACGCTCAAGGAGCTTGGAGGCTAAAGGGAGTAGAGAGATGGGACGGTAGTTGGAGACAGTGTTAGGATCAAGGGTAGGTTTCTTAAGAATAGGGGAGACAAGGGCATGTTTGAATGCAGAAGGGGCAGAGCCAGATTAGAGGGAGAGATTGAGGAGGTGGGCAAGATGGGGAACAGGCACAAGGAGAGAGGTAGCGTAGGAGACATGAAGGGATAGGGTCAAGGGGGAGGTGGAAGGGGGGGAGGACCGGATGAGAGCCATGACTTCCTCTCCAGATACAGGGGAGAAGGATGTCAGAGGCGGTGAAATGGATGGAGATAGGTGATCCGGGAACGGAGGAGGTGTAGAGCAGGAGGACTGGTGGGATATGAAGTCCTGACATATGGAATCAATTTTAGATGTAAAGTAGGTAGCAAAGTCAAGGGCAGTGAGTGAGGAGGGGAGGCGAGGAGGGGGTGGACAGAGGAGGGAGTTGAAGGTGGTGAAGAGATGCTGGGGATTTGAGGACTGGGAGGAGATGAGGTTCTTGAAATAAGGCTGTTTAGAGAGGGAAAGGGCAGCACTGTAGGAGGAGAGCATAAATTTGAAGTGGAGAAAATCTGCCTTAGAGCGTGATCTTCTCCACTGTCGCTCGGCGGTTCTTGAACACTTTTGCAGATACCTGGTGCATTTGGAATGCCAGGGTTGTAGTATGGATCTGCGAGGGTGAGTAGTGATTGCTGGAGCAACAGAGTCCAGAGCAGAAGTAAGGTAGGCATTGTATAGGGAAGCAGCTTGTTCAGGGCAGGAGAGAAAGAGGATAGGTGAGAGAAGCAAGTCAAGCAGGGAAGATAAAGAAACGGCATTGATAGCCTCAATGTTATGCTTAGTGATGGTGACCTTAGGAGGCCGAGGGGTGTGAGAGAAGGAGAGAAGGTGAGGCCCCCAGAAGAGAGCTGCAGGGGAAGTGGTCAGAGGGTGAAATCCAAGTTTCAGTAATGGCTAGGAGATGCAAGTTTTTGGAAATGAAAAGGTCATGGGTGGGAACCAGTTTATTACAGACTGATCTGGCATTCCAGAGGGCACAAGATAGATGGACAGTGTTTATGGGAGAGATGTGAATGAGATTATCAGGATTGCCATGACGAGAAGGTGAGATTTGGGTGACCGAGATCAAATGTAGTGGAGAGATTGTGCGGGCACCAGTGTTTGAGAAGGGAACCTGAAGGTGGTGGGCAGGGAGGGAGTTTAATGAGATGTGGATGCAGGTGGGGTGGCATGGCATGGAGAGGAAGCTTGGAGGAAAGATTAGGGGTGGGGTAGTAGGACCCAGGTGGGGTAGAAGAGAACAAATGTGGAGTAATGGGAGAGGAGAGGGAGGCAGGCAGACAGAGGAAGGGTGATAAAGGAAGGAGGAGGTGGAGGAGATAAGGGGGAAATGATAAAGGTGAAAGAAGGGGGCAAAGGAGAGGATCAGGTAGACACTGAGTGGAGGAGGAATTGGATGAAAACATGGTCATTGTGTGGCTGGGTTGAGTTTGGGGGGGAAATCTAGATGTAGGAATAAAGTATGAATGTGAGAGAAAGTGCAGGAGATTTGCAGTGAAGCAAGTAAAGGTACAGTGGAAGAAGGTGTATCTGTGCAATGACAAAAGGTTATAATTGAGTGAAGGAAAAATTGTGATTTAGTGGGGAAGAAATGGAGTATTAAAGTAAACTCTATTAGAAGACAGATGACAGGCTTGGCAAATAATTAAGGTAGAAAGAAAGTATTTCTAAGAGATGAACTGAAATTGGCACAGATACAGTACATTATGCATTGAAATATTTGTGAAATCAGAGAGCCACCACACATATTAGCAAGTAAAGTGTTTAGTTCTTACAGTGAGCCAACAGAGTCCAGTGATTAATGTCCAGGTTAATCAGACAGCAGTTGCTTGTAGAAAATAGATTGTGAATTTACATATCTTGTTTATACTTTTACCAAATGTTCTGGTTTTTGGATGGTATAAGGTTAGAGTGGTCTCCTTCTGTTTGACCTCAGTTTAACGCCAAAATTTGGTTAAAGTGCACTTCTAAAATTATGCACTTATTAATATTATGCACCAGCAGCCAAGGCCTGCAGCCTTCCAATGAAACTTAAATAGTGAATGTGTATGCAATGATTACAATCAACCCCCAATACCCTCCCACTAAAATGGCTAGTAATAAAATTCATAACACAAACAAACAATGAATACCACAAAGCTAAGAGGAACTTGGTCTAGTTATCAATACACTGTGCAGATAGTTTAGAATGAGACATTCTGCAGCAATGAATGAATTTAGATTGATATACCTAGTAATCAGTAGATTGCAAACATCAGAATAAACTTGCATCAATGTTTGGTTTAGATATACCTAGTAAGCAGTAGATTATTGCAAACATCAGAATAAAACTGATCAAATAGATCAGAATAAACATATTAATTACTACAGTCTCGTGGTGCATCTTAAACTGGGTACACGTTAAACAATATGTGTACACACCGATGCCATGGGCGATCCAATCCCACCACCCCACCCCCACGACGGCGGGCCGACATATCGGGTGGCTGGTACACATTAGACGGTCTGGTGCCCGGCTACCTGATATATCGGCACCTGCCGCATCTCGCTGCATGGTGTCGTCAGTCGCAACGTCAGATTGAGCTGCATGTAGGGACGGCCTGACGATGAGGCCTACAACCCCGCAACGGCTGACAGTGGGTACACAGACAAGTTTGACGATATGGTTGGCCCAATCCGTCAGATAGAGCCGAAAATTGTCTAATGTGTACCCAGCTTTAGTCATATTGCATTGTGACTAAGACACCTTTTGGAGCGAGAAAGATGCAAAAAAAGACGATCGGCGCTAGCAGGGTTGCACAGGACCTGGTGGCTCACTATCTCCAGGCATCACCCATCACATGGCGTATTAACGCTTTGTGTATGAGGACAGATCTGTAATCAGGATCTGGCAGCGAGGGACAGCAGAAGTAAAATGATAATACTGAGTTAAGGATAGATTAAAGACGTACGAGCCGGGATAGGTGGGAAGGCCAGAGATCAGATTACAGTAAACTAGGTGATATGAAAGTGTCCAAATTTCGACATCAATATTACTGTTTTTCTGCAGCATCCACACAAATTATACCTTATTTTTTTAAGATTCAACTAGCACCATGGGGATATAGCTCACGGGTTAAGTGCCTAGAACTATTCAATAGGGATGTAGTTTATATCCTGGCTGTCGGTGCTCAGAATGCCGGCACCGGAATCCCGACACCAGTCATAATCCCAGGGCCAGCATCCCGACCGCTGATATCCCGCCACTAAGTATTGGGGTTAGGGGGAAGTTAAGTTACCTCCTTGTGTCGGGATTTTAACCCTGGTGTGGATTTCTGACCACTGGGATCTTGAGCGCCAGCAACCTGTACCCAATCCATTCTATAAATCCCACGTTAAGCTCACTCGTGAGGGTGCGAGTAGAAATCGGGTTAACTAGTGCCCTGTGGCTTGTCGCAGTCGAGTGCAGTAACAGCATCGAACTCAGCACTTAACCCGGGAGGTGCACATCTCCAAAAGAGAAAAAAAACCTATGTGCAGGTTTAAAATATGCTCTTGAAAATGATAGTGCTATTTATTTTGCTAATTTTTGATATCTCAGTTATAAACACTTACTATATTTAGGAATAATACAGGAGCCCAATAAGTCTTATCATTTTTTAAAATAGACGGTCTACCACATTAAATGATGGGGCTCTATCTTTTATTTGGCACAAGATGGTGGAGATCAGGGCTTTAGATTGCCCCCATCCGTGAAAATTTAATTTTTGGTACGGTTTCAGTTATTGTCCAGTGATCACCACACAATAACTACTAAGGGGGCACATAGTTTGAAAGAGGAGACTCCCCTTTTCATTTATTTACACTTGCCCTATACTAGGTGCAAAATATATGCCTCCTAACATGTGTTATTGGTCTGAATAAGAAACATTTGTGTGAACACGCCAGCACTGAACTATGCCAAAGTGAGAACACTACTCCCCCCTGCCCATTCCACCTCTCTGGTCGTAAGTGTAGATGCGATCAAATGCACATAACTCTATAAAGCCACATCTACATGTGCCCATTTTCTAAGTGCTAATATATGCAGCCCCTGTATGTGGACTATGCAGTGCTAATATATAAGGAAACCAATACCCCAGAATTAATTCATCTCATTGAGAGAGCAACTACCACTGTATCTGCCCTGCTGCACACATACCATGAGTAACCTCTTCCTACTTTGGAATTCTCTGCTGTTGCCTAGAGGTTATTTAAATATTGTCCAAATCCTATTCTCCCAGGATCATTTTATAACTGAAATAATCCACAATTACATTGTTTACCAAGTCTGTGTCTTATGCACACAGCAACAATAGACTGACTCTGTGGTTCGAGCTTTTTCGAATCACAGCTCCCTATAGTATCAGCATTTTCTTAATGGCACTTCTAGGTCAAAAGTTTGTTATTGAGAAATTCAGAAACAAATTATTAATTTGTGCTCATCTGTCATCCCTGGGATCAGCTATGTGATGGTGGACAGGGTTGTGCTTCTGCATGTGCATAGATTTTATGTTTGCACGGGCCAGCACTGGTTTTGCCTACACATTGACTGTATATAATCAAATTGGGTCCTGGACCACCCACCCGTGGCACACTTGCATGTGCCCAGGGTGCCACAACTCCCAGTTTGGGAACCACTGGGCAGGTTGAATTAATCATTGCTTGATTCTTGGCATTGTACCTCCCAAATGATTGATGTATACCACTATAGACCAGCTGTCTGAATAAACTCTGATATGACATCTTAAAACACTTTTCAAGATCTATAAACATGTTTTGAACACCACTAACATTTCTCGGATATAACCTACAGTTGGTGTACCTTCCTTTGACCACTATTAACTATTTCATTTTGCATCTCTTTAAAACGGGATGCAATCGGGAAACCGGCTGACATGATCCCGACAGCCGGCTTCCCGACTGCTTTATCCCGGCGTGTGTTAAATGACAGGCATCTGTATCTAGACGCCTGTCATTTTCCTGACGCCGGGAGACAGGCGCCCGGCATCCCGATGGAAGGGATGCCGGGCGCCGCAAGCGGACAGCCGCGGGGGGGTTAGGTTTAGCGCACCCGGGGGGACTTAGGGTTAGGTACCCCCCCGGGAGGGTTAGGCTAGGGGGAGGGAGGGTTAGGCAACCCCGGGGGGGGACTTAGGATTAGGAACCCCAGGGTTTAGGCAGCGGGGAAGGAGGGGTAGGGTTAGGCACTTACAGGGGGGCTTAGGGTTAGGCACTTGGGGGGGGAGGTTAGGCACCCCTAAGGAGGGTTAGGTTAGTGATTACTTACCTTAGGACGATCGGGATTTCCAGCGCTGTCGGCCTGCCGCTGCCGGGATCTGTTCAGCTGTCGGGCTGCTGCTGTCGGGAATCGAACCACCGGCCATGTGGCCGGCGGTATTTCATACCGATTCCCTTTAAAACAGAAATTTGACCAAGATCAACATCACTGTTCCAAACGGGTAGAAACCAGTTGTACAGATGCTTAATTGTATGCCTATCCCAAGGAATAACCTCCATGGCTTCAGCCATGAGCCCTTGAATTTTTAAGCACCCTCCACTGTGGCCTAAAGGCTTGTTCGCAAACTTTGAAATTCTCAATTTGATTTCAATTTACTTTCAAGAAAAAAGAATGCCCTACTTTGCAAAGAGTTAGAAAATTCACAATTTAATATTTGTCTCTACGTTGGTTGCAATAACTTTTCCTGGATAATAATCCAACCATGTTATTTCAATACATGTATGAACCATGCTATCATTTGGAATTCTTCTTCTCTGGATATTGCCACCATTTTCATGCATAGCAGTATTCTTATGAATGTTCTTAGAGCTAACAACCAAAAGACTACTGAGTTGGAAACACTGGTTGAAGATCAGGAACCCAAAGGTGGGTACACACTGCAAAGATATATCTGCAGATCGAGTGATCTGCAGATATATCTGTAGATGATGGTTGTTCATATACACTGAACGACCATCATCTTCCAGGCAGCCGCGGGTCCCGCTGGACGGGGGCGACTGCATATGTACGGACGATCGGCTGTACACACTTGCCGATGGACAGATATATATCGGCAGATATACCTGTCCATCGGCTGTGCAGCACAGTTGATGCGACATGTCTGAACGACATTGTTCACAGACATATCGCTGGTACACACTGACCAACTGGCACCAGATATATTGGCCAATAAATTGATTGGCCAATCTATCTGTCAGTGTGTACCCAGCATAAGAAACTTGGAATGGGATTGTTTGATAGACACATGAAGGTATGTATCTTTGAGGTCAAATGCTGAGAGAAGTTTTTCCACCAAAATTGAATTTAGGGTAGACCGGAAGGAATTCCATTTTTAACTTCCTTGTTCTAATATATTTATTTGTTAAGATGCCATGAATCCAAAATTCTCCACTGAATATACTAGGACTATTTTACTAGTAGTTTCATAGAATGAACAGGAAACTTGTCAATTACCGTACTTCAAGGCTCAACAACACTTGCAACCTATCGAATATGGCATTTCATTCTTGAGGTGCAACAGTAGGTAGGAATTCCTGTTCTTGGTGGGTGTGTCTCACAAATTCCAACACACATCATGTCATTTGAAAAGAGAGGGGGAGGGTAGAAAACTACCCAGCTCCCGGCGCTAATAGGAATTTAATTAAAAAACTGTCGATAGTGATCAGCCGCAGATGCTTGGAGTTTAGTGTGAACTCCAATATAAATACATACAAAACAACAACACAGGCACTGCGCTGCAATCACAACTGACTGAATAGAGTGTTCTTTCATGTAATAGAACACACGCTGTGTTAAAATAAATAAGTTTTACTTCTGGACGATAATGATAAAAATAAATACAACCAGTACATACAATACATAAAACATTAATAGACTTGGCATATAAATGTAGAGGAAAAATAAGAATGTAAAATGTAGCAAAAGATAATAAGTCCTCTATTGAGCAATTTTGAAACAGTTGAAATATGACAAATCAGTTCAATCGAGTCATATCATATATGTATAAATTGTGCTGGATATATCCTTGTGCAAAGAAATGTGCATGCTGTTTAAAAATACTGCATTTTGACATCCACACTGGACAACTGAAAAAGGTTGCTTTTGTACCTGTGTAAGGTGGAATGGCACTAGGCCGTGCTGGCGTCCCAGCACAGTGTCCAACTCTTGTTGGTCCAATTGGGATATGAGACTTCTAGTAAATATTGAAGTCTCCCCATGGGAGAGCGTGTCCACAGCGTGTGCTCTATTACATGAAAGAACACTCTATTCAGTCAGTTGTGATTGCAGCGCAGTGCCTGTGTTGTTGTTTTATACACATCATATCATAACAATTTCAAGTTGAGTTAAAGCTATCTGCCTCTTACTACTAATGCTGGGCATACACTATACAATTATCTGTCAGATGTCTGTCCAATCTGGCTGGTTGGAATGAAAATCTGGTAATGTATGGGAGCAAATGACAGTTGATCATATGGTTTTAAACGCTGGAAAACAGACAAAAAACAATTGTTCAAATTGCTTAAATTTGTGTGTTTTAACCAATTTGTCTGAACAACCATTTTTGTCTGTTTTCCAGTGTTTGTGAGCAAATGGATGATTGTCATTTGCTCCCATACATTTCCAGGATTTCATTCCAACCAGCCAGATTGGACAGTTATCTGATAGATAATTGTATAGTGTATGCCCAGCATAAGCCTTTAGAAGGAACATCTTGTGCATCATTGGGGAAGAAAATAAAAATAAACCTGCAATCGAAACCTCTATACTGAGGTGTCCTGCCATGGAATAGTCTGCTGTGGTTCTTCCAAATCTTCTGAAATCGCTCTGGGAAATTGATCTAATTTCTACACTTAAAACCTCCAGACTATGCCCTCTAAATTAAATCCTTTTCACTGACAGAGTACTGAACTCCATTGGGTTTATGCTATTCAGTACACACTTACAAAATTCACAACAGATCTTTGCTCTACCCTCCCCTATACCCACTTCCTGTAAGCATGCAGGTATTTTTCTATCCACAACCCACAGGACAAAGCAAGAGAAAAGACAGACAACGGAGCATATCCAATTGGGTGCGATGTTTTGACTGCAAAAAATCATGTGGACCTCACTACCAATTTTGGATTACTGCAGGTATACGCGCGCGCCCGATACCCGTGGTATCCAATAAAAAAAATGCACATGGGGTTTTCAGCTTGAAAAATCCTGCGGTGCATGAAAAAAAAAAAAAAGAACTCACCTGCTCCGGACGTCTGCTGCTATCCGAGCCTGGCTGCTGCATCCTCCGATGGCCGGAACAGCTCATGCGCTACCCTGCTGAAGAATGAAGCCGGACAGAGAAGGTATGTGTAGTGTGTGCGGGGAGGGGGGTGTAGGGTAGCAGGGGTAGTGTAGTGTGTGTGTGAGGTTCTGGTTTTGTTGTGGACCCGGGGTGGTAATAGGAGCAGACACTGAAGCAGGTTTAAAAGTAAATGCAGAGTTTTTAATGAGTGGCTTCACAGACATGAATGTGGTAAAACAGAAAGTCCAGGTATAGCACTAAAGTGCACTTGGGAGCTGTAGTGAAACAAATAGGAAAAAGTCCAGTTAGTGACAGGCAATGGAAAACGTCCAGGTAGTGACAGACAAGGGGAACTGTCCAGGTGGTGATTAATGAAGAATGCAGACTGAGTAAGAAATATCCAGCAGAGTGTCAGTGGAGGCAAGGTGCAGGGTGAACAGCAGGACTCAGGTACTCAGGCAAGGGGAAGGTAATGGAAGATGCAGGGTAGTCCAGTGAGGTTGGAGCAGACAGGCAGCGTTTGACAGGTAACAGGTGGTGAGCACAGGGAACTCTCTCTCAGCTATGCTGAGAAACACGTTGCACTGGCAATGAAGTGAGGCTCTGAACCTCCCTAAATACCAAGTGCTGTGCCGTGACTGGCCAGAGAGAGCATGTGACAAACCAGGATTGGGCGAGCAAATCACATGGCCGGAGGCAAGATGACAGCACCCATGTCAAACGGAACGGAAGCACTGCCGGGCCTCATCAGCCCAACATGACAGCATGCCCGCGCAAAAGCACGCACAGCCAATGCCCCTCGCCACACACCAGCACCACCGCCAGACGCCCCCCGCCACAGTGACCTCACAGGTAATACCAGTCAACCACCATGCTGAGAAACCCTGATCGTGACAGTGTGGGGAGGGGGGTGCAGGGTAGTGTAGTGTGCGGGGAGGGTGGTTAAGGAGTAGTACACATCTTTCCTGTGCCTGGCCGGTCCCTGGAAGCTGTCTGCGATGCTGGAGAGAAGAACCGGAGGCAGCGTTGCAGAAGGTGAGTAATTAATGACTGATTAAGGTAATTGGAAACTTCCAATTGCTTAGTCATTAGGAGGGTGCCACCGGGTCCCAGAGCATTTCCCAACAATTTTTCCTAAAAATATGGATTTTAGGAAAAACATTCTGTGTTCTGGAGGTGCTAAAAAAAAACAAAAACCTCCTGGCGCTCAAAAACTGAAAAACTCAGCACCTAAACGAATAGTGAGAGACGGATCAACATTTCTGAAGAAAAGTCTTATATCCACACAAAGGAAACTCAGATGCACTAATCCCTAATAGAAAAATGGTTCCTGACTTTTATCGCTTTGAGGCTGCGTGGGATAGATAGCCCCAAGTAACTAACACGACATCCACTAAAAACATCTGCAAATTGTTGGTCCTCAATTAGTACCTTTAATGCCTTGTAATTTAACCTGGAAGCACGCTCGCAGAATGGGTCCTGCACACACTCTGATTCCCGATAATCAGGAATCTGCGATCAGCAGGGCACTTGTGTGCACTGCTGAATCAGGCCCTAGGTGTGATGGCTTTCCTTTGGAAAGTCCATCTACACAGACCAATCTCTTGGGGCAAGGTCAGTTCCTGATAACATATTACTGGAGTATATCACTGTAAATATTGTCCAAAGATTCTTGTGACAGGCGAGTGCAATATTTAGGCTTCCTGGCCATCATTGATCTTTGTACACTGGGCACAGCCATGGGGAAGTGGCTGTGTAGTACCATACAACTAATATGCTAATGCAGCAGGAGGCGCCTGGTGTAAATAGACATCTCCTGACTGCATCGCAGATCCAAGTGCTGCATCCTAAGACTCAGCATTAGATCTTCTGCAAGGCCATCATCAAACTGAGTAATCCTGAGGTCACTCAGATTGCCCCACGGAGCTCCGTTGCCGAGGCCAGGAAGTCTGCATCGGAAGACGCAGACAATGGCCTGGTCACACCTACAAAACGGGGGCCAAACGCTGCAGCATGTCAATGAATCTCGCAGAGGGAGACCTGCACATGTGCAGTACAGAGTAGTATACAAACCATTGGGGTTTGCGTACTACTCTGAATCAGACATAGTGTGCATTATGTCTTCTACATTACTGTATATTCGGAATTGGTATGAAATACCGACGGCCGCATGGCCGGCGGTTCGATTCCCGTGAGCGGCAGCCCGACAGAAGCAGAGTGCGACGCAGCGGAAGCCCGACAGCGCTGGAAATCCCGATCGTGGATAGGTAAGTATCCACTAACCTAACCTAACCCTCCTTAGTGGTGCCTAACCCTAACTTCCCCCCCAAGTGCCTAACCCTAACCACCCCCTTCCCCGCTGCCTAAACATAAGTCCCCCGGGGGGGTGCCTAACCCTAAGTCCCCCCCCGGGGGTGCCTAACCCTAACCCTCCCTCCCCCTAGCTTAACCCTAACCCTCCCGGGGGAGTGCCTAACCCTAAGTCCCCCCCGGGAGCCCTAAACCTAACCCTCCCCCCCCGTGGCTGTCCGCTCGCGGCGCCCGGCATCACTACGATCGTGATGCCGGGCGCCGGTCTCCCGGCGTCGGGGAAATGCGGGCGTCTACATCTAGACGCCCGGCATTTCACCCTTGCCGGGATAAGACAGTCGGGAAGCCGGCTGCCGGTATTTAGGCAGTCGGCTTCCCGATTGCCTCCCCTATATTCTTGGTCAACTATACGAAAAACATAAATGGGAGTGCAGAGATTAAGGGCCGTATTTATTTAGCTGCGATAAGTTGTAGTTTTGGGAAAAGAAAAATGCGTATCGTGCTATTCTATTGCCATGATTTTCGCATGTGCAAATACTCCATTACTTTTCGCAGGTTTACACCCTGGACAGTTTTTGGGGAGAATGCCACATCAGGTCGTTTGGAATAGGATAGTGTGGAAAACTAAAGCGCATATAGGCAAAAGACATGAAATTGTCGCACCAAAAGCCCTGCAGTGTACGAACACACGTTAAGTTTTCGCATTATCGCGGCTAATTAGATACGGCCCTAAATGTGTTGCTTACCTCGGAAACTACAAACCGCATTAATTCTTGGAGTAAAACCCCAATAATCACCTTTACAAAGGACAATACCATTACTGTCACTATCTGCAAGTCATTCCATGTCTTATGGTAGAGGAAAACATTCCTAAGAGCCTCAGACATTCCCTCTTGGAAGATCTGTGCAAAGACTGGATCTAACAAGAGAGTTGTTGAATTATTTGAATTCTCTCTTGAGACAATGATGCCTTGTTTTTAGCTGTGTCTGGAAACCCAGAGACTGCAGCTGTTGCGAAGGCATTAGGTGACACTTGCGGGAATCGATGATCTATCCATACTTATCTAAAAAAAAGAGCTGACGTATGAAGCTATTATTTTGCTTGCTGCAACCCGTTCAGAAATCCTAACTACTGTAGATACATTTAGCTCAAACGTAATTGTATCCATAGAGGCTTGACAAAGAAAATCAACCCCTTTCCTCATAAACAAAGTATCTAAATATGTTGAGCATCTTAATATACATCCAAATTCTGATCGCCATTTTCTTATCAATGGGCGGTCCTCAGTCCTCTAACAGTATAGAAGTCTTTGTGGCTAGAAAAACTGAAGCAAAATCTACTTTGGAGTATGGTCCCATCCAATTAGCATACAATCTTTCCTTTCCAAAAAAATTAGTATCTATTTTTTTTTTAAATTAGATTGTCCTTTTTCCAACTGATTCAATTCTTAATCGAACAGGTCCTTTATTACCTTGAGTACTATAAATATTCTTCTTTTACGTTGCTTTCGCCAAATAAATTATCTTAAACACTGGATGTAGATGATGCATCCTGCATATACAATTGATGTGTTGAATTAATGTTTCTATTGTTTTGAGGGTTAAATATCCTGCCAATTTCCTTAATTCCCCCGTCCTTTCTCGGTGATGAACTATCATCTGAATCAAAAGAACTTTCTTTTGAAACCTCTTTCTCATACTCTATGTCTAAGCACAGCTGTGATATTTATTTTAAACCCTTGAGCAGACTGCAGTTACTCTTTGCACACAAGATACTGTACGTCATCGTACAACAAATTCATTCCTTAAACAATTATGGAGGCTGATCCTGACACCATTCTTTAGGGATACAATACAACATGTGATAAATCCTTATTACACCCTCAACAAACACAATGATGGTTCGTACTGGTTCGTTTCCTCTCAACAGGGCCAGTAAGAGTACTTAAATGAGTGACCTTGGTTTTTGGGGGGCAGGCTCCATGTTGATGATACAGGCTCAATTAAACCAGTGATGCAGTTCCCCTGCTTCTCTTATTCAGATTCTTGTTTATGATGTCAGCTGCTGGGGATAAGTAAGTAGAGAGTCAATGCAATGCAATCTTGTCCTAATCTTGCAATGGGAGTATCCATGGGAGGTGGACTCTGGGTCTCATTTAGACCCACTCGCGAGCAAGCGGGTCGATGGTACCCAAATGCGCACGACGGAGGCTGCTCCGTCGTGCGGATGCGCGAGACCCGGCGAGCAACAGGGAAGCCGTCGCTCGGGGTCTCGCACCAAATGGTGAGTGACAGCAAGCCCCCTTTGGTGGGCGTGGCTGCCCAGACAGAGGCGTTCCCATGGGAACGCCTACGGTCTGGGTCCTGCCCCACTGACATCACTAGTGATGTCAGTGGGAGTGATTTTGGCTCCGATAGAGCCAAAATCACTCCAAGGCTTGCGGCAGCGAGACCCTACTGCAGGGTCTCGTCGCAAGCCCGATGGTCGCGATGGTCTTGACCATCGAGACCATCATCATGGACGCTCGCATAAGCTGTGGGTGGTAGGACGCACCAAAAAAAAAAAAAACGCCCTGATTCAGAGCGGGCGCTCGTTCAGGCCCTCTGTCAGTTCTCAGTATCTCCTTTAGCAAAAGGGTATAGAATATGAAGTATAAAGGAAACCTGAAACTTCCTTTCAGGATCACTACCTTCCCAGAATTAGCTTCCAAAGGTGGTGAGGATGGTAAATGGTGTCATCTTACTTTTCTTCTTAAACAGTGTATTCGCAGACACTGATTTCTCCCTTTCTCACTGCCCGAAATAAATCATCAACCTCCCGTTAAGTCTTGCAAAGCCTTATTCAAAACACAAGGAATCCACAAAGTAAGATTCCTTCTCTTTTTCACCTTCATCCTTGGGAAGAACACTCAGATTCAGAGCTTCCTCAGGGGTGGCCCAGGGTCTCCAGAGGCTGAAAGACTAATTCTGGGTACACATCTTAACAATGGATTGCCCGATCCACCTATTTGTTAAGAGGTATGCAGAAACAATATTGTGCATATACACATTCCAATAGACTGCCCAACATGTCTGGCCACAGGAACCGGTAGTGAAGTCATTGTCGAAGGTTTCTGAGCCAGCAAATGGGTTAGTTGGTGGGTCAACCATACAGACAGCCAGATGTACTGTCATCCGTTGGCTAATTGAACAACATGTTGCATAGTGTGCACCCAGCATTAGATCTCCCTTCCATCTCGACCAGAGATGTGACTTCGATTTCCTGACTCTGCTGCAGGGATGTCTTCAGGAAAAAGCCTCCTATCATTGCATATGTCATGTAAGCAGGTAAGCCTCTGTGTAAAAAAATATATAAATAAGAGACTACCTGCACTCATCATATGAAAAGTTTTCTGTCCTGATTTAGCTGGAATGAAAGATTAATTCCTTAGTATCTGCTGCCATGGTAGTGGAAGAATAGTTTACTTATGATTAGGGATGTGACAAAATAGGCAAACCACAAATGATTATAAAAAGCCAGCTAACTGCAAAAGACTTCCAAGAAAAATCTGTAGAATATTTAATTTTTCTCCATGGAATTTTTAGAATAAATACATGTAATTTGACCATGGCAAGTTCTTAGTAAATACATTTAATCCACGCTTTACCTGACCTTGCCAATAAATATTATTCACATAAGATGCAATTCTCTAATGCTCCCACTTGGAAACAAGCAACAATGCATAGCTCATCGAAAGTTCATATATGCCAGCATGGAAAATGTTTATATAAATTGTTTAGCCAGTCAGAGCAGTGCTAGCACCTTGTCTTACATTTTATGGAAATTGGTTTGTGCTGACCACACCCCTATTTTGTATACATTACTTTGAAAATGATGGTTGTCTTATCTTGGTCTAGTTTCCCACACATCAGGTGTTTTCAACACCATAAATTCACATCGTATAATTAAGTCTGTAGTACAGCAATCTTGAAGATGCTAAATACAGGACAAGTATGATCAGTGTAATTGGCCACACGCCATACATGCCCTAAAAAAGTACAAATCTGGTTACTTGATATATCAGGTTTCCTGCATAATATGCCATTACCTTCTCGTTCCTTCCCAGAGGGTGTGTTGGGGATCTGCCACAGCAACCTCCTCTCTGAGCTGAGGAAAATTTGAGATGGATTAGTGCTACTGTATATACTGTTTGCTAATATAAAATACATTTCCAAACACATGCATACATAGTGTATATTTAATTATTCATACATACACACAGAAAAATTTGTTGGTACACTTCCGTGAACAAAGTGGAACCCATATTTTTAAATAAATAACTTAATCCTGCATGAAGCTTGCTGCATATATTATATATATATATATATATATATATATATATATATATTAGATATAGAAAATAATGAGAGATATGGTAAGGACTTACCCTTGTTATCTCTCTTTCTTCGGGGTATAGTTTGGGAACCGAATCCGGGCACCACGCAGTTAAAGCTCTCAGCTCCCAGGATGCACTGGGTCCCCTCTCCCTATAACCCCGCCCCCAAGCCAGAGGCACCTCAGTTTGAAAGTAGCCAAAGGCCGGAGGAGGAAAGAGAGAGAAGACTGGAACACTCAAGAACCATACTCACAGAGAAGGAGACGGGAAACCGGTGACCAGTAACACAGCCCATATGAAGCCAGGTGCATCAGGACGGGTGCCCTGTGGACCCTATGGACTTCGAAGAAAGAGATAACAAGGGTAAGTTTTTACCATCTCTCTCATTTTCTTCTTCAGGGTCCATAGGGGGTCCACAGGGTTGACCAGGGTTGACCAAAGCAGTCCTTATAAGGGTGGGGACGCTCCTGTGATGAGAGGAGAATCCGTCGCCCAAAGGAAGCATCCTGAGAGGCAAAGGAATCCAATGCATAGAACCTTAGAAAGATGTGGACAGAAGACCACGTGGCCACCTTGCAAGGCAGACCAGCCGAGGCGCCACAGCGAGCCACCCACATTGGGCCCACAGCCCGAGTAGAATAAGCATCAATAGAAACAGAAAGGCCTTCCTATGTGTAGGCCCCTGAGATAGACATTCGAAGCCATCTAGCCAATGTCTGTTTATCGGCCGGCCATCCTTTCCTGTGAAATCCAGAGACCACAAATAAGGAGTCTGATTTCCTGAAGGAACTTGAACGGACCACGTAAATCCGGAGAGGCCGGACCACAGTCAATGAGGCCACCCCAGCCGAGAGGACTGGAAACTGAAATGTCGGTACAATAAGTTCCTGAATAACATGGAACTTAAAAACCACTTTAGAAACATAGGGCAAGTGCGACTCACAACCCTGTCTTGGTGAAATATCCAGAAGAGGGAGCCACATGAGAACGCTCCCAATTCCGACACTCTCCTGGCAGATGCAAACGCCATAAGAAAGAGAGTCTAAGCCATAAACCACGTAAGGGCTATCAAAACTAGTGGTTCAAATGGAGGCCCCAGGAGGGCACGAAGAACCACTGCCAAATCCCAAGAATCCCCTAGGCGGGATAAAGGGAGGTAGAATTCAGAAAATACCCTGAAGGAGGGTCTGGATACCCGAGAGTGGAGAAATTCCACATCCGAACGATACTGACAGTGCAGAAACCCGCACTTTCAGAAAGGCCAGGCGGAGGGCTAGATCCAAGCCAGAACTTCTGGAAATCCTAAACACCTGAGGATCGTAGCTACAGGTACGATACCATAAGAATTATGCATGCCACATTTTGTGGTAGATCCCAGCAAAAGCTGGCTTACGCGCTCTCAACATCCCGATGATGACAGAGCCAGAGAAGCCTTAGGACCACAGTAGGGACTCAAAGACAAACGATCCAGGTCCCGGTAAAGGCAAAGACCCTGAGACAACAGGTCTGGATATTAAGGCAGCAGGAATGGAGTGTCGATTGAGAGACTCCGAAAATCTAAGTACCAGTGACGTCTGGGTCAATCTGGAGCCACCAGCAGGACAATACCTCCGTCTTGATTGAACTTCCGAAGACCTCGAAGAAGGGAGACTGGAGGAAACAGGTACACAAAGTGGAAGGTCCACTTCACTGACAACACGTCACCGAAGGATGCTTCAGTACCTCTAGTTCTGGACTCTAACACTGCCAGTGTGTGACAGAGTCAGGAGGCCATGAGGACTACCTCTGGGAGGCCCCCTCTGTTCACTAGGAGTTGAAACCTCTCTTAGAGAAGAGACCAGTCCTTGGGATGCACGTTGTGACGGCTCAGGAAGTCCGCTTCCCAATGGATCACTCCCGGAATGAACACTGCAGAAATGGCCAGGAGGAGACCCTTGGACTATGTCAGAGTATGTGACATTTCTGTCATTGCTGCCCAACTACGAGTGTCTCCTAGATGTAAGCCACTGTTGTGACATCGTCGGACTGAACCTGAACAGGTTTACTGTGAAGTACGTGTTAGGCCAGAGCGAGGGCCCAAGACAACTTGAAGTTCCAATAAGTTGATTTGGCAGGGCGGAATCGACAGACGTCCAACTGCCCTGAAAGGAGTGCGGACCGGTCACTGCGCCCCAGAGACTGCCGTTTGTTGTAAGGATTACTCTAGATGAGATGGCAATAGCCACCCAGACACAGACAGACTCACCTCCGGAGAGAGCATCATCGTCTGAACAGTGATCCGATGGAGAAACCCGTTCCATCTGGAGAGGATCAGTTTTTGCAAAGGCCTGGAATGGAACTGAGCATATTCCACCCTTTCGAAGGTAGACACCCTGAATTCCAGAACCCGCAGAACAGAGTGTAATGACACTTGTCGACTGTGGAGACATCCGCGCACTCGTATTTGAAGAGTGGAGATCTTGTCTGACGTCAGAAGGATTCTCCGATTCTGAGAATCCAGCAGGGCTCCCAGATGAATCATACCCTGGGAGGGATTCCGGGAGGACTTTTTCCCAGTTGATTAACCATTTGGGCTTGGGGAGGAAAGCAATGGTTAACTTGAAATGGCTTTAAAGTACCTTGGTGATCCTGCTAAGAGCAGGAGGCCATCCAGATACTGGAGCAGTCGGATACCCTCAACAGGTGGGCTGTCATAAAAGCCATAAATCTGGTCAACCCCGGTGGGGATGTGGACAGTCCAAAGGGCAGAGCCCAAATATTGGAAGTGTTGCTGTGGCACAGCAAACCTGAGATAATGCTGATGAAAGAGCTCTATAGGTACCTGTAGATACGCGTCCTGAATATTCAGCGATACCATAAAGTCCCCAGGTTCCATAGCTCGGATGATGGAGCGTAGGGGTTCCCTCCTAAGCCTAGGCACCTTTAGGAACCGGTTAAGGCATTTGAGATAGAGGATAGGCCAATGAGTACCATTCGGCCTCTGCACCAGAAAGAAAGTAGAATAACCAGTCCCTTGCTGAGATAGTGGAGCTGGCATAATTACCCCTGCTTACTGCAAGGACTGTAAAGCTTTCTGGATTTGTAAGGCCTTGTTCTGGTCTGAAGAAGGGCCTGTGTAGCAAAACATTTGGGGAGGCAGTCTAAGGAATGAGAGGGCGTACCCGTGAGAGACTTCAACTCTTACCCAAGCATCCGTGGTGACTTGACACCAGCACTGGGCGAACTGAAAAAGTCCCGTCAGGCTGAAGGTTTATCCTTAGGTTTAGAAGCAGGACGTCTGGATGTCCAGGTCTGCTCGGTACCGGGTATGGCGGCCCTCGTGGAGGCAGACAGCCTAGGAAAAGACTGGCCTTTAGGCTGTCCCTGAGGACAAAAAGACTTAATAGATTTAGTCCGAGGCCTTGTAGTGGGAGTAGCTGAAGGCGGAAATTTAGCCGTTAGTGATATTTCCAACAATGCTACATTCTTGTCAAGCTTAGGACCCTTCGAGTCCACCTCTGCCTTCCAAGAGTGCAGCCATAGGGTATGGCGGCGGATACAGTCGCAACTGAAACCCTGAAGGTGAGGAGACTGGCATCCAATAGTTACTCCAACATATGAAACTGCATTTTTTATGTAAGCAAGAAAAGACATCTGTTCCCCAGAAGTTGCTGAGGGAAGCAGCTCTACAAATGCATCAGCCCAGGACTCAATAACATTAGCCAACCATGCGAAAGCCATGGTTGGACGGGCAACAGCCTCTGAAAGCGAGTATATTGATTTCAGGCAAAGCTACCATCTATGGATCCGCAAAATCCGTCCGGGCAGGAACAGGAGGTGTAGTAGTGCTCTTAAACAGACGAGTAACATGAAAATCCACCCCAGGAGGTGATTACTATTACTTGTAATGACCCTCAGGGAATGGGAAACATGAGGCCAAACGCCTTTGTGATGCCTGTTTTGTGGAGATAGCCAGACTCCCACCATGTGATCCACCTGCTAGTCAGAGAAGGGGAACACTGCCGAAGATAACAATGCTGAAACTGAGGGTGATTTGATTTAGGTGCAGGTTCGACATCCCCTATAACTAGGATGGACTTGACCGCCAGCACCTAAGCAGGGATGATAATACTTGATTGAGGCTCCCCCTCATGTGAGAGGGAAGGAGTCCAATACATTATCCAGTTCACCCTTGGCTGCAGAGCCGGATTTAGATCTCAGGGGACCCTAGGCAAGATACCAGTTTGGGGCCCCCCTCCTTCAAACAATCCATAGCACTATATTTCCATTATTGGACTCTTCAGCCTGGATGGTGATTGTCAGTGTGCCGGTGAAGTAATTTAACAATACCATAATGTGTGGTACCCTGTGGCCAAGCTGTTTTACAATATGGAGCGACCCCTCTTTCTTTCTAACATATATACTTGTATATATTTATATATCATCCTGTTTTAAATATTAATATGTAGCTAGCTGTGTATTATACATAATGTATACTTAAATATGTATGAAAGGAATCATATATATATATATATATATATATATATATATATATATATATATTCTATATTTCAGATGTTCTTTTGAAAAATGACATCATCAGGAACTGCGCCTTCACACTACCTGCAGGCTCCTATTAGTGGGCTTTTGACGCTACCCTGACTCTTCACTCAGTCCTCTTTTAGCCAGAAGTTGCTCTCCTCCCTTCAGTGTATTAATCCTCTCTGACATTCGGCTACACCTTCCCATAGCTTCAGGGAGTCCAGCTGCCGCCCCCGTTCCACCAAACACACTAACCAGCACTAATACTTGAGTAACTCACGCAGTCTCCTCAGCCACTGCCAGGTAAAGTTTAGCGCTTTTGATATGGCAGCACCAGCGGGTACAGGGGTGTTGGCACAGTGAGGGGAAAAGAGTGTCACAGCTAATGCCGCTAGCAACATTATATATATATATATATATATATATAATTATATATATATATATATATTTATAGTATTTTCATAAATAAATGTATGTATGCATACAGCTTCTGGTTGTTATAGTCACAATGACAGCCTGGTCCCTTCACTGCCCACCTGACAGCACCACATACTGCCCTCTTACATAGCACCCATCATTCCCACCCCTCTCCCCTCAGAGCACAGACCCCCCTCCCTTCACAGATTCCTCTCGCCTCACAGTAGACACCCCCTCCCCTCGCAGACCCCTCTCAGCAGCCATAGACCCTCTTCCCTCACACCACAGGTCCCCCCCCTCTTCACAGCACAGACCTACCCTACCATCACAGACTCCTCTCCCCTCAAAGTACAGACACTCCCTTCCCTCATAGACCCCTCTCAGCAGCCATAGACCCCCTCACGGCACAGATCCCCCTCCCCTCACAGACTCCTCTCCCCTCACAGTAAAGAACCCCCCTCCCCTCAGACCCCTCTCAGCAGCCATAGATCCTCTCCCCTGATGGCACAGACCCCCCCCTCCCCTCACAGACACTTCTCCCCTCAAAGTACAGACACCCCCTCCCCTCTCAGCAGCCATAGATCCTCTCCCCTGATGGCACAGACCCCCCCCCCTCCCCTCACAGACACTTCTCCCCTCAAAGTACAGACACCCCCTCCCCTCTCAGACCCCTCTCAGCAGCCATAGATCCTCTCCCCTGATGGCACAGACCCCCCCTCCCCTCCCAGACACTTCTCCCCTCAAACTACAGACACCCCCTCCCCTCTCAGACCCCTCTCAGCAGCCATAGATCCTCTCCCCTGATGGCACGGACCCCCCCCTCCCCTCACAGACACTTCTCCCCTCAAAGTACAGACACCCCCTCCCCTCTCAGCAGCCATAGATCCTCTCCCCTGACGGCACAGACCCCCCCCTCCCCTCACAGACACTTCTCCCCTCACCTCACAGACCCCTCTCGGCAGCCATAGATCCTCTCCCCTGATGGCACAGACCCCCCCTCCCCTCACAGACACTTCTCCCCTCACAGTACATACATCCCCTCCCATCACAGACCCCTCTCAGCAGCCGTAGACCCTCTCCCCTCACAAACCACCTCCCAGCATAGACATAAATTTACCTGCCTATGACCTCCATTTGCACCGCGCCTGTGGACCTGCATTGCTTGCCTCTTTAAGTAGCTCCAGCCTTAACAGTGGCACAGCGGGGGAGTGACAGTGAATCACTGTCACTTTCTGTCTGCCGGAGCAGCGGCATCCTCCTCACAGTGGCACTCCATTCAACAGTAGCATCTCCAAGCCCGCCCCTTCCTGCTTAATGATAGGGCCGGGCAGCCCTGGCCTCAACTCCGCCTCCTTCTCCCCCAGCTTAGTGCAGCCGGGCCTCCGACGTGACACAAACAGCACGGCAGGTTCTCCCGGGCCCTAGGCAGCCGCTTAGCGGCAAATTCGCCCCTGCTTGGCTGATGATGTATGTTAGACAGCAGTGCAGACTGGGAAGTAACCACAGGGCGTTTATTACGCCATTTTGTGTTTCATAGTAACGACATCCACCCAGGGTGGCTGTTGTGATAATCCCTGCAAGGAAAATAACAGACTGTAGTGGTACCTGAGGGAATTGCATGTACTGTGAAAAACCCCGGTAGGGAGCGATAGTCTGTGTTACAGAAGTAAACCGCAAGAAACTGCGAGATACCCTGAGATGAAAGGGCAGCATGTCGAAGTAACCCCAAATAAGTTACAACAATGTGGGCCGCCAGGCGATCTGCAATGAAGGCCAGGATCTTGAGAAAGAAACCGCCCAGGGGGGTCCTGTAAGGGCCCAGCACCTGACGGTGCCGTATACATAATCCCTTTTTGAGTGAAATCCTCCGTACACATACCTGCAGTCCATGACTTGCAGGATAGCAAAGCAAAAATGGGTACAGTATCGTGCTCTATTTTCTGGTCAGACCTATCTGACTAACCATCCTTATGGAAATATCAAGCAGCGTTATACTGGACCTGACTGACGCTAGGATTAGATGCAGGGACCCATTACCAGCGTATGCAACACAGTTCCATCTAAAATATGGCAACGTGCTCTGAAGAGTCTAAAAGGAAATAAAAAACTTTAAACTCATTAAATAAAAAGTAGCTTAGGGGCTGCTAATCAGCCCCTCCTGCGTTAACGGTGACCCGACTCTGGCCAGGCACCAACTTAAACTGAGGTGCCTATGGCTTGGGGGGCGGGGTTATAGAGAGAGTGGACCCAGTGCATCCTGGGAGCTGAAAGCTTTAACTGCGTGGTGCCTGGATTTGGTTCCCAACCTATACCCCATGGTCAACCCTGTGGACCCCCTATGGACCCTGAAGAAGAAAGATATATTTTCCAACGTTTCGGGTCTTTATTGACCCTTTTTCAAGGTTCCTTGAAAGATGGTCAATAAAAAGACCCGAAACGCTGGTATACATATATGGCTGCTTGAATTTTATTCAGCGTCATTGTGAAGTCCCAGGAGTGCTGTCTGCTCTTTTCCATGTATTTACCTCTCTGGTGCAAATAAAGTGCAGAACATAAATATCAACCACAATAAGTTTATACATAAAATCTAACAATTTATTAAAATACAATTCATTAAATAAGAGTCTACTCCCAAAAAGTGTCACATACAATCACAGAGACAAATATTCAATAAAAAAAAAACCAGGAAGAAATATTTTTTAAAAAAGGTACATGCCTGAGTTCAAGAATGAATAAATAGCTCATGAGGTAGGAGCTCCCAACGTGTGTCATCCAATCGCAAATTCATTTTATACATACATACATATATATATATATATATATATATATATATATACACACACACACATATACATACACACACGCATTTAAACTATTTTTTTGATACATCATTTTAATTGGCACTGGAATTTGTGTAAATATGCATTCTTGCATGGTGCACTTTACACTTTGTCACCTTGGTGAAATTTTTTTTCTGAAATGAAAAAGTAATCAACTATTGGAAACATACTTGTGGATTGAACTGTTATCATATTTGCCGTATCTGCTTATGACTATACACTGCACGTTTTGCACCTGATACTTTAGTTCTACTATAAACTGCCGATAAAATCTAATTTGCTTTTTTTTGACAAATTGTGTGTTACCAGTGGCGTAAATTCATCCCAGACGCCCGGAAGCAAGTTTGAATTTGGTGACAGTGGGGACGTCCTAGAGCTCTCTTCATGGGCGGGAGAGCGCTAAGAACCCCGTAGAACAGCATGGCCATACTGTGATGCACAGGCAGTAAACGTGTCAAATCGGTAAAACCGGACAAAAGTATGCCGGCCCAAC
Organism: Taudactylus pleione; assembly: GCA_031769625.1. Taxonomy (NCBI): domain Eukaryota; kingdom Metazoa; phylum Chordata; class Amphibia; order Anura; family Myobatrachidae; genus Taudactylus; species Taudactylus pleione. The sequence continues at coordinate 12,239,327 of JAUIMM010000213.1, read as the reverse complement.
CAAGTGGCCGCCCAGCAAAGTAACTCCATGGAAACCTCGCGAGCAGCTGCCCACAAGGAGCGAGTGGAATGAGCTGTAATCAAAGCGGAGGCTCCCTAGAGAAGGTTACATAGGCCTGTCTGATGGTCGGACGGATCCAGCGTGCAAGCGTCAGTTTGGAAGCCGGCCAACCAGGATGAGCGGCATCATACAAGACAAACAGAGAATAAGATTTTCGTAGAGCTGCAGTTCTATCCACATAGATCCGGAGAGATCTAATGACATCCAAGGATCTAGATGCTGGTGAATCCTGCGGAAGAACCGGCTCCACAATAGGTTGGTTTATGTAGAATGCAGAAACCACCTTAGGAATAAAAGCCATTCTCGTATGAAGTTCCGCCCTATCTCCATGAAAAACCAAGTACAGAGGACAACAGGAGAGAGCCCCGAGTTCCGACACCCTTCTGGCCGAGACCAGAGAGAGGAGAAGTACCACCTTCCACGAGAGGTACTTCAATTCCACCATCTCTAATGGTTCGAACAGAGAAGACTGTAGGAAAGGAAGAGATCTAGATCCCATGGAGCCGTAGGAGGTACAAAGGGTGGTTGTAAACGTATAACCCCTTGCAGAAAAGTCTGAACATCTGGGAGTAAGGTCAGTTTTTTCTGGAAGAAAACGGATAGTGCAGAGACCTTAGTCTTCAGGGACCCCAGACGTAGTCCCACAGAGAAACCTGTCTGCAGGAAAAGAAGGAGTCTGGTTACCTTAAAATTTATAGGAGATCCCCGCCATTCACACCATGTTGCATATTCCTTCCAAATGCGGTGGTAGTATTTGGAAGTAACTTCCTTACGGGCCCGGAGAATAGTAGGGATTACAGTTGATGGGATCCCCTTTCGTCGTAGTATTGCCCTTTCAATAGCAACGCCTTCAAACGCAGCCGCCTTAAGTCTGGATAGACTAAAGGACCCTGTTGTAAGAGATCTTCTCTCAGAGGTAGGAGCCACGGATCGTCGATCAGCAGAATACAAAGCTCTGCGAGGCCAATCCGGAGTCACTAATAGAACCTTGGATCTCTCCCTCTCGATGCGTTGTAGAATCCGAGGCAGAAGAGGAAATGGCGGGAACAGATAGACAAATCGGAACCTCTATGGTGTTCAGAGTGCGTCCACTGCCACGGCCTCCGGGTCTCTTGTCTGAGAACAGTACAGAGGCAGTTGATTATTTTGTCTGGACGCCATGAGGTTGACCTGCGGAAGGCCGCAAGTCAACCTCTGGATAAGTTGTTGAAACACCTGAGGATGGACCGCCCACTCCCCGTGATGCACTTCCTGACTGTTGAGGTACTCAGCTTCCCAATTTTCCACGCCTGGAATGAATATTGCTGAATTGCCATGGCGTACTATTCCACCCAGAGCAGGATGCGGCATACCTCCTTCATTGCTGCCCGCCATCTGGTACCACCATGAAGGTTTATGTACGCCACTGCTGTGGCGTTGTCCGACTGGACTCTTACGGCTTGACCCCGCAACAGGTGATGAGCTAACTGAAGAGCATAGAACACTGCCCGTAATTGTAAGATGTTTATCGGCAGAATCTCCTCCTGTGAGGTCCAGTGGCCCTGGAAGTGGTTCTCCAGAGTCACTGCCCCCCACCCTGTCAGACTCGCGTCTGTGGTGAGGAGAGTCCCATCTCACACTCCGAACCTCTTGCCCTCCAACAGGTGAGACGACCTCAGCCACCAGAGAAGAGATATACGAGTCTTAGGATTAAGCTTCATGTGCTGGTGAAGGAAAAATGGGATCCTGACCATTGGGAGAGTAGGTCCATCTTAAATGGCCTGGAGTGGAAACGACCATAGGAAATGGCGTCGAAAGTCGCCACCATCTTCCCGAGGAGTTGTATGCGGAAGTGCATCGATACTCGCCGATGTTGACGATCCAGCCTCACCATCTCTTGAATGGAGGCTGCCTTTTTCTGAGGAAGGAAGACCCTCTTACAAACAGTGTCCAGGATCATCCCAAGAAACTGTAACCTCTGAGTCGACTGCAGATGGGACTTGGGAAAGTTCAGGATCCACCTGTGTCATATTAGGAGCCTGTGAGTCACCACAATGTTCTGTAGTAACTGATCTCTGGAATGAGCTTTCAGAAGGAGATCGTCCAGGTAAGGGACAATCGTGACCCCCTGTGTCCGAAGGAGACCCTTCATCACTGCCAATACTTTGGTGAATACTCTGGGAACTGATGACAATCCGAAGGGTAAGGCCCAAAACTGGAAATGTGAGTTCAGAACAGCGAATCGTAGAAACGCCTGGTGAGGCGCCAAGTTTGGAAAGTGGAGGTAAGCATCCTTGATATCTAGAGACACCATGAATTTGTCTTCCTCTAGCCCCTCAATGACAGATTGAAGAAACTCCATCTTGAACCTGAATACTCTTAAGTAGGGATTGAGATCCTTCAAGTTCAGAATAGGTCTGACCGATCAGTCTGGCTTCAGAACCACAAACAAACTGGAGTAGAATCCCTGTTTGATTTGATGCATGGGAACTTGGACTAGTAACCGAGTGGTCAGAAGTTTGTCTATCGCTTCCTGTAATATGACACTCCTGCTGCTGGAAACTGGCAAACCTGTGATGAAATCCCGAGGAGGTTGGAATTTGGAGTTTGTACCCCTGAGTGATGAGGTCCCGAACCCAGGCGTCTAGACAAGATTCTGCCCATACTTCGCTGAAGTCCCAAAGAAGAGCTCCCACCCTGGGGTCCCTAGGTGAGAGGGAAACCCGTCATGCACTGGGTTTGGTGGTGGACTTAGTGTCCTGTTGACCAAGGGGCGCTGCGGATTTTCCACGGCGTCTGGAACCACGAGAGGTTGTAGGTCCTCCTCTGGAGCACCCTCTGAATCTTTCCGGGGCACGAAAGGACCGAAAGGAAGATCCAGAATAGGGCTTACGAGGAGCCGGAGCAGCAGATGGGAGATAAGTAGACTTACCCCCAGTAGCATGGAAAAATCCACTTATCCAGTTCTGGGCCGAATAGGACATTGCTTGTGAAAGGCAGATTTTCCACCGCTTTTTTTGATTCTGCATCTGCCTGCCACTGTCGAAGCCAAGGCCGACATTCTAGAGGCAAGATTACAAACATCTTTAGACGCCTCTCCAAGATAGGAAGCCGATTCCCCTATATGTTCTGCTAAAGGAATAAGGTCCTCAGCGGGTGTTGAGCCCGTAGTCTGTTGGCTAGCTGTGTAGCCCAAGTTTCAATCGCCGTTTTGGTCCAGCAGCTCACTGTTGCATGATGAAGAGTCACGTTTGCTGCTGTATATATGGACTTTAGAGAGTTCTCAAACCTCCTGTCCGATGGTTCCTTTAATGAGGTGGCCCCTGGAGATGGCAGAATAGTCTTTTTGGACAGATGAGACAGGAGTCTCACATAACTTCCTGCTGTCTGCCGGGAAAGTGTAGGCAAACAAAAACCGACAGGATACCTGGATTCTTTTATCCGGGTGTTCCCAAGTTGCGGTCAGGAGAGAATCTAGTTCCTATGATCCCGGAAAATAGAAGAATGGCCGTGCAGAACCCTGGTCCTCCTCCTCTACCTTTAACACCTGGTGGATGGCTGAAATCAACGCCTCTATACCCTGGGACACAGGTTCTGGCTCCTCCCCCCCCCCTCGCTATGGTGCCCACTTTGAACTGTCAGTGCTAACGCTGCTGCTGATCTTATATACAGATTGCCCGTTTATAGTGCCTGGCAACGCCACTAATCAGGGAGCCAGGGTCATACTCACAGATCTGCCTTTGCTATCTGTGGCTGTCTGGCTAATGGGGGACTGCGATGCGTGCTGCACGCAGCGCTATGCAGTACTCCCCAGGACAGTGGTCCCTGTAGCCGAGGACTCATGCACTAACCGCAAGCAGTGGCGATAGGGTCCCCCGGCAGCAACCTTGTTGCAGACAGGCAGGGGCAGCCGCTGCCCGTCATATCCTCATTGTCTTCATTTGCAGTAAAAACTATTTATCTATCTAAGACACTGAGGAAAAGTCCCAAAAGTGCCCTGAGAAGAAGTCCCAAATGTGACCAGCTCCCTCGGGCACAAACTAAGACTGGGCTTGTAGGGGGGTATAGAGGGGGAGGAGTTATTCACACTTCTATATTTTAAAGTGCCAGCTCCCAGTTAGCACATATACAGTATACCCCACTATAGTAACACAATAATAATGACAGCGCAAAACCGTGTAGTGCAGCCCCTGAGGGGAATGAAAGACTTCACAAATCCTCAAGTGATTAAGATTATACAGAAATAACTTCCTCTCAGATGGCGTAAGAACACATACAATAAAATAAACCAGTCCTTACATTTAAAAAATGTCTTTGTAACTAGATGAAATAGTTTCCAATGATTTTTAAGGACTTAAGATTTCCTCCATATACACAGAGAAATTCCACTTCTCCAAACAGTTCCTCAATAACTCAGATATAAAAGAGAAAAACACAAAACATAGTGCAATATAGCCAAAAATTTAACAAGTTTTATTTTGACATCGCACTCATATTTAAATAGTTTACTAAAGCATATAACCACAAAGGGTATATATATGGTGTACACTCGCTCCTCTCATCAGTCAGTTACCCTCCCAGATAGAATAGGGTTTTGAGGCTCAGAGTCCCAGGATCCTCTCTCCTCCTTAGGGCAACAGTCACAGATGATGGCAGTGGTTCCCACTAAACAGTCACCACGCTTAAAGCTTTTCGGACTTAATGTCCTTCCTTGGAAGCGTGGTGACTCAGCTTCATTCACAAACATAAATACCTACACTAATTGACAAATACCTCCCCCAATCAGTCCTCACAACGTGTGCTGCTTCCCGGCACGTGTCATCTGAACATGACCGGAACCGGAAGTAGTTCGTCATGCGCTCCTTCAATTCCGGAAACTGGGCCCCTGAATGGACTATGCATTCCATCCGGATACTGGACCGGCAGTTCAAAGAGCTCCATTATAATTTCCATCACAAATGTGTATTTAACGGTTCAGTTCCACTTATTATTAGAGTTCCTTGGTCCCTTCATAGACTTATAATTAATTAATCGATCCAAGTCCATTAAAGTCCATTGGTATGAAATATGTAATAATTAAACTAAACAGATATGGTTAATATGAATAATATTTAAGATGTTAAAAAAGCAGATTAGAGTTTAAATAGAAATATAAAACATCAAAAGGCAGTTTAAAGGAATAGGCTATAGAGTAACCAGAAAAAATAATATATAACAAATACATAAAAATAAAAAACTATAAAAACCATTTTAATTCAAATTCCCCATTTAAACCATTAGAGGTCAGAGTCCCTAGTCTATAAATCTATTGCATTTTTGTTTTGGATAATCTGACCTCCAAATCTGTATTCTTCCATGTCGGTTTAACGGTTTGAACCCCCCAAAAGGCTCTCATTTGACAAGGATTTGATTTGTGTTCTTTTTTAAAATGCATGGATACAGTAGGTGTCTCAAGACCCTTTTTAATATTGTAAACTTGTTCTGCTAGATGTGCTTTAGATTTCTACTCGTTTTGCCTATGTAAACAAGGCCACATTGACACTCTAGGGCATAGATCATATTCTTCGAATTGCAGGTAATAAAATCTTTTATTTGATATATCTCCCTTTACCTGAAATTCTTTAATTTTACTTTGACCTTTTACAGTCCGACACATACAACATAAACCACATCTGGGGAACCCATGACTTCTCGCACTTGTTCTCTGTTTTTCTTCAATAGCACTATGTACCAACTTGTCAGATAGGGTGCTCGCCTATATATAAATAATGTTTTAGGATCCTCCTTTAAAATCCTCCAATGTTTTTTAAAAACAAATTAAATCTTTTTAAAATTCTCGCACTTGTTCTTTGTTTTTCTTCAATAGCACTATGTACCAACTTGTCTTTAAGTTTGGGTGCTCGCCTATATATAAATAATGTTTTTTCTGGTATTAAATCACCAAGAATAGGATCCTCCTTTAAAATCCTCCAATGTTTTTTAAAAAGAAATAACATTTTGTAAAATTTTAATTAAAATTACATATAAAAGACCACTTATGATCTTTCTCAATTTCATCTTTCTTTTTCCCCTCAAATAAGGTTTTTCTCTCTACTTGTTTTACGCTCTCACAAACTTATTTTATCAATATCATAACCTTTATCTAAAAATCTGCTACCCATTTGCATTAATTGTTCTTCACATACATCTTTATCTGTACAATTACATTTAACTCGTAGAAAATGCCCATAGGGGATTACATCTAGCCAATTTTTATGATGTTAACTAATAATGTCAATATAGCTGTTGGAGTCCGTACTTCCAAATAAATAGTACATCATCAATAAAATGTTCCCATGTGGCCAGGCCTGTCCCCAGCTCATCATTATGCCAAATGGTTAGACCCTAACCAAAATGCCATGTAGAGATTGGCATAGCTTCGGGAGGAATCTGGTCCCCATGGCAGTACCAACATTCTGAATAAAATAGGATCCATTAAAATAAAAGTAATTATTTTTTTAAAATCAATAATATACTCTTTAAGATGAAATCCTTAATATCCAAAGAGAGATCTGATATATCTAAAAAGTGGGATACAGCTTTTATTCCCATTTCTATATCAATAATGGTATATAAGGTGGATACATCCCCACTCACTAAAAAATAGTCATTTTGCCATTCAATTGTTTCTAGTAGATTTAAAACCTCACCGGTATCTTTTAAGAAAGCTTTAGTTTGTTTTGACCACAGGCTGGAGATAAAAATCAATCAGAGCTGACAGGTTTGATGTGATGCTAGTTGTACCTGCAATGATAGGTCTACCTGGTGGGTGGAGTGGGTCCTTATGAATCTAATGGTGGGTACACATTGACAGATACACTACCATTCAAAAGTTTGGGGTCACTTAGAAATGTACTTATTTTTGAAAGAAAAGCACTGTTTTTTTCAATGAAGATAACAACATTAAATTAATCAGAAATACACCCTATACATTGTTAATGTGGTAAATGACTATACTAGCTGCAAACTTCTGGTTTTTAAAGGAATATCTACATAGGTGTATAGAGGTCCATTTCCAGCAACCATTACTATTCTAATGGTACATTGTGTTTGCTAAGTGTGTTAGAAGACAAATGAATGATTAGAAAACCCTTGTGCAAGTATGTTAGCACAGATGAAAACAGGTTTGTTCATTAGAGAAGCTATAAAACTGGCCTACCTTCAGAGAACAGCACAAACAGGCTCTAACCAGAGTAGAAATAGAAGTTGAAGGCCCCGATGCACGACTGTTCAAGAAGACAAGTACATTAGAGTCTCTCGTTTGAGAAAACAAGAGATATGCTAAGAGCTTACTTTTGTTATTTCTGTTTCTACGAAGTCCATAGGGTCCACAGGGTTGACATTGGGGTATAGCTGGATCTGGATCCACGAGCACCACGCAGTTAAAGCTTTGCTGCTCCCAGGATGCACTTGGGTCCATCCTCCTCTATACCCCGCCACCGAGCCACAGGCACCTCAGTTGGTAAGCAGCCAAGGCCGGAGAAGGAGACTAAACACAGAGAAGGAAGACTGGAACACACAAGAAACCATTCTCACAGAAATGGGGGACGAAAAACAGGTGACCAGCCACACAGCCCATATGAAGCCAGGTGCGTCAGGGCGGGTGCCCTGTGGACCCTATGAACTTCGTAGAAACAGAAATAACAAAGGTAAGCTCTTACCATATCTCTTGTTTTCTACTTCAGGGTCCATAGGGGGCCCACAGGGTTGACCTTGGGGATGTCCCAAATTAGTTCAACTAAGGGCGGGGACACTCCTGTGCAAAGGAGAACCCGGTGCCCGAAGGATGCATCCTGAGAGGCAAAGGTGTCAAACGCATAGAACCTCAAAAACGTCTGAATGGAAGACTAGGTGGCCGCCTTACATAGCTGAACAGCAGAGGCGCCACGTCTAGCAGCCCAAGAGGGACCAACAGAACGAGTGGAATGAGTCTTAACCGAGGCTGGCACAGGTAGACTCTCCTGTGCATAAGCATCACAAATAAGGGAACAAAGCCAATGGGCTAACGTTTGTTTGTTGGCAGGCCAACCCCTCCTGTGAAAACCAAAGAGGACAAACAATTAATCAGACTTCCTAACAGAAGCAGTCTGGTCCACATAGATTCTAAGTGCACGGACTACATCCAAGGAAGCCTCACCAGCTGAAAGATCAGGTGACTGAAAAGCTGGCACAACAACTTCCTGATTGATGTGGAACTTCAAAACCACTTTAGGTAAAAACTCAGGACGAGTGCAGAGCACCGCTCTGTACTGGTGAAAAATCAGAAAAGGGGGCAACAGGAAAGTGCCCCCAACTCTGACACCCTCCTGGTAGAAGCAACTGCCAGGAGAAAAACGGTCTTAAACGTTAACCACTTGAGCTCCACCGACTCAAGAGGCTCAAAAGGAGGTCCCTGCAAGACCCGAAGAACCACCGCCAAGTCCCCAGGAGCCACAGGAGGTATGAAGGGAGGCTGGATTCAGAGAACACCTTGAAAAAAGGTGTGAACATCTGGCAGTAAAAATTGGAGTAGATTGCGCTACTGTGACTAGATAATAACACGTGCTTGATTGATAATTAATAACACCTTAGCCTCTCTGAATCAAAAACAAACAACATTTATTAAACATACAATAAAAATTGAAAAGATAAAAATAAATAAAATGTCTCTCTTAAATAAGAGTATAATTCAAAATATACAATTGTTGCAACAACTCATATGGCCATGTAAAATAATATCCACTGGTAGATCTTTTACCCAATGCGGGATAATACTTATTATAATTTCAATTAACGGGTCAAAAGCTCACCATTTCTCATAAACACGTAGTGGGAGCAGTCTGCACAAGCTTGATGCATATACCCAGTTGGTAATTGTAATATACCGGGCTTGTGTAGTGAAGGTATAGTGGCGGCTGGAGTAAGGTTTATGTCCGTGCTGTGCTGCAGTCCCGGATCGCTCCTCCGTCTCCCAGTTTATCTGGGTCTCCTGCGCCACAGACCCAGATAAACTCCCGTTGCTGGCACACAATGCATGGAGCGACAATCCTCCAATGTAGCCCATCGCCTGCTGCTCAACGGGGGAGCGATTCGGGACTGCAGCACAGCACGGACATAAACCTTACTCCAGCTGCCACTATACCTTCACTACACAAGCCCGGTATATTAAAATTACCAACTGGGTATATACATCAAGCTTGTGCAGACTGCTCCCACTACGTGTTTATGAGAAATGGTGAGCTTTTGACCCGTTAATTGAAATTATAATAAGTATTATCCCGCATTGGGTAAAAGATCTACCAGTGGATATTATTTTACATGGCCATATGAGTTGTTGCAACAATTGTATATTTTGAATTATACTCTTATTTAAGAGATACATTTTATTTATTTTTATCTTTTCAATTTTTATTGTATGTTTAATAAATTTTGTTTGTTTTTGATTCAGAGAGGCTAAGGTGTTATTAATTATCAATCAAGCACATGTTATTATCTAGTCACAGTAGCGCAATCTACTCCAATTTTTTCTGGGTTGTGTTCTCTATTTGTGTCAGAATAGCAACTGACATTTAGATTTTGCAGCACTGTGTATCTGGCTATATATATATTTTTTCTTATTCTACCTACATTGGTTCTTCAGCGCCGGGATCACTGGGGCCGTCTCTTTGATTGACCCCAGGTGACAGAGCTTGTTTAAACATCTGGCAGTGTAGCAATCCGTTGTTGGAACCACACGGACAGCGCGGACACATGAACCTTCAGAGAGACAAGGTGTAAGCCTAGGTCCAAACCTGACTGAAGAAATTACAAGATCCTAGAAACTCGGAACACCTGAGGATCATAGTTTCTGGACACCACTGAAAGTGCGCCACACCCTGTGGTAAATCCGTGTGGAAGCAGGCTTGCGTGTCCTGAGCATGTTACTAATAACCAAACCCAAGAAAGCACCTAGACCTTAAGACGGCTGTCTCAAGAGCCACGCCGTCAAAGACATCCAACCCAGATCTGGGTAAAGGCAGGGCCCTTGAGACAATAGGTCCTGACGTTGAGGACAAAGGCACGGAGTGTCGATGGAGAGGCTCTGCAGATCGAAGTACCAAGGACGTTTGGGCCACGCCGGAGCATCCAGCACGGGCGTGCCGCCGTCCTGCTTGAATTTCCGCAGGATCCGAGGTAGCAGGGATATCGGAGGGAACATATGCCAGGTGAAACATCCATTTCACCGACAGCGCGTCTACCAGACATGCGCCTGCGTCTCTTGTCCTTGATCCGTAAACGGGCAACTTGTGATTGTGACGGGAGGCCATCAAGTCCAGCTCCAGCAACCCCCATCTGTCCACGAGTAGCTGAAACACCTCTGGGTGAAGCGACCATTCCCCGGGATGCACGTCGTGACGGCTGAGGAAGTCCGCCTCCCAATTGAGGACTCCGGGGATGAAGACCGCCGAGATCGCTGGAATGTGGCACTCCGCCCAAGCAAGGATGCGAGACACCTCCGACATTGCAGCACGGCTGCGAGTTCCTCCCTGGTGGTTGATATACGCCACCGTGGTGGCGTTGTCAGACTGTACTTGAACCGCCCTTCCGTGAAGAACGGTGTCGGACGACCGCAGGGCCCTGTATAACGCCTGCAGTTCCAGGATGTTGATGGGGAGAAATGCTTCTTCCGCAGACCAACGACTCTGAAGTGACAACGAGCCGGTCACTGCCCCCCAACCCCGGCGACTGGCATCCATTGTGACCAGGACCCAGTTCCGGAATCCAAAAGGGGTGCCCCTCGACCAGATGAGCTGTCTGAAGCCACCAAGCCAAAGACTGCCGAACCTCCGGGGACAACACCAGCATCTGAGAGCGGATAAGGTGAGGTAACCCGTTCCATTCTGATAGAATCAGCCCCTGCAGGGGCCGTGAATGGAGCTGGGCAAATTCCACCATGTCGAATGCCGACACCATGGAACCCAGAACTCTCATAGCCGAATGGACCGACAGGCGGCAAGTGCTCAGGCAACTGTGTATCCGCAGCTGTAGGGAGGAGACCTTTTCTGGAGTCAGGAAGATCCTTTGCTGACGAGAATCCAGCAGGGCTCCCAAATGAACCATCCTCTGTGATGGAATCAGGGAGGACTTTCTCCAATTTATCAACCACCCGTGCGCTTGCAGACAAGCGATCGTCAGGTGGAGTTGTTGAAGCAGTACCTTCGGGGAGCTCGCCAGCAAAAGGAGGTCGTCCAGATATGGCAGCAGCCGTACATTCTGGTTCCGAAGATGTGCGGCCATGATTGCCATCACTTTGGTGAATACCCTCGGTGCCGTGGAGAGGCCAAAGGGTAGCGCACGGAACTGTTAATGATGCTGAAGGATATCGAACCTCAGATACCGCTGGTGCTATCGAAACATGGAGGTAAGCGTCCTGGATATCCAGGGACACCACGTATTCCCCAGGTTCCATCGCCAGAATGATGGAACGTAACGTTTCTATCCTGAATTTGGGAACTCTGAGGAATTTGTTCAGAGACTTCAAATTGAGAATAGGGCGATGAGAACCATTGGGTTTCTGCACCAGAAACAGCGTAGAGTAGTACCCCGTCCCTCGTTGTGATTGAGGAACGGGAACAATGACCCCTGCTTTCAGCAAGGACTCTATAGCCTCCTGAATCTGCAAAACCTTGGTTTTGTCCTGAGAAGGACTCATGCAGAAAAACTGGTGGGGCGGTCTGTGCCGAAAAGACAGGGCGTACCCCTGGGAGACCACTTCTCGAACCCAGGCATCCGTGGTGGTATTGTGCCAGCACTGGGCAAATTGAAGAAGTCGGCCTCCCATTCTGGGGTCCCCCAGAGGGAGGCCCTTCCCATCAGGCAGAAGGTTTATCTTCCTGTTTGGAAGAAAGGCGGCTGGCACTCCAAGCCTGCTTCTTGGGCTTCGAGGCTGTCTTAGTCACCGACTGCCTCGGGAAGGACTGACCCTTGGCCTTTCCCTGAACCCGAAAGGACCGAAAGGCTAAGCTCCTCACCTTAGCCGGCGCTGAAGCCGAAGGAAGGAAGGCAGACTTTGATTTAGCCAGGGTATCCACTATTTTGTCCAAATCTGGACCAAATAGCAACTCTCCATTAAAAGGCAAGGCCTCAGGCCCTTTTTAGAGTCCACATCAGCCCTCCAGGACCGCAGCCACAAGGACCGATGCGCTGACACAGCTGCAGCCGACACCCTAGAGGTCAGCAGGCTTGCATCCAACGATGCTTCCCCAATATAGGAAGCCGCATCTCTCATCTGTCCTATCAATGGTCTCTGGATATCCGGAGCATCGTCCGGAAAGGGATCTTCCAAAGCATTGGCCCAGATCTCAATGGCCTTTGCCACCCAAGAGATGGCCATGGACGGACGGGCCACTGCCCCCGAGAGAGAGTAGATAGAATTTAAACAAGTCTCCACTTTCCTGTCCGTGGGATCCTTCAGGGAGGAGATAGACGGCAATAATGGCAAAGTAGCACTTTTAATTAAGCGGGTGACATGGGAATCCACCGCAGGCGGGGTTTCCCATTTCCTGCAATGAGCCTCAGGAAAAGGATAGTTTGATGCCAACCGTTTCTGTGTTTGGAATCTCTTGCTGGGCAACTGCCAGGCCCCCGCCACATGATCCGTTAACTGGTCGGACAGGGGAAAACAGTCAAAGCTACTTTGGCCTTTTTAAAATTAGGATACTTCGACCTGGGAGCCGGCACATCCTTCTCTATATGAAGGATGTCCCGCACCGCCCTAACCAATGCCGGCACATTAATGGAGGACTTAGTCTCCACCTCCTGGGCTCCGGCATCCCAGTCCTCATGGACCTCTCCGTCATCCGAAGACACGTCCGTGTACTGCGCCGCCAGTGAAGCTGTAACGGGTCGCTTGGACGCCTTTAGGGGCAAATCACTGTGTAACATCGACTGAAAAGCCGATGACGAGCCCGCCAGGCTGTGAACCGAGCTGGAGAGGTCATCCACCCAGGGAGGGGGTACCGCCTGAGGAAACCCCTGAAAGGGTACCATTGACTGCTGCGTCACTGTGGGAGACAGTACGTACACAGGCAACCCCGAATAAAGGACCCACAGTCTGAGACCCGGGGAGAGACTGCAACAAATGTGGAACACCCGGGGAACGGGGGAAGGTAGGCTGGGGCAACACCCTAGAAGGGACCGCAAGTCGGTCCGCGATCGACACCAGCACTTGTGAAAACATCGCCCAAGGAGGATCCTGCGTCACCGGGGGTTTAGAGGGACCAGGTACCAGCTGGCACCGCCCGCACAGACCGTCCTGAGACAAATCCACCCCATCAACCCCTGCCGAACAGCGCCGGCAGGAAAACAACACAGGAGCCATGGAGTGCTCATTCTCCTCATCAGACATGACACAATATGCAATAAATATGTATCACCGAAAAGAGGTGAGGCGTATAACACCTGCGCACTCCCAAGTATGCAACACAAACAGCCCACAATATGGACCTGAGTAGCACACCACTGTATGTGCCTGACCTCACAAATACTTAGATATATATAAGTGAGGTACACAGAAAGAACACCCCTCCCCCACACACCTGCGGGCCTGTAGGAGAAGGAAAGGGATAGTGATAAGATGACAGCAGAAATTAGCACAGACAGCAGCACTAGCAAAAAGTCACATACCATGCAGGAAGCTGTACTCACTGCACCTTTCGCTACAATCAACCTCCAAGATTCAGTGTCTGGGAGGGCTATAGCACTGCGAACACTGTCCTTTTGCAGGGGAGAGGTACGCAGGGGGACCGGTCCACGCACCGCCTGGGAGATCTGCGTTTGCCACTTGTTAGAAGATGGCCGCCGGAGAGCTCTGAGGAGGAGTGGCTGAAGGAGGAACAGCCCAGCGAAGCCAGCACGAATGAGAGAAGGCGTGCTGGGCTGAGGGGAGGAGCCGCTAAACCAGGGAAGGCTGCCTCCCCTGGCTAGCAATTAACCCCAGGGACGCTGGTTCCCCTCCAGCAATTATACCCTGGTGGTCCAGCGGTCAGACGGGGTATGGCAGTGAAGGGGGAGCCCGCCGCCGCTGCTAGCACCGCCGGTCTGTCCCCAGAGACCAGCGGCTAAAGACTGCAGTTTACCTGCGGCTTACCTGGCCCCGTGCATCTGGCAGCAGTCAGTGGGAGCTCCTGGAGCCACGCTAGTAATGACTCCGGGGTCCCCGCTGCGATCCCCAGATCAGTACTGGCGTCACAGCGCCAGCGGGGCTGTTGGAGTGGCAGCGTGGCCGTCCAGATGGACAGTCTGATGCTGCCGCTCTGAAGAGTAAAAATAAATAAATAAAATCTTCTTCATTAAAAAATAAAAATAAGCTTAGGGGCTGCTTATGCAGCCCCACTGCGTCAGGGTGACCCGACTCCGGGCGGGTCCCAACTAAAGCTAATGTGCCTGTGGCTCGGGGGCGGAATATAGAGGAGGATGGACCCAAGTGCATCCTGGGAGCAGCAAAGCTTTAACTGCGTGGTGCCCGTGGATCCAGATCCAGCTATACCCCAAGGTCAACCCCGTGGACCCCCTATGGACCCTGAAGTAGAAATAGACGCCTCACAAGTCCTCAACTGGCAGCTTCATTAAATGTTAACCGCAAAATGCCAGTGTCAACGTCTACAGTGAAGAGGCGACTCCAGGTTGCTGGCCTTCTAGGCAGAGTGGCAAAGAAAAAGCGATATCTGAGACTGGCCAATAAAAGGAAAAGATTAATATGGCCAAAAGAACACAGAAATTGGACAGAGGAAGATTGATTCGTCTATCCATAACACTTGTTTCCAAAGTTTGAGGTGTTTGGATCACACAGAAGAACATTTGTGAGACGCAGAACAAGTGAAAAGATGCTGAAAGAGTGCCTGACGCCATCTGTCAAGCATGGTGGAGCTAATGTGATGGTCTGGGGCTGCTTTGGTGCTGATAAAGTGGGAGATTTGTACAAGGTAAAAGGGATTTTGAATAAGGAAGGCTAACCTCCATTTTGCAACGCCATGCCATACCCTGCGGACAGCGCTTGATTGGAGCCAATTTCCTCCTCAATGACCCAAAGCACACCTCCAAATTATGCAAGAACTATTTAGGAAAGAAGCAGGCAGCTTGTATTCTGTCTGTAATGGAGTGGCCAGCGGAGTCACCAGATCTCAACCCCAATGAGCTGTTGTGGGAGCAGCTTAACCGTATGGTACACAAGAAGTGCCAATCAACTAAAGCAAAATCTGAAGGACAAAATTATTATTTCAAATAAAAAATCATTATTTCTAACCTTGCCAATGTCTTGACTATATGTTCTAATAATTTTGCAACTCATTTGATAAAAAAAGTCAGTTTTCATGTAAAACACGAAATTGTCTAGATGACCCCAAACTTTTGAACGGCAGTGTACATTGGCCGATCAATTGATCGGCCAATATATCTGCTGCACGTCGGCCAGTGTGTACCCGCGATATGTCTGTGAACGTCGTTGTTCACCTACATATCGCATTGGCTGTGCTGCAGAGCCGATCGACATATGTCTGCAGATATATCTGTCCATCGGCAGCTGTGTACGAACGGTCAGCACACACAGCGGCAGCCACCCCCACCCGCCGGGATAGGGTACAATCAGATGATGGACGTTCAGTGTGTATGAATGACCATCATCTGCAGATCACTCGATCTGCAGATATATCTCTCAAGTGTGTACCCACCTTTAGATTCGGATTTGGTAAGAGTGGAAAAACTAGGCCATTCGAATAGGTATCAGAAAAATTGGAGACAAGATGATCCTTATTCTATACAGAAAAATAACTGGAATTATAGAAATAAAGGATGGCAAAATAACTATCTTCCAAGAAGAGATTTTGAGATACCAAAAGGCAATAGGTATGAAGTGTTAGAAAGGGAAGATGAAATACTTTGTGTCCCTGGTCTAAAAAAGGTGAAAGTAAGGAAAGATATTAACCAATCGGTTAATGACAAGAAATAGTAAAATACCTCAAAAACAATAAAAACAAAAACGGGATTTAGAGGGGGAAAGAAATTAAATAAAAGGATTAATAAAGATATTACCTCTATCGAACCCGAAAGGGCAAAAGAGATTACTAAAGTATTTAATCTAAGTAAGAGAATTCTTACTAGAGATATAAGGCCACAATCAATTAGGCTGCGAAACGTTGGAATTGGCGATGACGTCATTTTCGCATGTTTGAATTATCCCCATGTTTTACATGGCGAAAAAAAGTGCAGAAAAATTATTTTAAATTTGGTGTAAAAAAAAATAAAAAAATGGGGTACAAGTTTTTAAATAACAAAATTAATTCAGGGGGGGTTCCCAAGTATGCGGAAGGTGTTTAAAAGAATTCGGGTGGTAGTAGCAGGTGCATTTTTGAAGAATTTTCTAAATGGACTTTAGGGACTTAAAAATATGCTTGCACCCATTTTCATGTACCCAAAATTTGATGGGCATAGTTATTTTTTGCCCAAAAAAACCCTAAGTGCTATTCTTCATCACTTTTTCAAAGTCGGGAAAAAACACCTGCCGCGGCTATTTAAAAACCCTAATTACCTTCTACAGGGAAAAACGGGGGTACCCACAGTGATCCTCCATGTCAGGACATCATTAGGGGGGTCCTAGGATGAATTTCCAAAAATTCCCTATTTTTCCCCCGAAACTTACCTTTCCGCCAGGTCCCGTTTTCGCTGCTTTCTAATGAAATACGGGGATAAAGCAGGCGTGCGCCTGATACTTTATCCCCATAAAACCTCCGATGTGAAGCGAAAAGTCCAGCAAGGACAAGTATTAAAAAAGGGATTAAAATGTCCCCCGACAAGTCAAATTGACCCTTTTGAATTTTTTATTGATCTTAATAAATTTATTTGTAAATTAACAGTAAAGAAATACTTTTTAAGTAAGGAAAAAATTGAGGACCCTATTGAAGAGATAGATGTACCTTCTGGTTCTAAGTTCAGACCTAAATCCACATTTTATCCTACTTATTGAAAGGTAGTTTTATTGATTGTTTTAGTAGATTAGTAAATGGTGAAGTTACCAAAATTTTAAAAAGGATAATAAAATGAGAAAATATAACCTAATTAAAAAAGAATATATGGCCTTGAAATCTCTGAGAGAAGACAATGACTTGGTCATAAAACCTGCAGATAAGGGAGGAGGTGTGGTCCTTATGGATAAAGATATTTACATGGCAGAGATTTTTAAACAAAGAACGTGGAGACTAAAATGTGATCCCACTACAAGAATTATTAAGAATCTTGAAGAACTTATTGGAGATGCATTAACAAAAGGTGTAATAAGTAAATCGGAATTTGATTTTATTAATATACAGTTCCCTACTGTACCTACAATCTACATTCTGCCTAAGATTCATAAGGACCCACTGCACCCACCAGGTAGACCTATCATTGCAGGTACAAATAGCATCACATCAAACCTGTCAGCTGTGATTGAATTTTATCTCCAGCCTCTGGTCAAACAAACAAAAGCTTTCTTAAAATATACCGGTGATGTTTTAAATCTACTAGAAACAATCGAATGGCAAAATGACTATTTTTTAGTGAGTGCAGATGTATCCACCTTATATACCATTATTGATACAGAAATGGGTATAAAAACTGTATCCCACTTTTTAGATATATCAGATCTCTCTTTGGATATTAAGGATTTAATCTTAAAGAGTATATTATTTTAAAAAATAATTACTTTTATTTTAATGGATCCTATTTTATTCAGACTGTTGGTATTTCCATAGGGACCAGGTTCGCCCCAAGCTATGCCAACCTCTACATGGCATACTGGGAGGATCTTACCATTTGGCATAATGATGAGCAGGGAAAAGGGCCTGGTCACATGGAAATGTTTTATTGATGATGTACTATTTATTTGGAAGGGTTCAGGAGATGAACTTCAAACATTCCGTGAATCTTTAAACTCCAATGATTTTAATATTAAGTTTACATTCTCTATTAGCCAAACTGATCTCACCTTTTTAGATTTATGTTTATATATAAAAGAGGGTGATCTGCCTACTAAAACCCATAGAAAAAGTACAGACTCCAACAGCTATATTGACATTATTAGTTAACATCATAAAAATTGGCTAGATGTAATCCCTATGGGCAGTTTCTACGAGTTAAATGTAATTGTACACATAAAGATGTATGTGAAGAACAATTAATGGAAATGGGTAGCAGATTTTTAGATAAAGGTTATGATATTGATAAAATAAGTTTGTGAGAGTGTAAAACAAGTAGAGAGAAAAACCTTATTAAAGTGGAAAAAGAAAGATGAAATTGAGAAAGATCATAAGTGGTCTTTTATAAGTAATTTTAATTCAAATTTTAAAAAGATTTAATTTGTTTTTAAAAAACATTGGAGGATTTTAAAGGAGGATCCTAAAACATTATTTATATATAGGCGAGCACCCTATCTGACAAGCTGGTACATAGTGCTATTGAAGAAAAACAGAGAACAAGTGCGAGAAGTCATGGGTTCCACAGATGTGGTTTATGTTGTATGTGTCGGACTGTAAAAGGTTAAAGTAAAATTAAAGAATTTCAGGTAAAGGGAGATATATCAAATAAAAGATTTTTTTACCTGCAATTCGAAAAATGTGATCTTTGCCCTAGAGTGTCAATGTGGCCTTGTTTACGTAGGCAAAACGAATAGAAATCTAAAGACATGTCTAGCAGAACATGTTTACAATATTAAAAAGAGTCTTGAGACACATACTGTATCCATGCATTGAAGAACAGAGATTTGAAGGTCAGATTATCCAAAACAGAAATGCAATGGATTTATAGACTAGGGCAGTGGTCAGGGAACAGGGGTAAATTATCCCACATAGGGTAAAAATGAACTACAGGAGCATAACTGGGGTAAAAATGAACTACTACAGGGGCATAACTATGGGGGATTATATGTGGGCACTACTACAGGGGCATAACTATGGGGGCACTACTACAGGGGCATTATATGGGGGGGCACTACTACAGGGGCATTATATGGGGGCCCTACTGTATGTTTTCCTTCCTTTCAAATCAAGGGGGTAACGTCTGCGTATCTAAATATATTTTGGGGTAAAAGGTAAAAAAGTTCCCTGACCCCTAGACTAGGGACTCTGACCCCTAATGCTTTTAACGGGGAATTTAAATTTATAGTTTTTTATTTTTATATATTATTTATTCTGGTTACTCTATAGCCTATTCCTTTAAACTGCCGTTTGATGTTTTATATTTCTATTTAAACTCTAATCTGCTTTTTTAACATTTTAAATATTATTCATATTAACCATATCTTGTTTGTTTATTTATTTCATATTTAATACCAATGGACTTTAATAGACTTGGATCGATTAATTATGGTCTATGAAGGGACCAAGGAACGCTCATAATAAAGTTGAACTGAAGTGTTAAATACACATTTCTGATGGAAATTATAATGGAGCTGTTTGAACTGCTGTTCCGGTATCTGGATGGATGGAAGGCAAGGTGGAACACAGAGTCCATTGCCGGTATCGAAGGAGCGCATGATGAACTACTTCCGGTCGTGTTCAGATGACGTCACTTCCGCCCGCGACACGTGCCGGGAAGCAGCGCACGTTGTGAGGATTGATTGGGGAGGAGTGTGTCAATTAGTGTAGGTATTTCTGTTTGTGATTGAAGCTGAGTCACCATGCTTTCGAGGAAGAACATTAAGTCCAAAAAGCTTTAAGCGTGGTGACTGACTGTTTATGGGGAACTGCTGCCATCATCTGTGACTGTTGCCCTAAGGAGGAGAGAGGATCCTGGGACTCTGAGCCTCAAAACCCTATTCTATCTGGGAGAGTAACTGATTTATGAGAGGAGAACCATATATATACACCCTTTGTGGTTATATGCTTTATTAAACTTTTTAAATGTGAGTGCGATGTCAAAACAAAAGTTGTTACATTTTTTGGCTATATTGCACTATGTTTTGATGTTTTTCTCTTCTATATCTGAGCTATTGAGGAACTGTTTGGAGAAGTGGAATTTCCCTTTGTATATGGAGGAAATCTTACGTCATTAAAAATCATTGGAAACTATATCATCTAGTTACAAAGACAAGTTTTTAAATGTAAGGACTGGTTTATTTATTGTATGTGTTTTTGCAACATCTGAGAGGAAGTTATATCAGTATAATCTATACCCCACTGTCATGAAGTGACATTGTCCCCTAGTGGATGAAGAAGTCATCCCCCATGATGTGGGTATGACAGCTGCAAGACGTTTTCTTATGAGTCATCGATTATATGTGGGTCCAGATTTGGATCTATGTATGGAATGATTACATATGATCATATGATACTAACCAATATGATGGGAGGCTCTTTTTACAATGTGTTGGCTGTGCGATGGGGTCCAGTGTGGCCCCATCGTACGCCAACATGTTCATGTTCGAGGTAGAGCAGGATGTATTTTTCTCTGACAGTAATATTGCCAACAAGATCATCTTGTATTACTGCTATATAGACGATCTTTTAGTACTATGGAAAGGAAGTAAGGAGTCCATTATTTCAGTTATTGACCATCATAATTCTAGGACACATCCCATTAAATTTACATACAACATTGATAAAGAATCAATTACGTTATTAGACATTGAGATCAGTCTGATAGATGGTAAAATAGAAACCTCAGTCTTTGCTAAACCAACAGACCGCAACAATTTACTACATATGACCAGCTTCCACCCTATACCACTTAAAAGGGGATTACCTTACTCCCAAATGCTTCGTATAAAACGTATTACATCTGACCCCATTATAGCTGGACAGCAAATTGATGACCTTACTGATACATTTTTGATAAGAGGTTATAAATTGAGCTTAATCCGTCAAGCAAAAGCTAAAGTCATGAGATTAGATAGAGAATCTCTCCTTGGTAGGTAGATAGATACACAAGAAACCAATGATCCCATGGGTAACTGAGTATAGCCCGGCAAGCAGCCACATCAATAAAATAGCTAAAAAATTATGGACGATTATACAGACTGATAAGGAGTTAAACCTTCAGGATTCGAGATTGATGCCATGCTATACCCGCAATCGTAACCTAAGGGATATATTGGTGAAAAGCAATATTACTAAAAGAGGCAATAGCAATACTAATGTATTAAGTGCGCATGCACGACCTGTAGATATTTATTATCAGGTGATACATGTTAACTCTTTTTCTTCGAGGTCCATAGGGTCCACAGGAACTACCTTGGGGTATGTGGTATCCAGGCACCAAACTTTAAAGCTTTAGCTCCCAGAATGCACTGGTCCTCCTCCATATATACCCGGCCCCAGCCAGAGGCATTCAGTTTGTAAACAAGCCTAAATGGCAGGAGAAGGAAAGTGAAGAAGAAAGTACAAAATACACTAGAAACACTCACAAAGATGAGGGAACCAGTGACAAGAAGGAACAGATCCCAACTGAGGCCAGGTGCATCAGGGTGGATGCTCTGTGGACCCTATGGACTTCCTACCATAACTCTTATTTTCTTCTTCAGGGTCTATAGGGTCCACAGGAACTACCTTAGGGATATCCTAAAGCAGTTCCCTTAAGGGTGGAGACGCTCCTGAGTAGAGAGAAGAATCCACCGCCCAAAGGAAGCATCCTGGGAGGCAAAAGTATCAAATGCATAACATTTGATTAAAGAGTTGACAGAAGACCAGATGGCCGCCTTGCACAACTGTTCCACAGAGGTGCCATGTCTAAACGCCCACGATGGTCCCACAGACCAAGTTGAATGTGCTGTCACCGTGCTAGGAAAAGGGAGATCAGCCTGTGTATAAACCTGTGAAATAGTCATACGCAGCCAGCGAGCCAGAGTCTGCTTGTTAGATGGCCAGCCCCGCTTGTGAAAACCATATAACCCAAAAAGCGCATCTGATTTCCTGATGGAGTTGGTACGATCCACTTAGAAACGAAGGGCTCAAACCACATCCAGGGAAGCTTCACCTGCAGAAGGGTCTGTAGACTGAAAGGCCAGGACTACAATGTCTTCATTCATATGAAAATGGGATAACACCTTTGTAAGGTACCCTGCCCGTGTAAGGAGGACATGAAAGCGCTGCCAAATCAGACACTCTGCGAGCTCAGGAATCTAGCAAGAAGAAAAAGTGTCTTTGCTGTCAAGCATTTGAGGTCCACTGTGCCCAAGGGCTCAAAGGGAGGAGCATGCAGCACCCTGAGAACAAAGGATAAATCCCATGGTGCCACCGGAGGGATAAACGGAGGTTGAAGGCAGAGAACACCATGCAAAAATTTTCTAACATCTGGCAGAGGAGCAATTCTGCGCTAGAACCAAACTGACAAAGCAGAAACATGAACTCTCAGAGTAGCCAGGCCGAGACCGAGGTCTTGTCCAGCCTGGAGAAAAGCAAGAACTCAGGAGACCCTGAAAACTTTAGGGTCGTACTTTCTATGGGAACACCACTGAAAAAAAGAATGCTAACTTCTATAATAGATGCGGGCAGAGGAAGGCTTTCTTGCCTCAAGCATCGTTTGAATCACAGAAGTATAAACACCCTTGGCCTTTAAGATGGAAGACTCAGAGCCACGCCATCAAAGCCAGACGAGGTTGTTCCGGATGTAGACAGGGACCCGTCCATACCAAATCCAGCCGAAGAGGAAGTGGATTGTCTATGGATAGACAGGTCAGATCGGTGAAAAAATGTCACCTGGGCCAAGCCGAGGCCATTAGTATCATCCTGCCGCCCTCTTGCTTGAATTTTCTGAGGAGCCTTGGTAGGAGGGAGATTGGACGGTACAGGTACGGCAACCTGAAATCCCACCTCATCGCCAGAGCGTCCACGAAGGCAGCTGAGGGGTCCCTTGTTCTGGACCCATACCTGGGGACCTTGTGGTGTAACATGATGCCATGAGGTCTACATCAGGTAGTCCCCACCTGTTCACCAGGAGCTGAAAGACATCTGGATGGAGAGCCCATTCTCCGGTGTGTAAATCCTGACGACTTCGGGAAGTGCGCTTCCCAGTTGAGAACTCCTGGGATGAATTTTGCCAAGATTGCCGGAAGATGGCATTCTGCCCACACCAGAATGTTCGCCACTTCCCTCGTGGCTGCCGGACTTTGTGTGCCTCCCTGATGGTTGATGTAGGCCACTATGGTCGCGTTGTCGGACTGAATCTGGACCGGCCTGCCCTGAAGGAGGTCTTGTGCCAGAATGAGTGCACAAAGCTCCAAATTGTTTATTGGCAGGTGACCTTCCCGAGCAGTCCATCTTCCCTGAAAGGTGTGATGACCTGTCAACGTGCCCCATCCTTGAAGACTTGCATCCGTGTTGAGGAGAACCCAATTAGGGATCCATAATGGGCAACCCTTGTTAAGAAGGGTTATCTGTAGCCACCGTGAAAGGGAGAGCCGAACCTCTGGCGAGATGAGGATCGTTTGAGACCTTATCAGATGATACTGACCGTCCCTCTGAGACAGAATTCATTGCTGCAGTGGCCTGGAATGGAACTGGGCATATGCCACCATGTCGAAGGTGGATACCATGGACCCCAGGACCTGCATTGCTGAGTGAATCGATACTCTTCGATTGCAGAGCAATCTGCACACCCGCAATTGAAAAACCAAAATCTTGTCCCCTAGTAGAAAGACCTTTTGAGCCAGAGAATCAAGAAGCGCCCCCAGATGTACCATCTGTTGAGTTGGAGAAAGAGAAGACCTTTTCCAATTGACTATCCAGCCGTGCTCTTGTAGACAGGCAATGGTTAGCTGGAGATGATGTTGTAACATCTCCGGAGACTGTGCCAATATCAGGAGGTCGTCCAAGTATGGCAGTATCCCAACTCCTTGTCATCTGAGATGAGCCATCATGGCTGCCATTATCTTGGTAAACACCCGAGGGGCTGTGGACAGACCAAAGGGCAGAGTCTGAAACTGGTAATGTTGCTGATGAATAGCAAATCTCAGAAACTTTTGGTGAGAATAGGTATATGCAGATATGCATCCTGTATGTCCAGGGAAGCCATGAAATCTCCAGGCTCCATTGCCAGCATAATTGACCGTAGGGCGGTGAGACCCATTTGGATTCTGAATCAAAAATAAATTTGAATAATAACACTTTCCCTGTTGGGCCAGAGGACGGGGATTATTACCTTGCAACCAACAGGGCACAAATAGCCTCTTGAAGGGCCAGGGCCTTGACCGGGTCTGATGGAGGAGTTGTACAAAAAAAACTTCTGAGGGGGATGCCTCCTAAACATGAGGGCATATCCTTGAAAGACCACTTCTCCAACCCAAGCATCTATTGTCTGATGCCAGATGTAGGAAAACTGGAGAAGTCGGCCTCCCACCCATCAGGCAGATGGCTTACCGTCCGGCTTGGAAGGCGGACATCTGGACGATCATGATTTCTTGGTCTGCAGTCTGGCCTTCCTGTGGGAATTATCTTGTCTGGAAAGGGACTGTCCCTTTGCCCGTCCTTGCGGGCGAAAGGTCCGAAACGAAGACTGCCTATATTCAGAGGTAGTCTCAAATGGCAATCCTGCAGATTTTGCTGCTGCCAAAGTAGTCACGTTATTATCCAATTCTGGACCAAACAACAATTTTCCAGCAAAAGGCAGAGATTTAAGGGCTCTCTTAGATCCTGTATCTGCCTTCCAGAACCTTAACCAAAGGGTTCTACGAGCCACAACCGAAGTTGCCGATACTCTAGAAGCCAGAAGTCCTGCGTCAATTACCGCTTCTCCCACATAAGCAGCCACTTCCTAAATTTGGGAGATAGGACAGTTGTTCTCTGGTAGCCTATGGCATACTGTCTTCCAGAGCTTTTGCCCATTCCTCCATCGCCTTGGCTACCCAGGCTACGGCCATAGCCAAACGGGTAATAGCTCCAGACAATGAAAAAACTGATTTCAAACATGTTTCAAGTTTCCTATCTGTAACATCCTTAAGTGAGGATGCAGATGAAATAGTTAATGTAGAGCTCGTGATCAATCTTGTCACATGAGCAACAACAGCCAGAGGAACTTTCCACTTGGCACATTCACCAGGTGAACACAGGTACAAAGACGTTAACTTTCTTGTAGCATGAAAACGTCTATCAGCAGTGCTCCATGCTTCAGCCATAAGGCCCGTAAACTGCTCAGATTGAGGAAAGTAATCCTTTGCCACTTTCTGACACCTAAAGACCAGAGTCTTAGATTTAGGCGGGACCTCCTCTTCCTCTATACTAAGGATGGATCTAACTGTTCTCAAAAGAGAAGGAACATCCACAGAGGATTGGTGGTCTTCCCCAGCCGAGAAAGACTTGGAAGAGGAACCATGTGGACATCATCTCACGATGAGTTAGAATCCCCAGGCTGCGCCTGATGGGATACTCTCTTATGCCTATGCTTATCAGTAACTGGTCTATTTGCTTGCACTACTTGCTGAGCAGCGGTAGATGGTTGAACCATACTCTGATTTTAGTGAGCATAGGCCTCCACCCAGAAAAAATGCATAGGGGGCATATACATAGCAGGATGTAACTGCTGCAGGAACCCCATAGTGGAAAGCAGTACCTTAGCTGTTGCACGGTCCACTAAATGCGCCATAACCTGAGACCAAGAGGACCCCCAGGATGGCTCTTGTACAGGAGCTGGTGCACTGGATTGGTGAGGTAGCTACCTCCTATGACAGGAAGCGCACAAACCATCCAGTAAGAAATCCTGAGCCAACAGGCCTGCTAAACAGGATTTACATGATACCAGCACAGGAGCTTAAGCCTCCTGATTATCCTTAACTTTTGACATATCAATGTATAAAAGGTATAAGGTACAAGGTATAAATTCAATGTGACAGTCTTCACACGTACCAGTTTTTGTGAAGTACTCAGAAAACCCCACACACCCTGTTCCAGAGGGATGAGGAGAAAAACAGTGATAGTTAGAACTGACAGTCAGAAATAAGAGGCAGTATCAAACAGCAGCTAGCATAAGTCACATACAATACATATTGCAATGAGCTCTGAATCAACTGACCAACACCCAAGGCTTGGTGGTTTTGTAGGATGTAGAGCACTATATACCTGACCCAGGGGAGAGGTATACAGGGAGACACCCAAACCTTCTGAGAACAACAGCTTCAGCAGAGCACCGATGGTGGAATGTGAGCGTCTCATATATATGAGGCGGGTAGGAGGAGCAACCCAGATGCGGGAATACTTTACGTAGAGTCTGCGTCTGGGTAGGGCTGGCCGGGGGGGGGGGAGCCTACCTCCCCTAAAAGCTGCATCAACCTATCGGGTATGCTGGCCTCATGGCAGTAGATGCATCTACTGCCGATCCCCGGCGTCAGACAAGGTCCCAGTGGTCTAGTAAGGAACGCGGGGGAGCGGCTGGGCTTTCAGTGCAGTGGTTTCCAGTGCGTCTCTAGCACCGGAAGCAAGGACTGCCGCACGCGATTCCCCGTAAATGAGGAATTGCCTTACTGGACATCTCTGTGCGTCCGATTGCAGTCCGGGCCTCCAGCATCGCTGCTAGCTAAGCTCCGCTGTGACCCACTGAAATCACCAGAGATGTTACTGGTGTTGCGGCATCATCGGAGGTAGGAGTCGTCGCAGTGCATGTGTCTTATTAGGATGCTCAGCACTGCTAACAGAGTAAAACAATAACTAAAACAAATCATAAAATGAAAGCTTGGGACTGCCAGAGCAAAAGGTGTACAAAAGGTGCGTCTGAACTCCTGCTGAGCACCAAACAAAAAACTGAATGCCTGTGGCTGGGGTGGGGTATATATGGCGGAGGACCAGTGCATTCGGGGAGCTAAAGCTTTGACTGTTTGGTGCCTGTGGACCCTGAAGAAGAAATAAAATATAGCTTCACATGCAGTACCAAATATGTAGTCTACCAAATCATATGCCCGTGTGGCTTATCATATATCGGGAAGACCGAGCGTGCCTTCAAGGAGAGGATGGCCGCACATTGGTCCGCAATAAGAACGGCCATGAGTGGTGGCTCTTGTGATCAGCCAATGGCTAAGCATTTTTGCCAAAACTCACACCCTCTAGCTTCATTACACTATCGTATGATAGATCATATACCCAGCTCTATCAGAAGTGGCAACCGACCATTGAAACTGATGCAAGGGTAAACCGAATGGATATATAGATTGGAGACACTAGCCCCTAGGGGAGTCAATGAATACCTGGGCTTAAATAGTTTCCTGTAAATGTACTCAGTCCTATCTTTATCTCATTAGCATCATTACACTACTACAGTTCCTGTGATTTAGGTTAGCCAAGGTCACTTGACAACCATATACCGCAGCGTTGTAACTGTGTCTTAGTGCTTGTCATATTATGTGACCATTCTTATGTGATGTATATTGCTGTTTACTTGCTAAGTGATAACCCATAGTTCAATATGGGTACAATAAAGTATTATGCTGATATACTGGCATATAACAAATGCCATTAATATTTATAGTTGCTGCAATATGATTATTGTTTAGTGTTGTCATGGTGATGGGGGGCACGTAGATGACGCTCCGATCGGACTGGTCCCATCGTGATGACGTCACTTACATAGCGCCATCGGCTGGGTGGGAGGTCCCATATCCTGAAGACTACGTCCACATGGTGCTTATGTAAGGTAAGATATTGTTATATTTATTAGACCTGATGAAAGTGCCAGATTAATAAAAAGGGCACTAAAACGTCGTCACCTACAATGATGATTCTGTGATCATTTTGAGCCAGGAGTGCCGCATCGACCGGTGGAGTATGCTATTGATTTTTGTACGGGCACGCGGCCCATGAATGCTTTGTAGGAAGAGCCGGACACATATGTATATATATATATATATATATATATATATATATATATATATATATATATATATATATAAACACATTTTGTGTTTGTGTGTGTATATACACTATATAAATATATATATATATATTTATTTCTGAGAATGGTTGCTGGTAGTGTAACTACCATGGCATCATCATGTATTCTTCTTATACAGAGATGTGTTCCCCACATTTTCGCTCAACCCTGATCAGCATGTGAACATTCCAGAACAAACATTAATTGATTTGTGTGTGGGTGCAAAATTACCACTTGTCCCAATTTGTTTTAAACTGCCTAATGGGCCTCCACAGCTATAAGATGTAAGGGCTCTTTTAGTAAATAATCTACTGTTTAAGCACAGTGGTGGAGATTAATCAAACCTTCTAAAAAGGACAAGTGAAGCTATTGTTCATAGCAACCAATTAGATTGAAGATATGAAATTACAGAATATACTAGATAATTGACAGCTAGCATCTGAATAGGCAAAAATTTCACTTTATCCTCTTTAGAAGGTTTGCTAAATCTCCCCCTGTGCATTTGAGACTGATTTGTAATGACATCATGAAATATACAGGCTGCATGAACACCATGTACTTCTCACCAACGAGCTGGAGGATCAAACTGCAAGTTTGACAGTGGTTCATCAAGTGGAAGAAGGATGTGTACATCCCCCAAGGATGAAATGTTCTGTTTGTACTCCAGGATAAACTCTGTGGAGGTGGGACTGCAGTTCCAAGAGGATGACAGTTGCAAGGGAGTGGCATCAATGCCAGGCTTAAAGACCTTGGGAAAAAGGAGAATTAGAGTGACCATCTAAATTGAGAAGTCCATGATATAACAATAGAGGAATACAGAAATTTTAGTGGAAACGTTTAGGGTTAACACCGTACTAGTTCACAGAGGAAGACGTTTGAAAAACCTTTCTATTTAAACATGGTCAGCAGTAAATTGTTCTTGCACCTGGTACTTGAGTAGAACGACATTGTAGTAAGGAGCTGGATGCTGTTCCGCCAGGTTCTGCAAGTGACAAGTCAGCCGTGGCATGTTTAGCCAAAAGTCTTTGCAGCTGGGGTCACTCTGAGATAAGTCACTGTGGAAAGGTATAGTTTGTTCACAGGAGCAGTAATAAGAGTTATGATGATTTATTCTTATATTTTAACATTTCAAAAACAGAATTAAAAGAGATGTATGAAATATCTTCCTCAGTTTACCTGTACAGGAGGTCACAATTAGGAATGAAATGCTCTACATCAGAGGTGTGGACCAGCCGAAAGCTTAGTACAGGTGGTGGGGTAGATCCGCCAAACACACGGAGTATGCCACCTGGAAAGGACATTGTGAGCTCTCCTGAGACACGTACTCCTGAGCTGGAGATTAGAAACATAAGGGTTATTGTTGCAGTAAAGATTGAAGATCCAGATAAGGGGTTGTAAAGACCAATAACTGCTCATTATAAACATCATCCTGTAACAGGCAAGCTGGTCACTTCCCCAGTGCATACTGTAAATTCACAGAACACAAAAGAAAGTTCAGCATAATTAAATAAAATTTTTTATAAAACTTCAGAAAACTGTTTTACTCATTGTCTAGATTTCTGACTCCATTTGCTTCTTTTGAAATAGCATGAGTTTTTATTTTATTTTAAATTACGCTAATGTCACTGTGATGTTGTACTGTTAGATGGCTAACACAGTTTAAGCCAAACATGAGCACAGTACAGATTTGAGTGTGGCCAATGCAATGCTCAATCCAATCTCGCCGCCATGTGTGTTCCACATTTGACAGTGATCCCATGTGTAGCCAGCTTTTTCATACCCATATTTACAATTGTGCATAATAAGAGCTTGGCGAATGCATTAGTCCATTCATAGCAGCATAATTGTATGTCTGCAGGCAAAACCCACTAAAAATGATTATTTGAAAAGGATGCCCCATGGCTGACTGCATCCCACAATTTATTATATTTCAACCACCTTGTTTTTTATATTTTGTACAATTAATAACAATGCTATTTACTACTATATGTCAAATAAAAGTAATAGTTTTCTAAATGTGAAAGACAAAGTTGTTAGAGCGGAAAAGTGAGTGCATGTTGAGCATGGAGCTATGTTGGCATGGGGTATTGGGGTATTTTTTGCATAGAATTGTATGTAATAGTTAGAAGGTAAGCAGGACGGCACTTCAAGTCTGATAACTGCATTTATCTATCCATCTATACATACACACATATGTCCTCGCACATCTTGGATGCAGTCGCACCAAACAGCCCCTATTGGTGCGCCAGGTCCCGTGAGACTCTGCTAGCACCAGGCGCCTTTTGCCGAAAATGTATCAATATGATGCGACTAGGACGCACCAGCAGACTGTGCTGATTCATTTGATATTTGACACTTGTATATCTGTGCGCGACTGAGTCTCTGAATCAGCATACACAACGGCCAAAGCTTTTTTCCACGCCAAGTTCAGTTTACAGAGTCAGTTGCACACAGATATACAAGTGTTGCACATCAACCAGCACAGTCTTCTGGTGCATTCTAGTCGCATCGCATTGAGATTTAGGCCCATATTCACTTAGCCGTGAAAAGTCGGAATCCGCGAAAAAGTATCAACTTTACGTAAGGCGGAAACTTATCTCCGTAATCAATTGCAAACACTTTTCGCTGTACGCGAAAACGCATTGCAATGTAATAGGCGAAAAAGATTCGCCTCTAAATAGGTGGAGAAAAAAGTGCAAAATCGCTATTTTGGGGTGCAAAGGTGGGGAAACCACTCAGCACCCTTGGGACAGCCCCCCAAAGGATAACTGCGTCAAAAAAACTCTAAATAAATGGAGGAACACCCCAAAAAAGCACTCTGAAAATGGGGGCGAAAAGTGCAAAGTGGGGGTACAAACTTAAAAACTAGTTAAATAGACTTTTGGGGGGTCTGTGAGTATGGGTGGGGTGTTTTTTGGATTGCAGGTGTATGATGAAGGTGCGTTTTTTAAATTTTTTTAAACTTTACTTTAGCGACATGCTTGCACCCATTTTGCACCCATTTTCAAGTATCCCAAATTTGACAGGACTACTTATTTTCTACTACTTATAAATAAAAATTGCTTAATGCTATTCTTCACCA
Organism: Taudactylus pleione; assembly: GCA_031769625.1. Lineage (NCBI taxonomy): Eukaryota > Metazoa > Chordata > Amphibia > Anura > Myobatrachidae > Taudactylus > Taudactylus pleione. The sequence continues at coordinate 12,208,330 of JAUIMM010000213.1, read as the reverse complement.
CTTGTGCAAAGACGCTAAATAGAAATAATTGACATCCCTTAAGTATCCCAAATACTTTTATTAGGGCTATTCGGGGGCATGTACATTGATCCCCAATGTTAGTGCATCTTTTTCCCCAATTCTATCAGCACTTTTTTCGCCTGTTTTGCATTCGCCTGGTTACGTTTTCGCGTATTTTGGAATTGAATAGGGCGAATCGTGGGTATACTCGCGATAAGTTTCCGCGGCTAAAATACGCAATGTAGGCTAAAAGTGCGGCATGCGAAACTTTATCGCGTACGTGAATCTAATTGAACACGGGCCTTAAATGCATTTGTGGCAAAAAAAAATAAAAAATACCTGATGCTAGCAGAGTTGCATAGGACCTGGTGGCTCACTTACGCCGCTGCGTAGCGTATGGAGGATAAATGTAGGAGGACATGTCACATACACGCACAGATAAGGGTCCGGATTCAATTAGCTGCAAAAATTACCATGTGAGGAAAAGTGCTAGTAGCCTCTGATTTTAACGCCCGCTATTCAATTATAAGCCCTTTTCCTAAAGCGGTAAATCCAACGCTAATGCGTGTTAACCCATAGATTCTGGGATTAGTGCCTGAGCTATGGGGTAACGTGTCTGCGGCACCCGCGATAAGGGCACTTACCGTGGATTTCTGCTTGAACCTCTTTCAGGCTAGAACAGAAATGCGCGTTAAGTGCAGCCTGCGGGCCTATCGCAGGCTACAATTGAATAGCACCTGCCACTGCATTAGCCCACAGTTAATAACCACGACTGATTGAATCCGGCCCATTGAGAGAGACAGAAAGAAAGAGAGATTTTTCTTTCGCTTGGCACCAAACTCACCCCTCTAGCTCCCCTTCATCAAATACAGCATGCACATATTCTGTGAAGGCAGCAGCCACGGGAAGAGACTCCTGAGATCCCAGAATAACAGGACTGGGTCCACGAGATAATCCTGAGGGAAGGCAAAAGGCTTTAAGTTAGACTACAATAGAACATATAGGACTCCATTAGGTAAACTAGGAAAAAATAAAGAAGTGAAGGTGAATAATGAAGAAAGTGTCCAATAAACCGGAAAAAAAAAAGAATGAAAACAAGAGATAAGCAGGGGTGTAACTATTATGGCTGGGCTATGGGTGAGTCAGTAATGTGGGCTAGCACAGGGGCATGGAATACTAATGTAAATGGAAGCCCAAAAGGGCCTTGACTGTGCATGTGCAAAAGAGCAGATTGGCAGACCCCCAAACCCACATGGGCTACCACAGCAATAATTACACCCTTGGGGTTAAGCAAATGTACACTAGGGACTAAGGGGGTCATTCAGACCCTCTCGCGAGCGCAGGAAGCTCGCAAGCGGGTCGATGTTGCCCCACTGTGCATGCGCACGACGGAGGGAGCTCCGTCGTGCGCATGCGCGAGACCCGGATAGCGACGGGCTCTCCGTCGCTCCGGGTCTCGCACCAAAGGGGGCGTGCTGTCGATGTTGATTGACAGCACGCCCCCTTTGGTGGGCGTGCCGGGGGCGTGGCTGCCAGGCGGAGGCGTTCCCATGGGAACGCCTACCGTCTGAAGCCGGCCCCACTGACATCACTAGTGATGTCAGTGGGAGTGATTTTGGCTCTGCCGCAGGGTCTTGACCATCGCGACGAACATCATGGACGCTCGCATAAGCTGTGGGTGGTCAACCACAGCTATGCGAGCGTCCAGGAGGACGCTCCGTTTTCATGGAGGAGGGCCCTGATTCAGAGCGAGCGCTCTGGTCAGAGCGTTCGGCTCTGAATCAGGCCCTAAAACTTGATATAACTAACAATTATAATAATAAAAAAGTAATAAATGGAGGAGTTGGGAAACAGATTAGAAAGAGACAAGGACAACAAAACAATCTACATATAATTAGAGAGAATATATTGTGAATTCAGTTTTCAAAACCCTCACCAACAGAGAGCCCAGCATTTAAGGATGTAGGGGAGAAGAAGCCACGGTCACTGGTAGTTGATGATGGTGGACCAGGAGTTAGCAAGGACAGATTGATAGAGGCTGCCTGGGAAACAATTTGTATATATGGTCAGTATAAATTTCCACTTTGGCTACATTAGAGCAATGTTTTTCCAAGATGTATATTGTTCTGTTCTCACCATGTTATTGCTTCTTTGTGCACGAGACGCTATACATGTAGCTTGTGTACGAGCGCACAGATTGGTATGAAACCCGGAAGTGGAGTCCAAGGAATCTGTGGGGCACAGGTTTAAAACTCTTATGAGACGCAAGACACTATACATCCAAACGTAACAATACTTTCCCAGATTCCTCAGATCTATGTATACAGCCATAAATGCCATCAGATCAGTTTTGATCCTATGTTATTGTTCACTACTAGATGGCAGGGCACTGGGGGGGGGAAAAAAAAAAAAAAAAAAAAGAACATGCTACTCTTCCATTTTGTTATTAAACCTTTGGTCCTGGTCGGTTTAAAATAAATCATGTTAATAAAAAATTAACAAAGTTGCCTTGGAGAGCAGAATTTAATTGTAAATATAACCCCCCCCCACTATTCTCTGAGATTTTCTGGAAAGTATTGCCCACCAACCAAGATTTGAGACATGCCTATTGTGCGCACCACTGCCAAGAGGGTTTCTCTAGACTGACCTTCCGACATCAAGGGCAACATCCTTCATTTAGGATGAATCTAAGATGTAGAAGGCAGGCTGCATTAGCACTGGCCTGGGTGCGCGATTTTGCTACAAACAATGACTTGAGTGCCAAGCCAGAGATGGCCTTTAGAACACCAGATATTTTCTTTTCAGCAGGGTAATTGACGGACATTGTATCTGGTAGCCAAGTCATAGCCCTATTAAATCGCTCCAAAACCAGCAAATCCACAGCTGTATAAGATTCCCACAACCCCTAAACGCTCTGGGAAAAAGTTTAAAAGGCTTCAAAGCACCAGATGCAAAAATACAAACTCTATATAAATGGATTTTTGGTTACTTACCGTTGAATCCTTTACTCTGAATCAGGCTGGTGGACACTGGACCATGGGATTGTCAGCTGGGCTGTAGCAGGCACTTAATGACTCTGTAGCTTTAACTCCTAGCTCCTCCCCCCTGCAATCCCATCATGCCAGTACTTCTTTAAAAGATACCGGAGAGGAGTAGCAGGAACCCCCTGAAACTGTTTAGAACAACTAAACCAGCACAGACGATGTAATGGTTAGCGTTACTGCCTCACAGCAATGAGGACATGGGTTCAAATCCCACCATGGCCCTAACTGTGTGGAGTTTGTATAATTCTCCCTGTGCTTGCGTGGGTTTCCTCCCACACTTTAAAAATATACTGGTAGGTTAATTGGCTCCCAACACAAATTAACTCTAGTGTGTGTGCATGTGGTAGGGAATATAGACTGTAAGCTCCACTGGGGCAGAGACTGATGTAAATGGCCTAGTATTCTCTGTAAAGTGCTGCGGATTATGTGTGCGCTATATAAATAACTGGAAATAATAATAAACCAATCCAATAGGGAAAAGACCGATCAAGAACCCAACATTGTGCACAACTGCGCGTGAGGGAGGGAACGCAGTGTCCCCCAGCCTGATTCAGAGAAAAGGATTCAACGGTAAGTAACCAAAAATCAATTTTTCTCTTTCATCAAGGCTGGGGAACACTGGACCATGGGACGTTCAAAAGCCGCCCCCAGGGGAGGGAACGCTCAGGCTGCCTGACTGGAGAACTGTACACCCAAGAAGGCGCAGCCGGAGGCAAAAGAACCTGAACATCAATACGGCAAACGAGAGGACTATTTCTGAAGTCCGGCTTCCTGTTGGCCAAGACCGCAGGCGCCTTTCCGCAAGGCGCTGATATCTCGTCTGGTGACAGTCAAACCGTCCCAGAATATGCCAAAAATTAACCAAGCTGATTCAACTCGTAAAAGTCTGCTGAGTAGTTGGCCAACCCTGTTCCAACGAGCCAAAAGAACCCACAGAGAACAGTGCGGCGTACGAAGAGAACCCGTCCAAGGAAAACTGCAGAGCTCAGCCACTGAGCAGACCGCGATCCTCCCAGTCCCAAGGATCACCAAAGGGGTAAGCACTGGAAGAACAAGCCTCCGGAACCAATGTTGGCTAGATTCGTAAAACTGTATGCAGAACTGCCCCCGGTAGACGAGCAGATACTCAACCATGCTGAGGGAAGGCCATGGTCATAAGGAGAAACAGCTTCCCAGGAACGGACTGAAATTTCTTGGAGCGCCACAATCCCAAAAGGGCCTATGAGAGAGTCCCTGGAGACTAGAAGAAGAAAACCACAGCTTCCCCTGTGGATGAAACCGATGGCCATTACGCAGTACACGCTACCAATACCGCTTGAACCCTTTGGAAGAAGGGTCAAACGCCGCTGGAAGAAAAATGACCAGGTTAAAATCTGTAACATCACGAGAGAAAGGTGTCAGCTGGCCTCCCGACCCTTCAGAAGGAAGGCCCTGAAAACCGGAGAGGCAAAATCTTTTAACGGTTACACCCCAAGTGATAGAGTTTCCTACCTTGGAGATAAGCATGAGATGGCAACTGAGTCCGGGCTTGAAGCCCAGTGCGGATCCGGAGAGAGAAAAAAACCTACCGTCTCATAACTCCCAGACCTAGAAGTTCAGGTGCGAAACATAAACAAGGAAGCCCCCCTGGTAGAAAACAAACCGAGGTGCAGCGAGTCTGGAACAGAGAAAGAAACCCTGAACTCGCGCCGCCTGCCTGGAGCCACCAGGAATAACCTCACTCGGGTAGCATCAACCCCCCTGGGGGCCTGATGGAACACTGTGGACAGCAAAGACAGACGCTCTGCGGCCGCCCACGGCTACTTTGCAGAAGCTGGAGCTTTGCAACGTGTCGCCTCTTCGTTATCTGGCCGACTGCGAACAGGCAGTAAGAACAGCCAGGACCGTTCAAACTATGGCTTGGAGTGCGAGCCCATGGAATATTGGAGCCGTTGCGGATGGTGACCCAAGGTCCCACCACGGAGAAGCCACTTCACGACTCGCAACCCTGGCCACATGTAGCCCCTCAGGATGGACCAAGGCATGGGGCTAGATGGAGAGCGGCAAATCCCTGTCAAGACTGGCGAACTGCCCACTGGGACTCCCAAAAGGATACCCCGGTTTGTTCAGCCCGGTCTATGGACGATGCTCCGACCGAATCCCTGAGAGCAAGGTCGTCAGGATCCCTACTTCGTTTGCTGCAAGACAACACCACTCTGCTGTAAACTAACACCACTAGAGCAAGATGTCGAAGGCCACCCCCAGAAGTGAGGGGTGGACCTGGAAACCAGGAAGACCCTGCAAAAAGTCTGGGCACAGCCCAGTAATCTACACAAGCAGGACCTCCTAAGAGAGCAAATTGTGGTAACTTCTGTGCACACTAGGTGCAACAGCCCCTATCATAGTTTTTGGCAACTCAACGGAGCCAAGGCACCACCGAATGGTTGGTCCCCAAAGACCTAAGGAACCGAGTCAATAATTGAGCGGTCCAAAGAAACCTCTTCACCAGTTCAGGTCCCACTACCGAACAGTAGAAAGACCACTGGAGGAAGGATAGATAAATCCCTGACCCGGGAGAAAACGTGTTTCCACAGTCCCTCTACCAGCATGGCCCTCAATGCGTGACGTAACAAAAACTGCCGCCCTGGAAAACCACGAGCTAGGTGCCGTGTACCGTTATCCGCCAGAAGATGTCAGATCCCATGACAAAAGACGACCCACCTTTAACGGAGGTCGAAGAGGTGCATTCTAGACCTGTATCAGGGAGGTAATGGCCTTTATGCCGAGGATCTTGGCTAGGAGATAGTTCCTACGTACTGAACACCTCACCCACAGTACACAAGGCACGAAAAGACCAGAGCGTCTGGAATGAACCAGTTGGCCTGCCAACAATGAAGGAGGTAGAAATCCCCGTTTTCGTACCTGTAGTTGAAGTGGAGTAACCTGCCGGCGAAGATGCGCCATGCAGACCGTCAAGGTACCAGATGGAACCCGGTCCAAGATGCCAGGGCCCCATGTGACTGAAGTAGTCACCCCAACGGTTGCTGATCCCCCTGCATCCTTGCTTCGTGCCAGTGAACTGTGCAGAAAGAGATACTCCGTATGCCCTATGAGTGGTAAGGCCCTATGTTCAGACATTGAGTTCCTTTGAACGCCTGCTGGGAATGTCAGACTGACCTCTGAAAGGAGGGAAGAAAACTTGGCAATGCGGACCCTGTCCCTAGGGACGGGCGACGCTAAAGATAGTGTAAAAGAAACACAAAAAACAGTCTGAATCTGCGAAGGATAGCTCTCAAGGTAAACCAGCATTACCTGGCCAACTCGGAAGTTATCTTCATGCCAAGAACACTGGCCGCGGCGACGGTAGGTGCTGAAATGTCAGTTTGACTGCTCATGCCATTTGTCTCCTCTTGCTGTCTGTCTATGCGATGGTCACTGCGCTATGGTGCGGGTCTGGTCCCGAACCCTGGCCTATGGCGCCCCAGGCGGGGGACTTGATGGCACACGCCACTGTGCCGGCATGCTTGGCCTCCCTTGCCGCGCCTGACCTGCCTCTGCCCCAGGAAATACCCCCCCCGGGTGAATCACTGTGAAGTCCCATGGCTAAGATGGAAGGCTTAACACAAGCTACCCCTGTCAGGGCACGCCAAGGCCGGAGCCAACCCCCTCTAATGAAACGAGACCAGAGACAATCTTCCAAGGTCTATGCAGCGGATCTCTATTGGATTCTGCGGTGTGCCCAGGAAGGTACATGCGGTAGTCCAAATGGCTACCGCAGTGACTGCCGAGGAAGGGTCTTCCCTCTGGGTACTGAATACGCTGGAAGCAACTGCATAATGGACAAAGCCTCCCAAATCTGGCGTCTCCTAAGTGTTCCTGATGAGACTGGTCTGCTGAAGGGACAGGAATGTTTTTTCAATAATAATAATAAATATATATATATATACACACACACACACACACACACATATACACACATACATACACATACATACATATACACAGTATATAGCCACGCTAAGAAAAATGAAAACTTTACAGTAATACGGTGGGAACAAACAGAAGGTCCACTCACTTCGGGATAGTTCGAGTCTGCGCACGGTCTGTCCGTCGTGAAATTGCTAATGGCCTAGGAGGAAGGGCACGCCTATGGCTCACGCTGCGGGGGAGGGGACTGCACGCTGCAAAGCCTGAAACCATAGCGGTACATATCTAGAATGGGAACCTAATCCCCTAGGGAATAAACCCCCGGGTCCTAGATGAGGAAACACCTAAGGGTGCACCCTGTGTTCCTATGTAATGCCGCCAGCAGCCCCCCGCTTAATTATGGAATGCTTCACGAATTTGTGAGTCATCCTTGCGCAGGGGCCATAGTAAGCTTCTCTGTATCGTGTTGAATAGCAGGAGAATGAAGCTGAGCTGAGGGAGACCCACTGTCTGCAGGAGGGGGAGAGCTGCGCTGTAAGCTCCGCCCCCTCCAATCTCCACCTTCCCGGGCACCGAATACTTCCCTCTGGTAGGGGTAAACTCTGCCTCTGGACCGTCTGTGGCATGCGCGCTCCTCCTGCATTTGTGTGAGGGGAACCGCTGCCAAAACGCCGCTCTGTGCACAGACAAGTGCTACTCCCTCTCTGGGGAAAGCACTTGCAACACTCCTAGCGAGCTGCCTGTGAGGTGCGCGCTACCACAATGGAGCCACCCTCCAAAACCATCTAAGATGGTGTCGCCATCTGAGACAGCCCTGCACCCTCTAAAAGGGTGCGAGTGCGGCCTGTCCCCGGGTCCTGGCGGTCTCTCAAGAGACTGGCATGCTCTGTGGGGGGGGCCCGCCGGTGCGCACCCCCTACGCTGCGGCTGCATAATCGTGAGCTGTCTAAGCTCCAGCAGCCATCCGCATGCATGCTGTGCACTACTATAAGTAGAGCACAGCCCCTAGCTAGAAATAAAATGAAAATAACTAGAAGATAGACATAATTAATACAACTACAGAGGGGCTGCGTAGCAGCCCAACACAATGGTGCCTATCTCCTCAGGCACTTAATGAAGACTGCAATGGGATTGCAGGGGGGAGCAGCTAGGAGTTAAAGCTACAGAGTCATTAAGTGCTTGCTCCAGCCCAGCTGACAATCCCAAGGAATTGGTATAATGTCGCAGATTAAGCATAACAATACGTGGCACAGGGTATGGCGCAGGTCACATGCATCAGACCTATATCTGTTGCCTTTTTTACCCCAATTAGCGAGTGATTCACACACAGAAGCTACATGACATGCCAGTGTGAGTGTATAGGGTACCCATGCATTGTACTTTAGTGGCATTAGTGATTCGAATAAGTCGTATATTTTGGAGAGAAGTCTCTAGCTGGACACATGTTGTGGCTAAGTCGTAAAGTCCGTAGTGCGCCAAATGTGGCTATTTGGCGCAACTTGAGAAGGTGCATGTGAACACTTCTGTACATTTCACCTGCTTCATCTGCTAGTATGACTGTGCTGCATAAAATGCATTGCTTTTGTAAAGCAATTAAAAGAGTGTAAAGGTTTTGCTTAATTACATACCACAGTTGGGAGAGAACAGCTCTGTAGTTCTTTCTATTGTACAATTGGGTACTGGTGGACTTGGCACAGTCACTTTTTGTTCCCAGGAATCGTTTTTTTCTGGGGGAGATTCAGTGGAATGTGATGAGCTCAGATCTGCTGGTGAGTCGCCAAAGGAGGAGGTCACTAAAACAGAATCCCCGGTGGAAGAGTCATCACGAGGAGTCCATGGCCTGGAATCCGGGGAAGGGCCAGAAAATGGATGGAAAGGGGAATCCAAACCAGAGTCCTCTACATTTTCGGGGGAAGAGGAAGAGAATGGAGAAGGACTAGATGCAAGAGTGTATGTTCTGCAAACTAGGGAGAGAGGAAAAAAAATAGGTTTTAATAAAAGTTACATAGTGTTATGTCAACATCCACTGTTTACTGGAATATCTGCAATGCCCATCAGTTCAGGCATCCTATGCATGTGTAGAAATAAAGGTACAAACTGAACATGCTTGAAAGTATGTTACCTGGAAAATCTTCAGGCTCAAAAACAGACTCCTGAAGAGGTCCAAATGGAGAAGGGGTAGGATAAGCGCGGCACACAGAATTTGTATCACAACTGCAAGCAGAGCAATGACAAAGACTAATTTATAGACGACATATGAAGAACCAAATCATGAGAATTAAAGACGACTGAATAGGGTCTGTTTGAAAATAGGCTGATAATTATTCCACTGCTTCTCATAGTTGGAATCTCCATAGATTATCATGTTAGATTTATGAGAATTTTAAATGTCAAATTTACTGGTTTGTGACACAAACCAGTGAACCGCTTCTAAAATCCAAAAAGAACAACAGGGGCAGAGATATAAAGATGTCCTGGTTTAACCACTTCAATACCACAAGTAATAGTATCAGAACTTCTGCTAAGAAATTATGGCTTATTGTTGCATCTGAATCTGATTTAAACCTTGGGGATACTAAGATCATGCCCTGTTATACAAGAGGCAGGAATATCAGGGATTGGGTGTTTAAAATTGATGTTACAAATCTTGACAAGAGTTACACTGATCATTTTTTGAGACCAAAAAATGGGTGCTTTAAGTGCTTGAACTGTCTAACTCGTCGTTATTTAACAACAGGGACGAGTTTCTGTCATCCACATAGTGGGAGAAAGTTCCTTATTAGGCATAAAGTCACCTGCACTACAATATTAATTGATTACCTTATTACCTGCTCATGTGGGTTAGGTTATGTTGGAAAGACGGATAAGACCCTTCGTGAAAGGATGGAGTTATACCGGTCTGCCATCAGAGTGGCCATCAACAGCCGGTGGCGCACCACTTTCACAAAAAGGGTCATAATCGGTCAACTTTACATTACATCATAATTGACAGGTCACTCAGATTGCTCCATTGTGAATCACACTGGATTCACTGTTTAGACACCATTGCACCCCGGGGCCTTAATGAGAATCTGGGTTTACATTGTTTTCTATAGAAACCTTAAAACACTCATGAAGATGTTACTGGGGTTTTGTACTTTACTTGGCAGAAATTTTCTATGGCCTGTATTAATAATGATTATTCCTGATTCCTAATGTTCCACTAGATTTAACTTATTGCTCCTGTGTTGTGATAGTGTTTCCTATTGATGTGTTATTGTGTTTTAATGTTATTGATTTCTGGATTCCACAATTTTGTATATTTTTACTGCCATCTGCATTGGTTATGATTCAGCTGATGGACTCTGTCGTCATGACAACTGTACATGACGACAGTCGTCTGGAGAGGACGGCAGAGGGGAGCGTCCGTCTTCCAGACGTTGCTGATTGCAACGTGGTGTGGTGAAGTAAGTGTTCTTTTTTGTATTATATTTGACCCTGACGATGGAACATTAAAGTTCCGAAACGTTGGTATAACTTACTTGTATATTTACCTACTTCATTGATTCTAATGCCGCCCGTACAGGGTATATTGTGGACCTCCATGTGGGATTCTAATCGGAGGGCACCAGGGATATTTATTACATTATTTTGAGTGCCACTCTCCTTAGGAAACTATATATTACATATACAGTACATACATACAAACACATACATATAACGTTCAAAATGTTGACATTATACATGTCTACATTACAAAACATATGAGCGTTACTGTTAGGGTAAAAAGGGTAAAAAGGAGAGTTATGGTAGATTTACCTTTGTTAACTCTCTTTCTTCGAAGTCCATAGGGACCACAATGGGGTATAGGTGGTGGTTAGGAGGACTGGACACCAACAGTTAAAGCTTTTCTGTCCCAGGATGCTCTGGTCATTCCCCCCTATACCCTGCCCACAGACTGAGGGAATTCAGTTTTATCAACAAGCTCAAGGCAGAAAGCAAGGTAAGAGAGAAGGAAGACTGGTATACTTAAGAATCACACACTCACACAATAGAGAAGGAAACAGGTGACCAAGAAAAGAAACCCATAGAAGCCAGGTGCATCAGGGCAGGCACCCTGTGGACTTCAAAGAAATAAGAGTTATGGTAGACTTACCTTTGTTAACTCTTTTTCTTCGAAGTCCATAGGGTCCACAGGGATACCATGGGGAAAATGTTGTTGGAGTGATCCAGGCACCAAACAGTTAAGCTTTCAGCTCCATGGATGCCGGAGGTCCTCCTCCACATATACCCCGCCCCTGGCCACAGGTACTTAATTTTGTAAACAAGCCCAAGGCAGGAGAAGGAAAGAGGAGAAGGAAGAACAATGTACACCTGAAACACTCTCACACAAGATGAGGGAATCTGTGAAAGAAAGAAAAATTACCCAATGTAGCCAGATGCGTGTGGACCCTATGGACTTTGAAGAAAAAGAGTTAAGGTTACCATAACTCTTATTTTCTTCTTCAGGGTCCATAGGGATCCACAGGGATACCATGGGGATGTCCTAAAGCAGTTCCCCTAAGGGTGGGGACGCTCCTGAGCAGAAAGTAGAACCCGCCGCCCAAAGGAAGCAACCTGAGAGGCAAAAGTGTCAAAGGCGTAGAACCTAAAAAAAGTGTGGACAGAAGACCACGTGGCTGCCTTGCACAACTGTTCAGCACAGGCACCACGTTGAAATGCCCACAATGGTCCCACAGACCAGGTATAATGTGCTGTCGCCGTGTTTGGAACAGGGAGATCAGCCTGCATGTAAACCTGAGAGTCATACGCAACCATGGAGCCAGAGTTTGTTTATTAGCTGGCCAGCCTCGTTTGTGAAAACCATAACACGCAAAAAGAGTGTCAGATTTTCTAAAAGAGTTTGTACGATCCACATAAATACGGAGAGCACGAACCACATCCAGCGAGGCTTCACCTACAGAAAGGTCTGAAGACTGAAAAGCTGGAACCAGAATCTCTTCATTCACTTGACAACGGGACACTACCTTAGGAAGGTAACCCGCCAGTGTACGGAGAAAACAGCTCTGTCCTGGTGAAAAATCAAAAAGTAGCGCTGCCAGATCAGAGAGACTGCGTGCAGAAGAGATAGAGAGGAGAAAAGTGTCTTCTCTGTAAACCACATCAAGTCCAGAGGTTGAAATGGGGGACCTTGTAACCCCTTGAGAACTAAAGACAAATCCCACGGTGCCACCAGTGGGACAAAGGGTGGCTGCACTCTGAGAACACCCTGAAAATTCTAACATCAGGCAGAGAAGCAATGTTTTGGTGGTACCAAACTGACAGCGCAGAAATCTGTACTCTCAGAGTGGCAAGGCGGAGACCAAGGTCTAACCCAGCCTGGAGAAAAGCAAGTACCTGGGAAACCCTAAAACCTTAGGGTCATACTTTCTGTGGGAACACCATTGACCAAAAGAATGCTAAACTCTGTAATAGATGCGAGCAGAGGAAGGCTTTCATGCCCTAGTAATCGTTTGAATCACAGAGCTGGAGAAATCTTTGGCTCTTAAGACGGAAGACTCAAGAGCCACACTGTCAAAGACAGACTAGGTAGATCCAGATGCAGGCAAATCCGGCCATAGAGGAAGAGAAAACGGAGTGTCTATGGATAGATTCCGTATGTCAGTGAACCAATGGCGCCTAGGCCAAGAAGGAGTTATCAGTATTACTGTGCCACCTTCCTGCTTGAATTTCCTGAGGACCCTTGGGAGGAGGGAAACCGGAGGAAAGAGATACGCCAGCTTGAAGTCCCACTTCCCTGCCAGCATGTCTACGAAGGCTGCTGAGGGCTTTCTGGTCCTGGACCCGTACCTTGGAACCTTGTGGTTGTGACGTGAGGACATAAGGTCCATGTCTGGAAGCCCCATTTGTTTAAGAGAAGTTGAATAACCCCCGGATGGAGAGTCCACTCTCTGGCATGTATGTCCTGACGACTTAGGAAGTCTGCTTCCCAGTCGAGGACTCCCGGGATGAATATGAGATAGCCAGAAGATGACGTTCTGCCCAGATCAGACTGTTTGTAACTTCCCTCATGGCTGGATGACTGTGCGTGCCTCCCTGATGATTAAGATAGGCTACTGTGGTCGCGTTGTCGGACTGAATCTGGACCGGCCTGCCTTGGAGTACGACCTGTGCCAGAATGAGTGCTTTGTATACTGCGTGCAGCAACAGGATGTTTATTGGCAGGTGACTTTCCTGATTTGTCCATCTTCCCTGAAAGGTATGATGACCTGTCACCGCCCCCATCCGCGAAGACTGGCGTCCGTGGTGAGGAGCACCCAATTTGGAATCCAAAATGGGCGGCACTTGTCCAGATGACCATTTTGTAGCCACCACAAGAGAGAGAGAGATGAACCTCCGGAGTGAGAAGGACCCTTTGGGACCGTATTAGATGATACTGCCATTCCACCGGGAGAGAATCAATTGTTGCAGAGGCCTGGCATGGCATTGAACATATTCCACCATGTTGAAGGTGGAAACCATTGACCCCACGACCTGCATTGCTGATAGAATGGATACCCTTTGCTTGCGTAGCAATTTGCGTACTCGCAATATTAAGGCTGAAATCTTGTCCTCTTAACCAAAGGGCTCTACTAGCAACAGCCAAAGCTGCCACTGCTTTAGAAGCTAGGAGCCCAGCATCTATTGCAGCTTCTCCCAAATAAGTGGCCACTTCCCGTATGTGGGAGATATGTCAGCTGTTCTCTGGTAGCATTCGGTACAGTATCTTCTAATGCCCCCGTCCATTCATCAACCGCCTTGAACACCCAAGCCGCGGCCATAGCTGGTCGAGTAACAGTTCCAGACAATGAAAACACTGATTTAAGACATGTTTCATGTTTTCTATCTGTAGGATCTTTAAGGGAAGATGCTGACGGTATAGGTAACTTAGCACTCCTGGCTAAATGTGTCACATGAGGATCCGCAGTAGGAGGGACTTCGCACTTCGTAAATTCAGTAGGTGGGAAAGGATACAAAGATGCTAATCTTTTTGTAACATGGAGTTTATCCTGGTTACTCCATGCTTCTTCCATAAGTTCAGTGAGCTGCTCAGACTTGGGAAACTCAGCTTTTACCACCTTCTGGTGTTTAAACACTGGAGCCTTAGGTCTAGGGGCTGGCTCATCATCCTGTATATTTAGGATTGATTTGACCACCCTCACCAAAGAAGGGACATCCACTGTAGAAGGATGGTCCTCCTCTCCTGAGATAGACCCTGGAGAAGAACCTGGCGCATCATCTGATTCCTCCAATGATGTGTCTGAATCTACATTCTGAGCAGACTAATAAAATTATATTGTCTGTTTAGGCACTTTAGTGACTACCGGTCTGTTTGCCTGCCTGCAATATTTGTTGAAATGCAGCAGCTGACCGAGCCGTACTCTAACTTGAGTGGACATAAACATCCATCAAGGAATGATGTACAGGGGGAACAAACATAGCAGGCTGGAACTGCTGTGGGTATCCCATTCATGGAAACAGTGTGGGAGTAGCCAAACGGTCCACTAGCTGCGTCATAACCTGAGACAAGGAGGACACCCAAGAAGGCTCCCGTATGGGGCTGGTGAGGTGGTTCTTTATAACAAACAGCACACAAACCATCCTATATAATGTCCTGAGGGGACAAGCCCGTCAAACAACTTTTACATGAAACCAGCATCGGAGCCTTCGTTTCCTGTTTACCCTTATTCTTATTCATAATAAGTGACTGCCTTCACAAATAACAAAATAAGGGCCAGATTCACTTAGAGGCGAAAAGCAGCGATCGGTAAAGTTTCGCCTATTGCTGCTTTTCGCCTGTGTGCGTCTTATCTCCAAATTCAATTTGAGGACCAATTTGCCTAAGCGGAAACTCAATGCACTGAAACAGGCGGAAAAGTTTCTCCAATAAATGTCAGGCGGAAAAAAGTGCAAAATCTCTATTTTGGGGTGCAAATGTGGGGAATTGATTCAGAACCCTTTGGACACCCCCCCCCCAAAGGACAAATCAGCCCCCCAAAAACTATTACCTTAGAACACCCCAAAAACGACGTCATTTTTGGGGTGAAAAAGAAAAAAGTGGGGGGACAAGGATAAAAAGTAGTGAGATAGGTTTTTTGGGGGGCTGTATGGATGGGACAGGTGTTTTTAGGATTGCAGGTGCATGCAGCAGGTGGATTTTTCACATTTTTTTTTAAAGTGCACTTTAGAGACACAAAAAGTATGCTAGCATCCATTTTCAAGTACCCCAAATTTGACAGGACTATTTATTTTTACCAAAAAATACTGTTGTCGATCATTCTTCACCACTTTTATAAATATACTTCTAGAAAGCTTTTAACACAACTTAAGGACACAAAGTACATTTATTAGGGCTAATAGTACACATCTGTAATTATTTCCAGTGTCAGTGCTTCGTATTTTGGGGTACAGACTGATTCCCACAATCTATTCAGTACTTTCCGCCTGTTATGCATTCACCTATTTGCATTTTCGCTTGCTCAGTAATTGAATAGTGAGAATCACGGGGACACGCATGCCGCGATTTCACGTTTCAAACAGGCAAATGTGGTGGAAAGTACAATAGGTGAAAAGTGTCCGAATTTTCACATATAATTGAATACGGGCCTAAGGTGAAAAACTATTTGAAAAAATATATATATATTCCCCACACACCTGTAGCAAAGGGTTGAGGAGAAATAGTAGTGACAGTTATACCTGACAGCACAGAAAAATAAAGGCAGTAACAACACAGCAGAGCAAGCAAAAGTCACATACAATGCATATACAATATAATGATTTTGAGCACTGTATAACCTGCCATCTGGGGAGAGGTATACAGGAAGAATAGACCCATATCTTCTGAGACCAGCAGCTTCAGCACAACAATGATAGCGGTTGCTGTGCGTCTCATAAAAGTGAAGTGTAGGAGGAGCAACCCAGACACAGGAAAACCTCAGCTGGATCGGCATCTGTGCTGGGGGAGGGGCTGCGTCCCCTATGCTGTAACATCCCCCGGGTGCGCTGGCTTTATACATGGCCGCCGCCACTGTCCCCGACGCCAGACTGACTTGCACCGGTGGTCTAGTGGGGGTGCAGACGCAGTGGTCGCCCCACTACAGCGGCCTCCGGCAGGTTTCCAACCGCCGGGGGTACGGACTGCCACGTGGTTCCCCATGAGTGGGAAACCACCTTACCTGTGTCCTCGTGCTTCTGGCTGCAGTCCCGGGTCCCAGCATTGCCACTAGCCAAGTTCTGCTGGTGCCCGCTCAAATCAAAAACGGAGGTAGATGGAGCAGCAGCACAGGCGTCCTTTAGGACGCCTAGCGCTGCTTGCTTTATTAGTAAAAAATAACTAAAATAAATAATTAAATAAAAAGCTTAGGACCCCTGTTTTAAAAGGTGCTTCTGAATCCTGCTGCACCAAACTCAAAACTGAGTGCCTGTGGTCAGCGGCGGGGTATATGTGGAGTAGGACCTGAAGCATGCAAGGAGCTGAAAGCTTAACTGTTTGGTGCCTGGATCACTCCAACCACATTTTCCCCCATGGTATCCCTGTGGACCCTGAAGAAGAGAGAGTTAACAAAAGGTAAGTCTACCACAACTCTCCTTTTCTTCTTCAGGGTCCATAGGGCTCCACAGTGGAGACAATAGGGATATCCCAAAGCAGTTGTTCAAGGGCAGGGACGCTCCTGAGCTGAGAGGAGAATCCAACATCCAAAGAAAGCATCCTAAGAGGCAAATGTATCACAGGCATAGAACCTAAGAAAGATGTGGACAGAAGACCACGTGGCCGCCTTGCATCATTGTTCGGCAGACGCGTCATGGCAGGCTGCCCACGAGGGACCCACAGAGCAAGTAGAATGAGCAGATACTGTATCTGGCACAGAAAGGCCAGCCTGCGTGTAAGCCTGTGAAACAGACATACGAAGCCATCTGGCCAGAGTCTGTTTGTTAGCTGGCCAGCCCTTGTTGTCGAATCCATATAGGATGAAGAGGGAATCAGTTTTCCTCATGGAACCAATACGGTCCACGTAGATCTTCAGAGCACGGACCACATCTAAGGAGACCTCAACTGCCAAGAGGTCTGGTGATTGGAAGGGCGGAACTACAATTTCCTCATTAATGTGGAAACGAGAGACCACCTTGGGAAGGAAGCCAGAGCCAGTTTGAAGAACAGTCCTGTCATGATGAAAGATCAGAAATGGAGAGCGACAGGAGAGCTCCCCCAAATCTGACACCCTACGGGCAGTTGCGATGGCCAGAAGAAAAATAGTCTTTGCAGTGAGCCATTTGATGTCTACCGAGTCCAGGGTTTAAAACGGAGGCCCCTGAAGTGCATGGAGAACCACTGACAAATTCCATGGAGCCACAGTAGGGACAAAGGGAGGTTGTATATGCAGGAAACCCTTAAGGAAGGTGTGAAGATCTGGCAGTGGAGCAATTTTGCGCTGGAACCACATGGACAGAGCAAAGACGGAGTCTGATAACAAATCCAGCTTGAAGGAAGGCAAGGATCCGAGAAACCCGAAAAACCTGAGGGTCATAGCTTTTGGAAGTATGTATGCCACACCCAGCAATAGATCAGGGCGGAGGCTGGCTTACGTGCTCTGAGCACGGTCTGGACCACGGAGAGTGAAAACCCTTTGTACCTTCGGAGGGATGTCTCAAGAGCCACGCCATCAAAGACAGACGGGCCAGGACCGGATGTGGACAGAGACCCAGAAACAACAGGTCTCGCTGTTGAGGAAGTTGGAGAGGAGCGTCTAAGGAGAGACTTTAAAGATTGGAGTCCTAATGGCGTCTAGGCCAAGCTGGAGCTACCAACAGGACTGTCCAATCTTCTTGCTTGAATTTCAGAAGGACCTGAGGAAGAAGGGAGACTGGAGGGAAGAGGTACGCCAAATGGAAGGTCCACTTCACTGA
Source organism: Taudactylus pleione (assembly GCA_031769625.1). Lineage (NCBI taxonomy): Eukaryota > Metazoa > Chordata > Amphibia > Anura > Myobatrachidae > Taudactylus > Taudactylus pleione. Next base: position 12,190,457 of record JAUIMM010000213.1, on the reverse strand, counting down.
CAAGGTGTCCACGAAGGCTGCTTCGGGGTCCCTTGTCCTGGACCCATACACTGGAAGCTTGTGAGTGTGTCATGAAGCCATGAGGTCCACGTCCAGTAGACCCCATTTGTCCACCAGGAGCTGAAAGACTTCTGGGTGCAGAGACCACTACCAGGTGTGCACGTCGTGATGGCTGTGGAAATCCGCTTCCTAATTGAGAATCCCCGGGATGAACACCGCGGAAATGGCCGGGAGATGACATTCGGCTCACGTGAGAATGCGGGCCACTTCTGCCATTGCCGCCCGACTGCAAGTGCCTCCCTGGTGATTGAGGTAGGCCACCGCCGTGGCGTTGTCTTGACTGTACTTGTACTGGCCTGCCCTGAAGAATGTCAGAGTGAATGCTCTGTAGATGGCTCGGAGCTCCAGGACGTCGATTGTTAGGACCCCCTCGGTGAGAGTCCAACGACCCTGGAAGGAGTGCTGACCGGTCACTGCACCCAACCAACGGAGGCTTCCGTTCATGGTGAGGAGCACCCAATCCAAGATCCAGAAGGGGCTTGTTTAGGTGGGATGTCTGTAACCACCAGGAGAGGGATAGACAAACTTCCGGAGAGAGGATCATCATCTGGGATCTGATCAGATGGGGCAGCCTATAACACCTGGAGAGGATTAGGTGTTGCAGGGGCCTGGAGTGAAACTGAGCGAACTCCACCATGTCGAAGGTGGATACCATGGACCCCAAGGTCTGCATTGCTGAGTGAATTGACACTCTGTGACTGTGGAGTAACCTGCGCACTTGTTGCTGGAGTGCGGAGATTTTGTTTGCTGTCAGGAAGATTTTCTGAACTTGAGAATCTAGAAGGGATTCCAGATGTACCATGCTTTGAAGTGGTCAGGGAAGACTTTTTCCAGTTGATCAACCAGCCGTGTTTTTGCAGAAAGGCCATAGTTATCTGAAGATGGTGGTGAAGGACCTCTGGAGAGTGTGTTAACAGCAAGAGGTCATCCAAGTATGGGAGTAGACCCTCTGACAACGAAGGTGGGCCACCATAACTGCCATGATCTAGGTAAAGACCCGCGGAGCTGTAGAAAGCTCTAAAGGCAGTGCTTAAAATTGGAAATGTTGCTGTAGGACAGCAAACTGGAGATATCGCTGATGAGAGGGCGCTATAGGTACATGTAGGTGTTATTGAAGGACCAGGCTGTCCACTGGTGTTGGGGACATAGGGAACACTTAACTGACTGTCTGCAGATCCTGATGCACAGAGTTCTGATTTTGGAAAGTGTGGATCTTGACAATGCGAGTATAGGTGTTGTGCCAGACACACTTGACATATGTTATGTATTTATTTTATTGATTGTTCAATTAAACTTGCAGTATTTCACTATTTTGGACCCAGTGTTTCCCTCTTTGTCCACATATGGATACATAAACATTGGAGGAGAAAAGGGGGATTTTATCTTATTGCAACATGGGATTATTTGATCTTTATCCATTTTGGACTATATAGAAGATTACATTTTAACCAAGTGGGATGAACTCTTTCTATTTTATTGCACTATTATTGCCAACAAATCTGGAAATATTGAGTGATGCTATCATGTCAAAATGAACGAAAAACCATTATCTACACATTTCCCACACTATTGCACTACCACCTGCCTGAACTTTTGTTGCAAGGAAGAAAAGATCTATGGATTCATGTTGTTTATGCCAAATTCCGATCCTATCACCCAATATTTTTCAATCCTCAATCGTTCAGTTTTGGGGAGCCTGTGTCGACTGTAGCCAGTTTGCTGTTCTTAGCTGGCAGTAGAGGAACCTTGTGTGATCTTCTACTGCTGTAGCACATTCACTTCAAGGTTTGGTGTTCTGTGCATTCAGAGATGCACTTCTGAATTCCTCAGTTATAGGGCATGGCTATTTGGAGTTAGTCATCTTTCTGTCAACTTGAACAAGTCTGAACATAACCCTAAACCTTTCTCATTAACAAGGCATTAGGGGTGGACATCGGAAGCCCACCTTCAAATGATGGCTGGGCTTCAATCACTGAAACTTTTGATGTGATGATAACTAACCGTCACATCAAAAGAATTCGATGGTTAAAACTATTTAAATGACTAGTGGTAGGGGTTCATGTCACTGTGGGGGCGTGCCCAGCATTCTCCGAGATGCTAGGCTGCCCTAGGCTCCCCATAACACTGAACAGATGCCTCATCTATTCTCCCACTGCTCACCCGCTGCTTTACCACCACAGTCAACTATCGGAAGGGCATCGGAAAGCTGCAAACGATGGGTGGCAAACATCGAATTCTCGGTATTCGATGGAAAAAAAAACTTACATCGAATAGGAAAGATCGATGGTTGCTAACCATCGGTGTGACGACCTATGTACCCCCCCCCCCTCCCAGCATGATACAAGCCTGCAGCTTGGGTCGTCCCAAAATGGCGTACTTTTTACAGCCTGCTTTCTGCTTTCAAGTGTACAAGTGCAGGAGGTGGAAAATAGCTGTTTCTCCTGCTCAGCACCACTGCATGTGTGTGTCAGTGGAATAGGACATATTATAATGCAAATGAAGTATTTGTGCATCACATTGTGCTGGGGACAGATCTACGTATGGGACATTAATATGACCTTATAGAAATGGGTCTGACCATGTTGTGTTACTGTGTGTAATATGTAGAAACTATGTATACAAGTGTTTGTGCCTGCTGATATCCCCCATAGGAAGTTATAAAGCTGATAACCCCCACAGCCCCCCCCCCCCTCTCTAAGCTCTAGACAGGAAGGCAGAATCAGCTGAATGGCATGTGACAGCACAAATGACCATGAGGGGTTAACAGGGACTCCTTCTATTGTCCTGGGGGAGCCAGCCCTCTTATCAACATGATTAAGTTTCCTTTGTAATAAGTGGCCATTGCGAGACTGTCCGGCACCGATATCCACAGGGGGGAAGCAGGGAATGACATGATCACTAACTGCTGAGTACCCAGCCCCTGCGTTCAAACCAACTAATACTAGGGATCAGGGGTGGCACCTATCTGTGGGAACATCAGAGGTTTCATAAGGGCAGGACCCAGGCTGGGCAAAGGAGTCGGGAGATCCTGCCAGCCTGCCATTCAGCAGAGGACCATCAGGACCGTCAAGCGGACAGGAACCACAAGTCAGGACGGAGAAGCCATTTCCCGAAGAAGCGTGGAGCCACACAGCAGCCTCGCACAAGTGTGTTGCCCCCAGCCCGGGACCCAGTAGCTGTCCACCTTTCTAACACTAACGGGGCCTTGGTTATAGGGACCATGCGTCTGAGTTCCCCAAAGCTTAGCTAATACTACTGGCATTTCTGTATATATTGTATAATAGTGTGTAGTTGCTGTTTTTACATGTAGAAGTAGTGTGTATGTGTAAAATAAAGGCATCGTTATACCTTTGCTATTGTGTCATTTCCTGTGCGATCTAAAGGGACTCCTAAAGGACCCAGGGTGCGGTGCAAGGGCAAAAATAACGCACGCATAAACCCGGGATCCTCACAATCGGTTTTCGATGTCCATCCCTACAAGGCATTTTGTCCCACAGAACTGCTGCTCAATGGATACTTTTTTCCTTTGTTTGTCTGTAGACTCTATAGACTGTTCTGTGTGAAAATCCCAGGAGATTAGCAATTTCTCAAGGTAATAAAACCACACATCAACAATTACTTAATGGTAAACATCACAGAGTGCTTTCCTTCTCCATTTGGATTTTTGGTCTGAAATACAACAACCGAACCGCTTGTCCAGGTCTGCAAGCTTTCATGCATAGAGTTGCTGCAAAATGATTGTCAGATATTTTATTCTGCAAACAAGTGTATCTAATATAATGGACATGGAGTGTATGTATGTACAGTATGTATGTATCCCCCTGTACTTCTCCTTTCCTATACTTTGATCACCGCCTTACTTCCCACTAGGGCTCCTAACATTTATGCCCTGTTGCTCGTTTGAGTGTTATGATCGCCAGTGCAGCAATGTAAATAATCCTTGTCCTGCACTGTACTGTACGTCACTGGTTTCTTGTTCACTTATTTGTTTATGTATTATGTTAGGTGCTGCAGAACACTTGTGGCGCCATATTAAGGATAATAATAATGTATGTATGGATATATTATATATTTCATTACAAATGACAACTATTGCAATGTAATGCCACTATACTTATTTTACTGTTATCGCATGCTAATGGTGCTGTTTGAAATGAATATTAGAAACAGAAAAAGGTTCCCCAGCACTCTGAATGATATCAGCAATAAGATTTGAAGATTTTTAGCATCCTAATTACATCTTTCACCCGTGTATCACCTTTTACACATAGCTTTTGCTTTATTCTTATTAACACTCACTAACACCTTAACCTCTCACTTAGTGTGCTGGCCTGGGGCCGCTGGCTTTCTGGAGTTCCGCACCCCAGGCTGACTAAGTATTAGGGACCTCCAGTAAACCTAGACGCTGTGAAGTGGCCTGGAGGATCTGCCATATTTTTGCAAATATATGCAACTGAGATCTCTGAATTATCTACAACCATGTCATTTTCCAAATCTTATTGCTGATATCATTCAGAGTGCTGGGGGATACCATTTGCTGTTTCTTGTATAGAATAATCCCTCCCTTTCATGCACCTGAGTGATATTACTGAAGTGACTGAGCAGCTACCAACATGTACTGATGAAATGAATATTATTAAAGCATTAAAAAATAGCCAGCAAACAAACTGATGCAAAATAAAAGAGAACTCATTCATGTACAAAATGTACTAGGCATACCTGCTGGTTTCAGAGGACGGAGAGGCACTGGAGAAACCCAGAACGGATTTATCTGTAGGAAAATATAGACGGCATGTACAATATTGTTCACTCTGAAGGGTGCATAACAATTGAAAGACTGATTGAAACCAGTTTAACGTCAACTCACCTGTCTGGCAGAGCATTTGTGTTTCAATTGGTGCAGTACCAGCACCTATCACTGTGCCTTAATGTAAGGAAAACCATCTCATTATTTAAGTTAGGTTAAACAAGCTAAAACAGTCAAAATGGGAAATAGATGAATCAGCATGGAGAGAAAGTAATAGGAGATGCACTCACGTATAGTCTGCCGTCTCACAGATACCTGCAAGGCAAAAATCAGATGTACTTACACAAGTACATTACACCACTATTTAAAGTATACTGTACCATTAATTATATGGTAATACAAGATCTAACTTGATATTTTTGCCAACGCTAGAGGATGAAGAGTGATTTCCCCACTAATTTTTCATTACCACTGCTGCAGGGGGCTGTATCATACAGCCCACAGTCTCCCGGAGCCTTTTCATTTCAGCTTCCTCGTCTTCCCCTCTCTCTCCACTCTGTGGGGGTTTTATCTGGATACGGAAACGCCGGGGCTCTACATCATCATCATCAAAATCAGAGTCACTGGAGGAGCAGCAGGCAACAGAGGTGTCTCATGTGTTGTCGTTAAGGATTTATTTATTGCAGTTAATCTGTGTACAATTCAGTATTTTAATTTGAACGTGCGAACATCTTTTTCACGTCCATGCTCGTACTAAATACTACAAATACCATTTTTGTTTGCTAGAAAATATCTATGAAACCCACATATGGAAACAAATTAATAAAACTGCAATTTGTTGAGGGTCATGTGGGCAGCACAGTGGCAGAGTGGTTAGCATTACTGCCTCACAGCATTGAGGTCATGAGTTTATGTTTTGACCAAGGCCCTGTGTGTGGAGCACTTGTATGTTCTGCCCTTGTTTCCTACTACACTCCAAACACATACTGGCAATTTCAATGGTATCGGATTAATAAATTACACCTACCGTGTATATGTGTTTATGTGGTAGGGATGTAAATGACTGAAATATTCTCTGTAAAGTGATTAGTTTTCTCATATGTAATTTACAGAATTTAATATTTTGGCTTTCAAACCAATTTATGCCTTCTGCTATATTCCAACTATTCTGCTATTTAGGCAGCTGTAAATGATAAATTATAATATGTAGGGTTTTATTGTCTTTTGTAAAGGAATGTGTGGGCTATTAGATGAGCTAAGTGGTTATTACAAAATGGACACTGGTGTGTGGGTGGTATTTAGACTCTAAAGCTTCCATGCTGCAAGGACTGATGTGAATGATGTCTCCACACAGCAATGTGTAATACAGATGTGTCCTCATACATCTAGCCTCAATGCGCCATGCAGCACAACTTGCCTGGCGTGAGTAAGCGGCCAGGTCCTGTGCTATTCTACCAGCATCTAGCGTCTTCTTTTGACAAAAATGGGTCTAGTCGCAATACAATGCAACTAGGACGCACCAGGAGACTGTGCTGACTAATTTGATATTCGACACTTGCATATCTGTGTGCACCAGAGTCTGTATATGAACTACAACGGAACTTGGAATGAAAAAAGCTGCGGCTGCTACATTGTAGCACTTTCAATACAGATTCAGAGACTCAAGCTGGGTACACACTAGGACGATGGATCACCATATGGCCGATCCGCCTTCCTAACTGACGATTGGGAAGTGCATAAACACTTGCCAAGCATCGTTCCGATGTGTCGTGCCCGATGTTACAACTGGGCAGACATTTACATGTGCCTGTGCCAATTGTGATGTCAGTCACAGACGGCCTCTGCAGCATGTGTACAGGTGGTCGGCTGACCGCCCGTACACAAAGCACGATGTTCCAATATATATAATGGCAGATATATCAGCCGATTCAATATGTCTTGAACGGCCGATATATATCGGCCAGTGTGTACCCAGCATCAGTCGCACACAGATATATATGTGTCACATATCAAATGAGTCAGCACAGTCTCCTGGTGTGTCCAAGTCGCATCACATTGCGATTTAGACTCATTTTAGGCTAAAAGCATGCAAAAAAGACGCCCAGCGCACAGGACCTGGTGCACCAAGAAGGACTTTTTGGTGCGACTGTAGCAAGGAAGGATACAAGTAAGGCCATATCTGTATGGCTAGTACTTCTAAAGAATATATAATAAAAGTTATTTACATGTACAGTAAATTTAAACGGTTTGATCACGTACATTGTCATAGCACTAGTACCAATATAGGGCCTGATTCATTACGGATGGCTATTGCGATCGTAGCTGCGATTACGCACGCAGGCCCACTGTGAAAATATGCTTATGTTTTCAATCGCAATGCCGTCACAGCCTAACATAAGAATGCCCACTTCCCCTAACTCACATACGTAATAAGTCTGCAACACAATCGGTAACATGGAGTACCATTGGAGCCTCACGCACAATTACAACAGGTCTGACCTTTACTAACTTGCATTGAACGCAGTGAAAGCTCAAGCTGCATATGCCATCGCAGTGGCTAATTTATGCACGCCCATGTAAACGCAACGAGAAGCCTGTGTTTCGCCGACCACCCCCTATTCACCACCCCCAAATGGTCACTTCCTGTCAATCACTCTGGCGATGGTCTGCGTGGACACTGCGATCACAGTTGAGCCTTCACACATTGCAATGCATGCGCAGTACGCAACAATCGGCCACCTGCGTGCGTAATCGCAGTTGTGATCTGTAATGAATCAGGCCCACAGTACAGGCCTGCTACATACTAAGACCAAACTAGTTTTGTTTGTACCCATGGTACAAGGTTTTAATAGTATGCATGTATGTAAAACATCTGACTGCCAAACATTAAGCAATTACTTTTATTGGAAACTAAATTAATATCCTTTCCAGCAATATTTTAAAACAAACAAAACATTCACTATACACATAAATTTAATTGGCACTTGAAATACTTTGCCAATCACATACAGAACTTGTCACTTTTGCCAGGCTCCTCCATATACTCAGCACTGGAAGGATTCTGAGTAATGCAATTAAACTGCCAGTGTTCTGCTTTGAATACGTAACCATTGTTCCATAAGGGAACATATTGTACATAACTCAAAAACATCTGCCTAAAGCACATGTCGTCCACAGCAACAGATTCATTACTGAGGAAAAGATTAACCTTTTATAAGGACAATAGTGAACACTCCAGCTTATGTTTAAAATGTGCCTTAGATTTGGATTCATTTGGCTGTCCGTTAACATCACAAATATAAAATAAGCTTAAGCCGATGCAGAGCAGAGTTACATGTAAGCTGTGTGTTCTGTTAATAATTTGCTTATAGTTTAGTAAAGACTTTGCACCCCAACAGCATAGGTAAAATGGTTCCTGCTGCCGCCAAAACTGGATTCCCTGTGGTTATAACTATCTACAGTGATACATTCAAATGGAAATAGAGAATATAGAAAACAAAGGGTGCCACAATACAATTCAAATCTGTGGCATGCTTGAAACTAGGGACAAAGGGCCTGATTCAGAGCCGGACGCTATTTGCGGTCGTTCGTCCAGAAAATAGGGGTGGCTATTCAAATGAACCGTTCGCTCTTTGCGGTCTGTTCACGCCTCTATGTCTGAACGAGCGAACAAAACTTGCGGTCGTTTTTTGAAAAAAATACGCCCCCTGGCCGCTCGCATCCTACGTCATGTCCGCTATTTATTAGATTAATCGAGTACATCGACCAGCATATGAACTGCTCGCTATTCTTGTGGTTGGTTTCTGCTACCACAATCTTGCGAGCAGTTCTGGCTATAAAATAACCCAGTGACGTGGTCAATGACGCTGCTGTATTAATTATGCACACCCTTAAAACGCCCGTTTTGACCTTTAAGCACGTCTGCGTTCGGATCTTCACTCCCAGTTTTCAAGCACCTTCCCGTTACCACCCACATACGCCTCATTCTGTCACTCAAAATAGCAGGCATTCGCTATATAGCGAACAAACGATTTTCGGCCGCACTGACTGGTTCGCGCATGCGTATTACGATCCGTATGCATGCGCAGTTGGGCAAATATCGCTCGGAGCGAACGAGCGGCTCTGAATCAGGCCCAAAGCTCTAAACACCACCCTACACAGTATATTTAAAATGCATCCATAAAACACAAATTATGGAGAAAGCACCTAGGGGCCTATTCATCAAACCATAAATGGCCCAGTAACCATGCGGAAACGGGCCAATCATCATTAGGGGTCCTATGGGACCCCCCCCCGGGTATTCGAAGAGATATCCGAGCGGATCCCTCAGCCGCCTCACCAGCTCCCCGGCGGCTGTGCGAACGCATGACCCGGGACGACGGGGAGCAGGTAAGTTACGCAGCTACTTCTGTAGCCGCGATACTTTCCACGGGGACAACTGCTTTTCGGAGCAGTTGTCCCCTCACCGGAGCAATGATGAGTTGCTCCGGTGTCCGGCTTCCCCCGCTGCGAGTTGGATACTAAAGTATCCCTCGCAGCCAGGGCCGCCATCAGGGGGGGGACTGTCGGTACTCAAGTCCCGGGCCCAGACACTGGCAGAAAGGGAGGGGGCCCGGTGCTGCTCCTGCAACTGCTGCATAGTCCCCCGCAGTGCCCGCACTACCCCCTTGAGTGAAAAGGGAGTGGGGCGCTGCTACCAACCTGAGAAACACCTTCCTTCACGATTCCCCTACTTCCCCCTTCAGTCGACTTGAAATGGGGGCGGGGCCAGTGTGAAACCCCGCCCCCCGAACACCCGCGAATCGCGTCGTTCCTTAGGGGCGGGGCCTAATAATGCAAGATGCCCGCCACCCATTAGCAACCAGGTGCTGTGCAGAAGTGTAAGTAATAAATATTTTTGTGTTTGTCTGTGTTAGTGTGTATATATGGGTATGTAATGTATATGTCTGTGTTAGTGTGTATATATGGGTATGTACTGTATATGTCTGTGTTAGTGTGTATATATGGGTATGTAATGTATATGTCTGTGTTAGTGTGTATATATGTGTATGTACTGTATATGTCTGTGTTAGTGTGTATATATGTGTATGTACTGTATATGTCTGTGTTAGTGTGTATATATGTGTATGTACTGTATATGTCTGTTAGTGTGTATATAATATATGTGTATGTACTGTATATGTCTGTCTGTTAGTGTGTATATATGTGTATGTACTGTATATGTCTGTGTTAGTGTGTATATATGTGTATGTACTGTTTATGTCTATGTGTTAGTGTGTATATATGTGTATGTAGTGTACTGTATATGTCTATGTGTTAGTGTGTATATATGGGTATGTACTGTATATGTCTGTGTTAGTGTGTATATATGAGTATGTACTGTATATGTCTGTGTTAGTGTGTATATACTGTATATGTCTGTGTTAGTGTATATATGGGTATGTATTTCTGTATGTGTTAGTGTGTATATATGCGTATGTATATATCTGTATGTGTTCGAGTGTACATATGTGTATGTATGTTTGTGTGTATGTATGTGTATGTACATATGTTAGCGTGGATATATGTATTATATATACATGTACATGTGCGTTATGCTGCATATATTATATGTGTATGTGTGTGTTTAACTATATATATATATATATATATATATACACATACATACATACACACACAGTATATATAAATATATATTTATTTATTTTAATTATTTTATTAGAAGCCCCCTCCCTCTCCCTCAGAAAATCCTGTATTTGCCCCTGCACTTGTTTAATAAATTTTCTTTTCCTTTGACGTTGGGGTGCACGACATCACGCCACTGGATGGGAGATGTCAGATGAGCCGCGGCGTGTGAGGAGCAGCGCCAGCCAGCCCTGGAGGAGAAGAAGCCAGAAGGAAGAAGCACAAGGCGATAAGGTAAGTCATAATTAATTAGACTTAGCAGTAGCGGGAGGGGGGGCCCAGGGGCCCTGCCTATTTTGTCAGTCCTGGGCCCCACAATATCTGATGGCAGCCCTGCTCGCAGCCAGTTCTAAACTTCCTCATCGGAGGCCATACGGCCTTCGATGATGAATAGGCCCCTAAACTGGCTTTCATTTTCTTTTAAATGATTGAAACAGATCTTAGCTTTTATACTTAAGTACAGATGTAGATCACATAATGTACTGACTAACATGACTAGTGACTATCCTACATTTCATCTAAAAGAGGCAAAAGAAAAAAGGATTACTTTATCAAAGGGCTGTAGAAGTATAAAAACATGTACACTTGTCAACCTTTATGCTGCCAAAAAATGGCAAGCTTAAAATACAGAGTGGTCCATAATTGTGAAAACATCATTATAAAAAGGAAAATAAATATTAATCCAGTGTCTACACATATGGCCATTATGTACAATTTTCTCCTTTTTCTGTATAGCTATCAAAGTATCAGTCAATCATGTTGAAAAGAGAGGACAGAGGAGGATGGCCACATTGGTTTAAGTTGATCCAACAATGGTATGTAAGATGATCTCTGCACTTCCTTTAAAGGAGACTGGATAGTGTGTCAAGTCTTAGAAGTCTGTGAAAACAACTGTAATAAGAACAAGAACAAATTCTCACTACTTCTTTTCATTTAATAATCATTTTTGAGAAGATCAAAATAGTGAATTGGACACAATTGGTAAGGGGGGGTTGGTATCTATTTTCATGTTTTATTTTGATAATAGTATCCAAGGAGAAAATTTTGGATCCCCATGATGAACACTACTCTAAAGAAGTCCACTGGAGGAACTGCTTGCTACTAACTACTTCACATTCCTTGCAGCTATACATTTTCCTTGGACGATTATGAAAACTTTATGAAGGATTGCTTCTAAGAATACATGGACGGTGTAGACGACCCTCCAATAGATAAAATAAGCTCTGCAAATCCTTTTTATTATAATATACGGCTGACGTGACCCTAAAGGCCAACACAGACTTGAAATTTTCTAGTACACAGTATCCACGCCTAAGTATGTCCGTTGATTATACCCTTAATATTTATTTGCATAAACAGTTCATGCTATTCTGTCCAATATCTCTTTCATACCCCTGGGAAAGGCCAATCTACATTCCAGGCTTTACACAGTAGAAAGTAATGATGTTACAGATGTGTCCTCACTCATCTAGCCTCAATACGTCATGTGGCGCAAAACGTCTGCAGGGAGTGTGCCTCCAAGTCTAATGCGACACTGCTAGCGCCGGCCGTCTTTTTCGCTCAAAAATGCATTTCAAACGCAATGTGATGTGACTAGGACGTACCAGGAGACTGTGCTGATTAATTTCATAGGCAACACTAGTATATCTGTGTACTACTGAGTCTGCAAACAGAACTTGGCATGAAAAAAAAGCTGCGGCCGCTGCATTGTAGCACTTTCTATACAGATTCAGACTCAGTTGCACACAGATATAACTAAAAATACATATATAGGTGATGCGCTAATTAAAAAGAGGTCCCAATGTGGCAGAACAATCAATCAGAACATCATCATTCAGATTTCTTAATATTTTAAATTACACATAAAACATCATACATACCTATAACATAAGAACATTATATTCTTAAAAGCTTAAGATATATTACTGACACAATTCTATATGAAAAAATAAATAAAGTCTATAAGGTTAAAAATGGCAAGTGACTAAAAATCCATAGCAGTTGTTAAACAAGAAAAAAAAATAGTTGTTTGCTACTATATAGTTTTAGTCTCACCACTGTGAGAGTTTTAGAAGCAAAGTTTCTGTAAGATAAACTGACGTGCTGGATGCAAAGAATCCTCCTAGAATACACATTTTATGAGCTGCTGCTCCAATTTGAATATATATAAGTTGCAATATTAGAACATTTTTAGCCCATATATGCTTTTCAAAGTTGATCAGTGTTAATTCTGGTTGGGCGTTTTACTCACAGTCCCACAGACCACAGCCCAGGGAGGGACCGGGAACTTAGCCTGCTTGTGGTCACGTCTCCCCTTGTTATAGGTACAGCATGTATGATGTTTTATGCGTAATTTTAAATATTAAGAAATCTGAATGATGGTGTTCTGATTGACTGTTCTGCCACATTGGGACCTCTTTTTAATTAGCGCATCACCTATACAGTATATGTATTTTTACTTTGCTCTACACATGTTTATTGATGAGCTGTCACGGACTCACATGGTGTTATGCTGCTATGATTAATTGAACAGCTTCATTGCTGATAATTATTATAACTCAATATTAATTTTGCCATTTGATTGGTGCCAGGTGCTGTGTAAATATATATTTTTTTCTGCACACAGATATAAAAGTGTCGCATATCAAATTAATAGCAGTGTCCTAGTGCATCCTACAGCATCAAATTGCGACTCAGAATCAATTTCGGGCGAAAAAGATGCTCAGCGCTGAGTCGCACAGGACCTGGCGCACCAAGAGGGGCTGCTAGACGTATCTACAGCAACAATGTATGAGGACACATCTGTACTTTATCTAGGATACCACACAAAGTTCTAAACAGATAATGGACGGTCCATGGGCGCTGCCATATTGGATTTGCCCACGTGACTCCACCTCCACCAATGGAAAATCTCCTTCACAGTTCTCCACCAATCAGCTTCCTGTAACCTCTATAAAAGGATACCTGCTGCAGTAACAAGTTGCCAGTGCAACAGGACTCTTAGCCTCGTCTAGTGAGCTTCCTTACTGTGCTCCAAGCGTATCTGCTGATTCTTCAATTGCTACACTTCTGTGTGTATCCAGCTGTCCTCCATTACACCTGGAGTCCAGTTATCCTCCGGTCCTGTCCGGAGTTCCAGCCGTCCCCCATTACACCTGGAGTCCAGTTACTCTCCGCTCCTGCCCAGAGCTTCAGCCGACTTCCATTATACCTGGAGTCCAGTTAACCTCCGGTCCTAACCGGAATTCAGTTGTCCTTCATTATTCACTCAAAGGCCACTTCAACCGATATATTACTACATGTGCAGGTACTTCATTAAACCCAGTCCTTTCAAGAGCATACCTGACCCAAACAATACAGATCCAAGACCCAGCCCGGGAACACAGCCTTAAATTCCTTAGTCTGTGACACAAGGCATCTAAGGCGGCTGCTTTGGCATCCCTTGTTCTGGATCCATACACAGGCAGCTTGCGATTGTGTCAAGAGGCCATAAGGTCCACCTCTGGCAGGCCCCACTTGTCCACTAGGAGTTGAAAGACTTCTGGGTGGAGAGACCATTCCCCGGGATGCAGGTCATGATGGCGGAGGAAGTCCGCTTCCCAGTTGAGAACTCCCTGAATGAACACCACGGAGATGGCCAGGAGGTGGCCTTCGGCCCATGTGAGAATGCGTGACAATTCTGCCATTGCTGACCGACTTCGAGTTCCTCCTTGGTAATTGATGTAGGCCACTGCTGTGGCGTTGTCGGACTGCCCTTGTACAGGCTTGCCCTGAAGTATGTCCTGAGCCAGAGTGAGGGGCTCTGTAGATAGCTCGGAGTTCCAATACATTGATTGGCAGGGTCGACTCAACCGATGTCCAGTGGCCCTGGAAGGAGTGTTGACCGGTCACTGAGCCCCAGCCCCAGAGGCTTGCGTCCGTTGTCTGGAATACCCACTCCGGGACCCAAAAGGTGAGGTTGGACATCTGTAACCACCAGGAAAGGGACAGATAAACCTCTGGAGGGAGAATCATTGTCTGGGGTCTGAACAGATGGGTCAACCCGTTCCATATGGAGGAATAGGTGTTGCAGAGGCCTGGAATGGAACTGAGTGTACTTCCCCATGTCGAAAGTGAATACCATGGATCCAAGAATCTGCATTACTAAGTAAACTGAGACTCTGTGACTGCGGAATAATCTGCGCACTCGTCGTTGAAGTGTGGAGATCTTGTCCATTGTTGGAAAGATTCTCTGAGCTTGAGAATCCAAAAGAGCCCCCAGATGGACCATCCTTTGTGAAGGGCTCAAGGAGGAATTTTTCCAGTTGATTAACCAGCCATATCTCTGTAGGAAGGCAATGGTTCTCGGAAGATGGCATTGAAGAACCTCTGGGGAGCATGCTAGGAGCAAGAGGTCATCCAGGTATGGTAGCAGCCTGACTCCCTGACAACACAGGTGTGCTACCATGACCGCCATCATTTGGTAAAGACCTGTGGAGCTGTAGAAAGTTCAAAGAGCAGAGCCTGAAATTGGAAATGTTGCTGTAGATATCGCTGACTCCGCTGATGAGAGGGCGTTATAGGTACATGTAGGTAAGCGTCCTGAATATCCAGAGATACCATAAAGTCCCCCGGTTGCCTAGCTAGTAAAATAGAGCACAGGGTTTCTATCCGAAATCAGGGCACTGTGATGAATTTGTTCAGGGCTTTGAGGTTGAGGATAGGCCGATCAGACCCATTTGGTTTCTGCACCATAAACAGGGTAGAATAATAACCTTTTCCCTCGCTGCGATAGCGGAACTGGAACTATTACCCCCGTTTGCAGAAAGGACTGAATGGCTTCCTGGATAAGCAGGCCCTGCTCGGATCTGATTGAGGGCCTGTGTAGCAAAACTGGTGGGGTGGCCATCCTAGGAATGAGAGGGCGCACCCGTGAGAGACCAATTCTTGTACCCAAGCGTCTGTGGTGGTTTGACGCCAGCAATGGGCAAATTGAAGAAGTCTGCCTCCTACTCTGGAATCACTCAGTGGGAGGCCTGTCCCGTCAGGCTGAAAGTTTGTCCTCAGATTTGGAAGCAGGATATTAGGTGGCCCAGGTCTGCTTGGTCCTGGGCTTGTGGTCCTTGTGGAAGCCGATTGCAGAGGAAAGGTCTGGCCCTTAGGCTTTCCCTGGGGTCGAAAGGACCTGAAGGATGTTGTCCGTGGCTTTGCAGTAGTTGCTGAGGGCAGAAAATCAGTTTTTGATGCTGCCAAAGTGGCTACACTCTTGTCTAGATCTGGGCCAAACAGGATCTCACCAGTGCAAGGTAATGATTCTAAGGCCTTCTTAGAGTCTGAATCCGCCTTCCATGACCGTAGCCAAAGAGTGCGGAGGGCAGACACGGATATAGCTGGTGCTCTAGACGTCAGGAGACTAGCATCCAAGGTCACTTCTCCGATATAGGAAGCTGCATCTCTTATGTGAGCTATATAAGACATCTGATCCCTAGAGGCCTCTAGGGTGAAAGACTCTTCTAGGGCATCTGCCCAGCTCTCAATTGCTTTCGCCGCCCAGGCAATAGCCATGGTTGGGCGAGCAATGGCTCCTGAAAAGGAATACACAGATTTAAGGCCAGTTTCAATCTTTCTATCCGTACGGTCCTTTAATGAGGAATTTGTAGGGATAGGTAACATGGGAATCTACTGCTGGGGGAACCTCCCATTTTGCACAATGAGCTGCAGGATAAGGGTAACAATAGGTCAGGTGTTTTTGGTGCTGAAACCTCTTACCAGGCATCTGCAAAGCTGCTGCCATGTGTTCGGCTATCTGATCAGAGAGAGGAACTCTTCTGAAGTCACTTTTTATCGTTTAAATAGTGGGTGCTTTGATTTGGGGGCGGGCTCATTGTCTTCTATTTGGAGGATAGATCTGACAGCTCGCACCAAAGCAGGTATATTAAATTTAGATTGATGCTCTCCTTCCCCTGAGAGAAATTCAGTATCGGAGAAATTATCAGCGTCTTCTGCCTCAGATGATATCACAGATTCTGAAAGATGCGTAGACTGTGAAGACAACACAGTACGCTTGGTAGGTTTACTGGGTAGGGGCTTCTCACCTTGCAACATATTTTGAAAGGCTGTAGAGAAAGCTGCTAGACTCTGTACCGAAGTAGAGAGGACATCTACCCATGGAGGTACCGGTACTGCCTGTACCTGTTCAGGCAATCCCATAGGGGGAATTACTGCCTGGACTGTCAGGTGGTCCGCAATAGTAGCTAGCACCTGAGTCAGGGATGCCCAAGGAGGCTCCTGGGCAAGGGCAAAAGACGTACCTGGTGTAATATAAAACGTTGTACATAGTCCGTCCTGGACAACATCCTCCTCATTCAAGCTTGCTGTACAGGATCTGCATGAGAGCAATGTAGGTGCAGTCGCTTACTTGCTACTTTTGCCTTTGTTAGACATAGTCGCAAAGTATACACTAATATGCAACAGAATACACCAAATACAAATGGGTATGCTGATGCTATTATGCGACAGTATACACCAAATACAAATGGGTATACATATGCTATTATGCAACATTGTATACAAATGGGTATACAGTATAGTGATCCTGCCTATGCTTAAATAAGCTGCAGGAGAGAACGGTACAGAATATGGTAATGTGTAGAGTGAAACCAAACAGTATGTGACAACCTTCACATTTATAAGTAAAAGTGAAGTATAGAAGACCCTGAATACACCAGTATGATAGTGTTATAGTGAGAGGAAAGGGAAAGCCATATAACACACATAACACAGTATGAGAGTGTTTTAGTGAGAGGAAAGGGAAAGCCATGGGCTGACAGATTAGAAAAATCATACAGCGCTAGCAAAAGTCACATACTATGCGGAAAAACACTAACTGCAAAAGGGCGCTACATTCAACTACTCAGACGCAGTGTCTGGCAGGATCTAGTGCTACATAACCTGACTCCTAGGAGAGGTATGTAGGGGGACCGGACCCAGCGTTTTCCAGATAGAGCTGTGGCTGAGCCTGCAGAAAATGGCCACCTGAGCCACTGAGAGGGCGGGGTCCGAGGAGGAGTGCAGCTCAGAGCGTCCAGGCCGCGTGGAATGGCACCTTGAGCTGGCGGAGGGGCCGCTGTAATAGAGGAAGCTGACCTCACCTGGCAGATTTTTGACCGCCGGGACGCAGGATTATTGCAGCATATGTACCCTGGTGGTCTAGTGGATCACGCTGTCGAGGCCGGTGTTCACTCTCACGACATCCGGTCTGTTCCCTGAGACCGGTGGTAAGATTGCCAAGCCGCAGTAACCCGCCTAACCTGTCTCCTGTGTCCGAGTTGCAGTCTGGGGTCCTCCGCGGGGCCGGTTCGCAAGGTCCCCGGAAGCCCCGCCAAAAGGACCAAGCGATGCTATGGAGTTGCGGTGCCCGGAGGGGTGATGGAGTGGCAGCACAAATGTCCTAAGGACAGTCTGATGCTGCGCACTCAGTAATAAAGATAAATAAAATTAGAAATCATAAAAACAAAGCTTTGGGCTGCATAAGGCAGCCACTGTTATACAAGGTGATCCGAGCTCCTGCTGGACACGAAGCAAACTGATTTGCCTCAGGCTCAGGGACGGGGCTTTAAGAGGGAGGTTCCTTTGCATCCTGGCAGTTCAAAGCTTAACTGTTTGGTGTCCGGTCCTTATCCACCACCTACACCCCATGGTATCCCTGTGGATCCCTATGGACACTGACGAAGAAACATCAATACTCCAGCTTTATGCCATTAAGGAGCATACCTATTTTCTGAAGCATACAATTATGCTGGGTACACAGCACAGCAGATGCCCTAAAAGACATACTGGTGCATCCTCATGTGTGTATGGGTGATCTGCATAGCGTGTACCCAGCATACAACTAAATAAACATTATTCTGGCTCCTATAATAAATAAATTTAATCCATAAGCTTTCTTATAAAACAATAAAAACAAATAAAAAAAGCAAAGCACAATAGAAAAAATATTATATAACTGTATGCAGTATGATTATATTGTCAATTATTTCACAAACTCTCAGAGCTCAAGTACACATGGACATTTGTCATTGGTGATCTGGGAGAATTGCAAATGCAAGCAAAACACTCAAGCTATGGGCCGGATTCAATTAGACGCGAAAAGCCATAATCAGTGAAAAAGTTTTGCCTATTGCTGCTTTTCGCCTGTTTGTGGCCTATCTAGAAATTCAATTCCAGGACGTTTTCGCCTAAGCAGAAACTGAATACACTGAAACAGGCGGAAAAGTTTCTCCAAAGAATGGCAGTCAGAAAAAAGTGCAAAATCTCTATTTTGGAGTGCAAATGTGGGGAAATGATTAAGAACCGTTTGGACACCCACCCCCAAAGACAAATCAGCCCCAAAAAAATAAAACAAATTACCTCAGAACACCCCAATAAAAACATGTAATTTGTGGGGCGAAAATGAAAAAAGTTGGGGCACAAGGATAAAAACTAGAGAAACAGGTTTCTTGGGGTACTGTATGGATGGGGCAGGTGTTTTTAGGATTGCAGATGCTTGCAGCAGGTGGATTTTTTACTTTTTTGAAAAAGTGCACTTTAGAGACACAAAAATATGCTAGCACCCATTTTCAAGAACCCCAAATTTGACTGGACTATTTATTTTCCACCAGATATACTGTTTTCTATAATGTTTCACCACTTTTACAAATATGCTCCTAGAAAGCTTTTAACACAATTTAAGGACACAATAAGTTTATTAGGGCTAATAGTACACATCTGTAATGATTTCCAGTGTCAGTGCATCTTATTTTTGGGGTGCAGACTGATTCCTCCAATGTATTCAGTATTTTCCGCCTGTTATGCATTTGCCTATTTGCGTTTTTGCCTCTTCTGCAATTGAATAGGGCGAAAAGCGGGGACGTGCATAACGCAAATTTGTGTCCCAAACAGGCATATGCGGCGGAAAGTACAACAGGCTAATTGAATACGGGTCTATGTCTGAAAGATACAGATAAACACTTGTGTGCATTTCATTTTTCAATATCAGGTTTAGGTTTAAGTGTGCAAATTGTCTGCATAGTTGTTTATCCTCCTACACGAATGTACAAATGATGTAAACATTAACAGAAAAAAAACAAGACAGTTGACTGTACCTACTTACAGTATATTGCCAATCCCATAACTATTCTTTTATATTACACCTCTAGGAATTGTTAGTTGTTGCAAGGGTTGAACCACCTACATTTTGTGTGCAGATCTTTGGGTCGACATAATTTATTGGGGTGTATGCTGCAACCGGTTTCTCCCTAAAGAAAGAAAAAGGAAGCAAAAAGTACCCATCAAATTTCAACCTCTGTGGCAATTACAGTGGTTACTGGAAGGATACTGGTCACATTGTCATCAGGGCGAATGGTAAAACCTTCCTCATCAATATCTGGAAGAACCTAAAGGAAGAAGTGTAAACAAGAAAACAAGTAATACAATAACAAAAAAAAATAAAGTTAAGTTTTAACTGATACTTTATCGCGTTCCCACAAGTGCAAGGTTACAGGAAATCACAGTGAATTCGAAAATATTGGCAGTTAGAAAAACAAAAAAAATACATTGCCAAAATAGCTGAAATTATTTCATACAGTACTTCTCAAGGTACATTTGATTAGTTTTATAACAATTTAGTATTGTATTTTTAGGGAACTTAGCCATAACCCTGGCAACAGGTTTACCAGCAAAAATGTGCCAGGTTCTCAAAAATATACACAGAACTGAAATAAAAAGGAGGCGAAGTCTGTGCAAAAACATGTATCCTATGATCATACTCTATTTTTCTTACCACACAATTTGGCTCAGTAGATTCCCTGCAAATAGATAGATAATAGAAACAAATATCAAAACATTGATCTTTTTATAGAGCATTAAATAAACAGAAATAGAAGATGGGCTGGTTGTCTTACACTTGCTGTGTGTCCTTCTCCCTTTTGCTCAGGCCCCGAATGCGAAAAGGTTTGGACCATGTACGCTTTACACCTGTGAGAGTTAAATCTCCATGAGAACTTTCAAATAAAAAAATAGAAGAGGACAGAGAAACTGAATTTAAACTGAAAAATAAAAATCACCATGGTGTGCTTACAATCTAAAAAGTCTTCACTATATTAGTGACACTGTCATGCTTTGTTATACTCTCGTCAAATATCTCCAACGTAAACATTTCCACATAGCATAATCCCAGGCCCACCCTCCTTGAGAGAAGGGTTTGAAACAAATGCAACACAATATAAAATGTTAAACTATGGTGGTTTCTGGACAAGTGGTGATAAGTATGTTAACATTCAGTGTCCCATTCATTGTCCCACTTAGTGTAGTATGAAAACACAGGGTCAAAAGAGGGCTACATTTACAATCTACCCATATAAAAAACATGTTACTGCTTCAGTCCAGCTGAAAATACCTTCCAAAAGTATAGAGACCAACTCCACCTTTATACATTTTGCCCAACATGAGATTATACATAGGCTAATGTAATTGCTAAAGACTTGTTTACATACAGCATTCAGTACAGGCTGAAGAGCAGGAGATACAAACCCATCACCTCCTAAATACAAGCTGCACATATGAGTCAGGCGCCTTGGCAAATCAGTAACTCAATGCCAATTTTCAAGCTTCCAATAAGAATAGTCCTAGCAACTAAAAGCAAAGCCATTTCTTGTCCTGACAGTGAGAGAGCTAACATACAAAGGCTGCAGCTTGTAAACAAGAGCATGTGTTTGCCTCATTTTGACAAATATATTAGACTATTGACAGTGTTAAGGTCAATAAGGTACGAAACCCATTAACTACTGCAGTTTCCATTTGTGTCCAGGCCACTGGGCTATATTCTGCTTTCATCTATGCCATTATTAGCATAATGTATTATTATTATTAAGCTTTATTTATCGGGCACCACATGTGGTTCGCAGTGCCATACGTATTTAGAAGTAAAAAGCATTTTCTGTGTGCAGAATATATTATGAATACATATATTTTTGAAACAGCAAAGAGTCACTTACTAACCTTCTAAAGATGTTGGGAAACGGAAACCTTCAAATTCCACTGCCTCTGAAATGAACAAATGAACATATGAAGAGACTGCTCTGTACTTTTATCTTTAATTGAACTATTGTCTTCTTCTTTTTACATTTTTTAGAAGCATATGTAGCACTGGTTTCTAGGCAACCAATGCCACCTCTATCAACATGGCTTTCTTACCAGGCCGCTCAGTTCCTGTGCCATTACTCTCTGCAAACTTCCTGATCAGCTTCTCTATGGCCACATTTTCCATGTTATGTTTGAACTCTTCCTGAACCTGAGAAAATGCAGAACCTTATATGAGAGAAACAGTTCTCAACTTCCTATAATTCAAGGGAGCAATTAAGGTGAGCTAAGCAGATCGGAGAGGAAGAGATGCAAATAGTGGAGAGATCGCTGTACTGGAGGCAATACACTGTGCCAGGACAAAAGAATGACAGACTGAACGATGTGGAAAGGAAAGTGTGTGAGACTTTAAGAGAAAAGGAAGGTGCCTGAAAATAGATATTAGCTTAGCTTTACAAATAGAAAAATAGATGCAGAGTTATTTAAGTAACTACTTGCTTATGGCCTCCATGCACCAGCGATGGATTGCCGCAATGCTGCGATCCAGAGATTCCGGGTCGGAGGATCGGTTAAATCCAACATTTTGGATTTCACAGATTTGCCGACCATGATCAAAATATGATCATGATTTGCAAATCTGTGAAATTTAACATGTATAATTTCACCAATCCTCCGACGGATCATAGCTTATTATCTGACACATCGATGGGCTCCGGTCAGCATTTCCAACCGGCATTCCCGATCCCATCGCAGACTCGGACAATACATCGCCTGGTGTATGGGGCCTTTACTTGTCTTCCTTTAACAGGGAACAGGTGATACTGTATTTGATTTGTTTTTTAGAGGTAGCATAAAATACATATGGCTATTTTGATTTCATTTTTGTAAACAATTTGGGATATGGAAACAGTTTGGGTAGGTGTACTAAGCCTTGGAAAGAGATAAAGTACCAATCAATCAGCTCCTGTTATTTTTCAAACACAGCCTGTAAGATGGCAGTTAGGAGCTGATTGGGTGGTACTTTATCTCTCTCCACTGCTTAGTACATTTCCCCCGAATGAGCTACATTGCAGCCCTCAATACAAATATAGTGGAACCCAAGTCACCAGGAAAAAAAAAAATACTATTGTATCTGTTTTATAAGGGGTATCACCGTGGTAATGAGATCTGCTCATTTATCAGGAGTTTTGACAGCAAAAAAAATGAATGAGATAATGAGCGACATTATGATTCAGTCAGACTGTCAGAACACTACAGAGACTAACCTCACTACTGAGACATTAGTCAAAGTCATCTTATGAGACTAAGATCCCCTGCCTGAGAGCCATCTCATCATAGGATAAGTCTACTATATCAAGTGATAGGGGAAAGAAAGGTGTCACTAAAGAGAGAATTGTGTTATTACAGAGGGTAGGGTAGAAATGTTTTACAGAAGGGAAGTGGGCACAATATGTTACATGGTTATAGGTGAGTTGCATAACAATCTCCCAATGTAACATAACCATCCTGTCTATCTGGTATGATTATATACACTCAGGACCAGCTGTTTACATAATTCTGTCTGAGGGGACAAACAATGTTGATAGGTATGGTGTGACTACAAAGAGGTTCCCCGTTTCCTGTAATACACGGAACACAATTTTCATTTAGAACAAGTTTTATTGCCGTCCTTCTAAATGACTACAATGTCACACTATGGTCCTTCAACAAAAAATGCAAAACTGTGCACTACTGTTTTACAGGCTTATAATTCTTTAGCTGTGTTTAATATTTTTTTTTCTTTAGAAGCAAACTAGGGGGGCATATGTATCAAAGCTTGATTGTGAGATAAAATTGTGAGACATACATCACCAACCAATCAGCTTCTAGCTTACATTTTGCAGGCTGTTTAAGAAATTATAGTTTGGAGCCGATTGGCTGGTGATATATATTTCACAATTTTATCTCACATCAAGCTTTGATACATATGCCCCTAGATTCCTTGCGTTACACAGAAGGCAGAGAGGTAAGTTGGTATTTATAGCAAGAAGATGGCTGGTGATAGAATAACAGTCTGCACTAAGCACAACTACCGTTAAGTCTCTATTGGCATGGGTAAAGTTCCATGCACCAAATTCCTAAGTCTCCTGTAGAGTAATCCGAACATTTTGTATTTGTATAAGTCATTTTTAATTGTAAAATGGGCATAAGATTATTAAGACCTGAATGTACTAGAGAAAATAAAAAGTGAAAACTGCAAAACATGTGTCAGATAATAAGCTATAGGAAATTAACTAATGGGGTAGGAAAATGAAAGCAGCACAGTCCTCCAAGTCAGACATTCCAGTATGAATATGATGCAATGGTGAATTTTATTTCTTTATCCCTCACAAGGATGGAGACCTAAATAAATCATGGCAGCCATTACATTTAAAAATCATTCATTTATCAGCAGCTTTTATGGCCTGGTTCCCCTTCCCCTATATCTCTGTGGAATACGTTATATCACAGCACTGCAGATACAGTGAGCCACATAAAAATGCAGCATAAAAATGAGATCCCATGTCTTAAATCGCAACAAACTAATCATTTACCCTGGTAGTCCAGTAGTAATAAGGCGCTTGTGAAACTTTTGGAACAAAAGAGCTGGTGAGCCAGAGGGTCCCTCCCCCCTGGTGGTCCAGTTACGGAGTAAAGGCAGCAATGCTTGTACAGAGCATCGCCAGCTCGCCGTCCCCCTTCAGCCCCAGCTGGTAACTGCAAAACAGCAGCATCAAAGGAGCTTGTGCATACTGGATTCAAATTAATACAGTTGACAAGTTGCCTTCAGAAAGTCCCAACAGCCACATTGAAGCTTCAGAGTGACGGCAAGGAGACTGCTAAACTGGGATCAGGCTGCTATCTCTCTAAAAGTTCGGAAATCTATAATTATAGTGCTGGTTATTTGTTTTGGGGCATTTGCAGATAGATAATCCTTTAAAAGAAAAAAGGGTAAGGACATAAACTTAATGAAACTTCACTCATGGATGTAGAATTTGAGTCTCTCAAGAACAATAACGCTCTAGCTACACAGATGTATAAAAGTAATATGATCTATGAATTACAATTTATTAATAAAAGTTTTACATAGAGTGAGATACAGATGTAGCGTATATATCACACTACATTATCTTCTTATTTTAGATTATTTGGTTTATCTCCCACAAACTGCTGCTTAAGGGAAGCACACTGCATTACATTGTTTCCTAAATAGTAATCTTGAAATTCCCTACAATATATTTTTATTTTGAGAAACAAGTCCGTTAAATGAAAAACAAGCAGCGTTCAGAACTTTAAGTTCATGATTTTTTTAAGGCGCCAATTTAATTCTAACCAAAATCCAGAGTGCTGGACTGGAATATAATAAAATTATATATATATATATATATATACATACAGAGAAAAGCAAAAAAGGTGGCACTCTGCAGTCTTTCCAATAGCATGAAAAAGGTTAAATCTTTATTCCGACGTTTCGAGGGACAGCCCCTCGGCTTCAGGGATACATATATGGTATGTATCCCTGAAGACGAGGGGCTGTCCCTCGAAACGTCGGAATAAAGATTTAACCTTTTTCATGCTATTGGAAAGACTGCAGAGTGCCACCTTTTTTGCTTTTCTATATTTGGATGTGAACATCCTAAGGAGTGCACCGCAGCGTTTGAAGTGATTGAATAGAACACAGGGAGTGCCGGACTTCAGTCCATGTATAATATATATATATATATATATATATATATACATACATATATATACACACACACACACACACACACACACATACGCATATATAAACCCATGCAAGTTTGTGTGGCATTAAAAAAATAAAAACACATCTCCATATATCAGGCTCTATCAATAGGTGAGTTTATCTACATATTCCAGTTTTATAGCGAATATGGAATAGGATGTTGTGATCTACTGCTTCCATTATGTAAAACTTTGATGATAAATGTTTTAGATCGGCTTCATGAAAGTAAAGAATTTAAAAATATATAAAACAAGAGCCCTTATTTCATAGGTTATATTTTCTGTTGAGAAAAAACATTTCCTTTAGTTATACTGCCACCATGTGGATTCAGGTACTTAAATGTTCATCTGTAACTTTTTAAAATAAGGGGGTGACTCAAGTTTTTGTGTGTTCACAGTAAGTGATACATAATGTATGTGCCTGTTGAGAATAAATATGACTTCCTATATTAAGAATTAGATTTAATGTAGGAAGCAATACATCTGAGCACTCTTCTCAAGGAGGATTTCAGGACTGGTAAAATGAGAGTGCCATGTTGTCTGGTTGGATCGAAGGTTACTGATGTAGCTAAAAGAATATTTTTAAGAAGTATCTTAGAAAATATTTGTTCAACGGAATCATAATTCAGTATCTGGACAACCTATTCATCCTTGAATCAGTTAACAGAAAATGTATACTAGCCGAAATAGAACAAAACTACCTGATCTAGATAGATTAAAAATGACGAGAGAAAGTTATATTCTAGGTGCCCTGAGGCGCAGAGTATGGGCGTAGTCACTCCCTTTTGGTGGTTGACTACCACTTGACTTGAAAGTTCATGTGAATCGGACTATGTTAGGTTAATGACTCTGTTCCTGCTGTATGAACAATCACTATAATTGTTTAATTTTTACCATTTTCCTTTATTTCTTATGCACTAAAAATGTGAATAAAGATTAAAAAGAGTATGATATTAATGCACTTACCTGCCCAATCTGTACATGTGTATCCTCAACAGAATGTGAATATGCTGTAACAAGCCGCTTCATGTGTGTGAGGTGAGTTGCCTCTGTGTCTTCAAATAACTGGAAGAAGGAGAAACATACAACAGCTTTATATAATGACGTGCCCATTAAATTAACTTAGGCTGAATAATGGGGAAATGTTCTGATCCTATTTAGAGAAAAAAGGCGAACAGTTTCAAATACGGTCATATTCTGAAAGCAGATGGATAACCAGTGCAGCCATAATCTCTAGTATCTAAATTTACAGCCACTACATGCTATGAGCAAGAGATACAACTGAAATAGACATCCCCATGGTATATGCACAGCTCAGGATATGGTGTAACCCAAAGAAATGTCCGAGATCCATCTGACAGAGATACATACAGTATGTTTGCTATAACGCACAGGCAGCTTATTAAAATTCTCTAGATGGAATATATGGGAAAAGGGTCCTAGACCGCACACCCTGAATATACAGTATATAATGGGAGGTGCTACCTGTTGAGACTGTTGATGCAGACACCAAAGGAAAAGACAAATCACAGATGCACAACTCCAAATTACTAATTGTATATATGTATATGTATATATATATATATATATATATATATATATATACATACATATGTATATGCATGTGTGTGTATATATATATATGTATGTATATATGTATATATATATATAGATAGATACATACACACACACACACATTTTGCAGTAAAATGTTTGCAATAAATAGAGGTTTTTAGCATAATCATGGCCAAGGTTATGGGCCTACCCACCATATCCAGGTAACCTCTGTAGGGTAGGGTAGGACCTTATATAAGCCAGCCGAGGGGGCGGGGCGATGACTTTGTGAACTGTGATTGGCTCGCTGTGGCCATCTTTAAATTTAAAAAACTGGACTGGGGCGCCATTTTTGATATGGGCATCGTGGTTCTCACCATTGAAGTCAATGGTAAGAACCATTCATTGGCTGAGAGGCGGAAGGCTCGCCTCTCTCAGCCAATGAGCGCTCCACACCGGGATTTCTATAGTTAAATCCCGCTGTGAAGCCGTCATTCTGAACAGTACTAATGTTCGTGGGTCCGGGTATTTGCGTTTTTGTTTTTGTTATCTACTTGGACAAGTGAACGTGATTGGCTTCAGGGATACATAGAGAGTATGTGAGATAGTGTGTGCATATATGTTTTAATAAACTGTTACTTTCAACAGTGTGTCTTGTGTTTATTTTCATATTTATTTTGCTGTGGAACTACAGATACCAGCGGGCCCGTAATGCCCCGCATGCTGGTACTTGTGGTTCTCCAAGTATCAGCATACGGCGGAGGCTTGCTGGGTCCTGCAGTTTCAAAGCAAAAGACAATATTTTTACTATGAACAAATGTACCAAACTATACACAATCAACCCAGCACCCACAGGCCAGGGGTGCCTTGGGATGGGCCCGGTCTATCAGCCTGGGGTGCCCTGGAGAGGGGGAACCCTTTATTGGGGGGGGTCCCCTGCTCCCCAGGGATCCCCGACCTGGACTGACTAGCGGTCACAGGTGATGCTTCGGCTGGGGGACCCGGTGATAGGGCTCCCCTGGCTATGGCCAAGTGCTGGTCCTGGAGAATAACAGGGGAACAGGCCCAGTGCTGGTTGTGCTTAATACGGGGGACCCCTACTTTGTTTGTCCCCCGTATTTTGGCAACCAGGATTGGTTCTGAATAGCCCAGTGTTGGTTGTGCTTCATACGTGGGACCCCTATGTCGTTTGTCCCCCGTATTTTGGCAACCAGGATTGGTTCTGAATAGCCCAGTGTTGGTTGTGCTTCATACGTGGGACCCCTATGTCGTTTGTCCCCTGTATTTAGCACAACCAGGACTGAGTATGCAAAGCCCAGTGCTGGTTGCTCATATTGGGGGGCACGATGTTTTATTTATTTATTTTTTTAATTTTAACACAAATTTTTATTTTAAACACAGCATCACAGAAGAATCTCACTGATACCATCCGTGCATCTGTGTTTATGTTTATCACGCACAGATGTAGGCATCACAGATCTCCCAGATCCATGAATGCTGCATCTGTCTGCCGCCGCATTTTTTTTTTATGCCCTGAAATTTGTCAAGCAGCACAGAGCGACAGTTCTACCTATCCTTGTTCAGCTCGGTACTTCCGATAGCTCCGGAGTTCTCTATGGAGAATTTATTTTTTTTCGAATTCAGCCTTAATATAAATTTTTATACAGTTTTCACTGTTCGATAGAGCATTAATGTATGATAAAAAGGAGCCCAGCAGTGAATATTTTAGTGAAGCAAATCAATGAAAAAACAGATGTCTGAGCCCTTTCTTGGCTTATGCTGCCTATACAGTTAAAGATATATCACGATAGACTTTTATTTATTACCAGTTATTTATATAGCGCACACATATTCTGCAGCGCCTTACAGAGAGAATATTTGTCCATTCACATCGGTCCCTACCCCAGTGTAGCTTACAATCTATATTCCCTACCACAAGCTCACACACTAGGGTTAATTTTCGTTGGGAGCCAATTAACCTACCAGTATATTTTTGGAGTGTGGGAGGAAAATCGGAGCACCCGGAGGAAATCCACGCAAGCACAGGGAGAATATACAAACTCCACACAGTTAGGGCCGTAGTGAGAATCGAGCCCATGACCTCAGTGCTGTGAGGCAGTAATGCTAACCATTAATTTATACCATGTAGAGATTGATACGCATTATCCGGTTTCTCCAGAAAAATTGATGTAAGCCCTGTTTGATGATACAAAACTTAAATTTTTCCTATTTTTTACCATTCCTATTTCATTTATGTGAAAAACAATTCTTTACTTTCAAACTAGTCCATTTCCCGGTAAGAATCTGCTTGCTGGCATGACAGTAAACAAACCTTACAGACAGACACTTCAGGTGCGTACACACTGGGCGATATTACTGAGCGATTGCCCAATTACGACATCGTAATCGTGCAATCGCTCAGTAATCGTGCAGAAATGCGCGCTCCCGCTGGTTGTTTCCGACATTGTCCATCGTCTGAACGATAACAGCAGATTGGCATGTTCAGATTGACAGATTGGTTGAACTGATCGTTCAGTGCAGACAGTACAGGTGATCAGGAACGACGGTAAGATTAAGATGTCGTAATCGTACTGTCTTTCCTGATCGCCCAGTGTGTACGCCCCTTTAAAGTGGCTGGAGTTGACCTAAGTGGAGACTGTTTTGCTCATGGACAACTTTACGTGGCCCTTTTGCGTGTGACGTCAAAACTAAGGGCCAAATGTAATAGGGTGTCAGTTTTAGTAACAGTACAAACTCGCACTTTCTTGCACTTTTAAAAAGTGCGAGTTTGTACTGAAACTCGCAAATTCAATAGCCTGCGAACTTTTCAGCTCGAGGCTACTGCATTTGCGAGTTTAGGACTATGTAAACTGACACCTTTTAATGCGAGTAGCATTAAAAGGTGCGAGTTTTAGAGAAGCCATCACAGATCAGTGAGATCCGTGATGGCTTCTGTGTGTGTTAAAAAAAAAAAAAACGTGCACCCCCTCCCCAAAAGCATAACCAACCCCGGGCTTTATAAAGCCTGTTCTGGTTCTAAAAATACAGGGGCCAAAATGCGTAGGGGGCACCTGTATATTAAGAACCAGCACAGGGCTTTGTTGAGCTGGTCCTGGTTCTGGAAAATCAGGGGACAAAACGAGTAGGGGTCCCCTGAAAATTCCAGAACCAGCACCGAACTCTTTCTAGCAGGGGGATAATGCCACAGCCAGGGAAAACCTTTCACCGGTTTCCCCGGCCAAAGCATTATCCAAAGCATTATCCCTGACTGCTAGTCAGTCCAGGCCGGGCGAGGGATTCCATTATTTCATTGATGTAACCACAAGATTAACCTCAATTAATCTTGCGTCTACGATGTAGCAGTTCTCACCATACACGTCTATGGGGATTTCTCACCATAGACGTCTATGGGACACACAGGATGGCCGCATTCAGCTAATCAGGGAGCTGCTCCGACGAAGATGCTCCCTGATTGGCTGGCGGCCCCTTCACTGACGGGGCACACGTGTGCCCCGGTCATTTACGCGGAGCAAAGGTATGTGTACACACATACCTTTGCTCAGTCCGTATGGATCGGGGTTTTTTTGCGTTTTTTTTTTTGAACCCCTGGATTGCCAGTGGACATGATCGACGCATAGGAGAGGTGAGTATGGATTTTTTTTTTCAGGTACACCCCTATGGATTACTTCGGATACTAGGTGAGTATGTGTGAGTGTAAGTGTGCATGAATGTTTTATTAAATAATATTTATTATACTTTCACGGTGTATGTTTGTTTATTTACGTATTTCTTTAGTTGTGGAGCTACAAGTGCCAGCGGGCCCGTAATGCCCCGCATGCTGGTATTTGTGGTTCTCCAAATACCAGCATGCAGGGGAGGCTTGCTGGTACTTGTGGTTCTACAACCAAAGACAATATGGAAACTTTAATTTTACACTTTACACTATCAACCCGGCACCCACCGCCCTAGGGTGCCGGGGATAGCCCCGGGCTATCAGTCTAGGCCTGGGGTGCCCTGGAGAGGGGGACCGCTTTATTGGGGGGGTCAACTCCCCAGGGATCTGGCCTGGACTGACTAGCAGTCAGGGATAATGCTTTGGCCGGGGAAACCGGTGAAAGGTTTTCCCTGGCTGTGGCATTATCCCTCTGCTAGAAAGAGTTCGGTGCTGGTTCTGGAATTTTCAGGGGACCCCTACTCGTTTTGTCCCCTGATTTTCCAGAACCAGGACCAGCTCAACAAAGCCCTGTGCTGGTTCTTAATATACAGGTGCCCCCTACGCATTTTGGCCCCTGTATTTTTAGAACCAGAACAGGCTTTATAAAGCCCGGGGCTGGTTATGCTTTTGGGGAGGGGGTGCACGTCATTTTTTTTTTATTTTAAAACATTTAATATAAGTACACACAGAAACATGTACATATCTCATGGATATGTGCATGCTTCTGTGTTAATCTGACCTGCACAGGATGTACTCGCTAGCCTGAAGCAGGTCTATTATTTGGGGACTTTTGGTAATCTTTTTTTTGCGAGTCTGAAACAGACACTCTATTACATTGGGCGAGTTGATTGTTTTCAATGTGAAAACATCTGGATGCGAGTTTGAGAATGGAGAGTTTTAGTAACTCTGAAAAATGCGAGTTTTAGTGAACAGACACCCTATTACATTGGAGAGTTGTGAAAAATTGCGAGTTTAGCACCAAACTCGCAATTTACCAAAACAGACACCCTATTACATTTGGCCCTAAATCTTTCCGTGTTGACGTCAGGAGGAAAAACGACTAATGCCACCTACAAGGCAATCTTATAAGACCTTGGTTAAACAAGAATATAGCCGTAAATTCAAAATTGGTCCCTTGCAAAGCCTTGGCAGGTCGCTAGTATATAATATATTCCAAAGGCCTGCAGTCTTATAAACAATTAGCTGTGGGGTGATTTCAGGAGTGTCTTGCAGTATACCGTATGGTTAACAGAAAGCAGCTTGTGGTTATGCTGGAAGACATGAGTTACATCCGCAGTGGCTTATTGTACCTGGTGACATCACATACTGATGATAAATGATTACCGGAGTATATATTGTATATAGGCATGCACATTGGGTGAATTTGATAATATTAGTTACAACTCTTTTCGGTTTGGCAACACTTTAACAAAAAATATTTTTGCACAAAGAACTAGTTGGTTCTTATATGTGTGCTATTTGGAGCCTGCTAGTGGTGATATACTTTTGCACATACACATGGGACAATTTTGACAGAAGTCAATACAAATCAGGCCATTTTTGGTTTTTAATGTTTAATTTGTATATTAATCACAGACAATAAAATATTAATTCTGATGTGTGCTTATAAAAGGTACAATGAAAAGGTGCAAAGAATATATACAAATGGCCCTTGGTCTTTGAACAATGGAAGCATTGTTGGTGTAAGCGGCAATATGCAGATTTATTTAGGCATTTAAAAGCATATTATCTTTCAGTAAATCACTTACGAACCTGCGCAGACTGCAGCATCTTTTCCTCAAACTCCTTGCGTACAGCATTGTATTTCTCCACAGAGCCGCGAAGAGACTCTGCTGCTTTCCTAGTCTTCAATTTTGCCTGAAAGGTTAATAGGAAATGGGTGAGGACATGCAGAAATTGTACCACACATCAAATATAGAGGTTGTTTTAATTGTGTGGTTTCATATCAAGTTCTCTACACAGAAGTTAATGTGCTAAAGTGGTTTTAAATATATAATTATTGGTATTGCATACATTAACCTCACCTTTTCCAACTCCTTCTGTGGGGCACCCTCCCGCCGGAGACGCTCCTGCTCAGCGAATCTACTACAATAGTTGTCCCGGGACTTCTGCAGAAACTGAGAGCTACACTGCAGCAACTGAATGACCTCTAAAGTGCCAGACATCTCTTCTTTGGTCTGTCAAGAAAACAGTAAGTAAATACATTGCTATGACCAATGTGTGACACAATTATCATTAAATACTACATTGTGAGGAAAAGAAATTAGAGACGCAGCACAATACAATAACACAGCGCAGCATGTAATTGGTCCCCTGCTCACACTCCCACCCGGTTTTAAGTTAGTACTGTAAGAACAACAAACTAACCAAAGGAAGAGATGGGTGCACAATGAATCCCATGTGGATAGCAAAATGTAACAAATGTAGTAGTGCAGCTGTGAAGAGAATGGTTCTGCACAAATATTTTTTACATCATGCATATACATGTGGTTGTGGTGTGGGTGAGTTGCAGGCTTAAAACTTTTTGCCTAGAAAAGAACATAACATGATAGCATTAGGTGAGTGGGCGTTGCGCTTGATTGTTTAAATAAGGGTAATGGTTTGGGAGCTGCTATAGCACAGGAGATCGCCACCTCCTGTTTCAGTCTAGAAAGAATATTGGGTAGTTATATATTACCCAATATTCCTTTTAATAACATGATAGCACACTGTGTAAAAACAAGTTCTTAAATACAGATGTGTTCTCATACTGTACATATGGCCTCAATACTCCACGCAGCGTGACTTGCCTGACATGAGTGAGCTTCCAGGTCCCGTGCTACTCTACTAGCGTCAGTCTTTTATTTACGAAAATGCGATTGCGATTCAATGTTACTAGGACACACCAGTAGACTGTGCTGATGAATTTGATATGCGACCCTTGTATATCTGTGTGCACCCGAGTCTGTATATGAACCACAATGAAACTTGGAATGAAAAAAGCTGCGGCCGCTTCATTGTAGCACTTCGTATAAAGATTCCGAGACGAAGGGCTGTGTTCAATTGCAAAATTTTTGCCAAAAAAACAGGCGAAAACGGCAAGAGGCACAAAAAAAAAAAAAAACTGGAGAAAAGTAGAAAATAAATGCAAAATCCCTATTTTTGCCTAAAAATGTGGGGTTTCTTTCAGAACCCTTTGGATACCCCCCCTTAATGTTAAATTAGCGTGAAAAAAATGTGTAAGTTTCGTACTTTGGCTTTTTAGCACGACTACAGCAAAGAGATGTGAAGACACATCTATACAAAAGAAGGTGATCAGTTCGCTTTAGTTTTATTTATTATTTTTACAATAAAATGAATGGGGATGCAGTCAGGAAGCAGACGGTAGAAATGCCGACCGCCGGCTTCCCGACTGTCTAATCCCGGCAAGGTACTAATGACAGGCATCAAAATCCCGATGCCTGTCATTAGACCTATGCCGGGAGCCCGACACCCAGCATACCGAAGGTTAGCCGGGCACCGATAGCCGCGGGGGAAGAGGGTTAGATTTTAGGGCTCCCGGGAGGGTAAGGGTTAGGCTGGGGGAAGGGGGGGTTAGGGTCAGGCACCTCCGGGGGAGTTTAGGGAGACTTAGTGTTAGGCTGCGGAAAAGGGGGGGGGAGGTTAGGGTTAGGCACTTAGGGGTTAGGGTTAGGCACCCCTGTCGGCGGTATTACATACTGATTCCCCTTGAAAGTGTTCATGAGTGGTTAGATCTCAGGGGCTGATTCAACTACCCGTGAGTGGCTACTGCAGTTTGCATGATATATAATCTTTCCCAAAATTTTTGAATTGAAGCACCTTCTAAAGATCTACACCCTATTTTCAGATTTGTGATACCAACAGTAAATTGCTGAAACTTCTATTTTGAACCACATATTATTGTAGTTAGCTATGTATGGAGAGGACCTATTGGCAAGACAACCAGAGATCCCTTAATTGCATGCCATTACTAGAGAGTCACTGATGGCATGTTTTGTATAGCTTGTACAGGTGTGTCCACATATACCAACCCTCAAACTACGCTAAATAGCCACATTTATCGAGCCACCAACTTTGCTACTTAGCCATGCCAAAACACTACTCCTAAGGACCTAGGGCCTGATTCAGACCCACTCGCGAGCGGCTGTCCGCTCGCAAGTGGGTCGATGTTCTGCACTGAGCATGCGCACGACGGAGGGAGCTCCGTCGTGCGCATGCGCCAGACGCGACGAGCGAAGGACTTTCCTTCGCTCGTTGTGTCTGATCAAAGGGGGCGTGCTGTCGATGTTGATTGACAGCACGCCCCCTTTGGTGGGCGTGCCGGGGGCGTGCCTCCCTGACGGGGGCGTTCCTAAGGGAACGCCTACCGTCAGAAGCCGGCCCACTGACATCACTAGTGATGTCAGTGGGAGTGATTTTGGCTCTGATAGAGCCAAAATCACTCCGGACCTTGCGGTTGAAAACCTCAACCGCAGGCCCCGGCTCGCAGTTTCGATGGTCGCGATGGTCAAGACCATCGCAGCCATCAAACTGCACGCTCGTATAGGCTGTGGGTGGTGACCCACAGCTATACGAGCGTCCAGGAGGACGCTCCATAGTTATGGAGGACGGCCCTCATTCAGAGCGTGCGCTCTGCTCAGAGCGTACGGCTCTGAATGAGGGCCCTAGTACACTATAAGTGAACCAAGATGCAAAATTGAGGAAAATTTAGAACAATGAAGGAAAAAGCAACAAAGTTGAGGAAAACGTACACAATCCAGGTTAAACAGACGTAGACTGGTCCAATACGAGTGACCCTTGCCATGCTTGATCTGCAACGTTATACCAATTCTTTTGCAACAAAAAAAGTAATTTTAAGTGACTAGTACATTATTCCATAACCAAGTTCCAAATTGAGAAAAAAGTAGCAAGAAAAAGTAGAAAACTTGAGGAAAAAAGTACACAGCACAGGAATCACTCCAGGCGTCTCGCGCCATATGGCACAAAACTGATAGACGTATGACTGCACATCTGTAGACCATTGGATAAAAGACTTATTTTATTTAAAATGCACCTCTGCAAAAAAAAAAAACCTTCACAACTGTAATTTATTAGTTGTACTACTTATATCTGCCTCTTATCTGGTAGAGGATCAGCATGAAGTGGTCTCCCCGATTTCCTCCTTCCCTTCTCTTTCAGTGACTGAAATCTCAGCAGATCATATTATAGCAAGAACCCATTCTGTCCAGCTACTCCCATCAGAACAAGCAAAATGTTACATCCTCAAAGTCTTTGCTATCTTTACACTGTAAGGCATGTGTATGCCAGCATAATCCTGAGTAACAATTTGAAAATAGATATGGGACATCACAGAATATACCATATGCAGCTCTGTAAATTAGATTTAAATGTGTCCTTGTTTATCTTTGCTGTTGTGTTTAATTCCATTTATCTATTGCTTTTTGCTTTATTTAAGTTGCCAAAACTTACTTTTTTATGCACTTTGACCTGTTCATCTCCATATCGGTGGATATCTTTTATTAAATCATGCAGTTTCTTGCTTAGCTCCAAGTGACAGAGAGCCAACTTGTCTGAAGACACCCGAAACATTTCCCACATTGGAGCAAAAGTCCTACAAGAAGAGCACAACTACTACAAAAAAAACTACCATCTGACCATGGCATGTGCACTACAGTGTGTTACAGATAGCTACAAAACTGAGAATGAGAATTTTATTGCCTACCCCAGGTGGCTTCCACTGTTGACCATCTTGGACAATTTCTGCATAGATTTGGAATATGCTTCCTCCACAGCTGCCCTGAAGAATAAATATAAAGTTAGAGGTAGCGACATCAGCTACAGCTCAGTAACAGCTTTTCCACCATCAACAAGTGCAAGGACATGCTTGCTGATCTGTGTATGTATAAACCACATCTACAATGACTACTAAAGCAAATATTTTCATGCATCACATTCTTAAATCACATGGGATAAATACCCATGGGTTGGAAACTGTAAAGATTAAGTTAATCAAAAAATAAAAATTATATATTTAAAAAGAATACTTAAAAAAGTATTGCCTAAAAAAAAACAGAAAATACCCACTCACTTTTATTGTATAAATTAAGTTACATGAACCTGAAAAGGGTGCAAATGAAAAGTACTTCAGCTTACTTTAATAAAAATATTATTATTAAAACAATAATCGTACTGTATATTATAATAAATATATGTAAAGGACATCTATTGCCTCTAGATTTAAAGGCCAAACTTTCTTGAGTAATCAGTAAAAAAAATCTAAAACAAGTAAACCAAAGAAACCAGCAAAACATGCTCTGTGTGATATGCACTGTATCATGAAAACAATAATTTCTCTTTAGCATATTAAAATTAGTCAAATTCACAGATTTCATTGCTGAAATATTGTGGCTGTTAACCAGTGAATGATAAGGGGCTGCCATCCACCAATGGCAGGCCGACTGGGCCATAACATTACCAGGACCTAAGATTTGTGAGACAGGTTAAAAAGTGGAAAGATCACTTCTCTTCAGCACATAACAGCAATTAGAATGCCCTGAGTTTAATTTCTAGCATGTTTCTATCTATGTTCTACCCTGTGTCTGTAGGTTTTCATCCGAGTGCTCCAGATACCTCCCACACGCCAAAAAAAAAAAAAATATTGGAAAGTGAATTGGCTTCTGATGAAGCAGGAGCTGATGTGAATGATTAATTATTATCTATAAATCTTTGCCTTATACTAATTATTATAGACGATATTAAGCTCTGAAGATGCTGCATGCAACTTTGCAGAGCTCAAATTGCTTGTGTGGAAGGGGATGGTATTTACCCAGTTTATGACTAAAGGCACTGAATAGCGATTACACTAGTTTTTTTCATTTTGTGTAACATTACTTTATAAAGGTATATTTTTCCTTATAGGTAGGAATAAGTGCTTGGATAGCCCACATCTTCTTTTTCACACTAGTCCCCATACTTTGTTGAACCACCCCTTTACAGTATTGATTATGCCGTCCCACTTATGTCCCTTGTACTCTAAATAGAGTGCCTTCAGAAAAAAGTAAAAAGAACACAACTACATATAGTGCAGTATTGTTAATTTGCTGGTGTCCAGGAATATCTGCCAAGCCCTGTAATGGACATGGACACACACAAATTATCGTAAACCTAAAAAACAAACTGCTAAAAAAATATCTTGTGTCTCTATATAGTAAAACAGATATGAACAAAAGTGTGTCTACACATATTATGTCACAGTTCTAGGGGTAGATTTACTAAAGCTTCTAAAAATGAAAAGTGGTGGTGTTGTCCATAGCAACCAATCAGATTCTGTCCATCATTCTCTAGGATGCAATAGAGAAATGATAGCTGATTAGTTGCTATGGGCAACACCACCACTTTTTATTTTTAAAACATTTAGTAAATCTACCCCTTAGACTGAATGTAGGAGGTGATAGATTTAAAAGAAAATTGACAAACTAAAGATACGCAATAGGGATAAAATATCAACTGTATTTAAATATTGTTTAAAAACAATAGATAAAAATCAAATATTTTAGGTTTTCAAATACTTATGAATACAATTTTATTGTGACAGATGTCAGTAAAAAATATAAATATAAGCGGGGGACGCTGCAGGATTCCCATGACCGGTCTGCTGCCTAGAGAGGCGGCGCTACAGGACTATATTCCATCTTCCTCTCTGGACTAGAGGAGGCTATAAAAGGGAGGAAAATGCTGCCATCTTGCCTCACTGACACCATACATCACCCGTGGAGGCTCACAGTGTCCATAACAATTACTGCATGCTCCATTGCTGTCAGTAATCAAGTCTGCTGTTTTTGCGCTATTTTCTCTTTCTTTTATTTTTTATTTTTTTACTGGGCCTGCATTTTTGAATTGATTATGCTTTCGGCTACAATTTTTATTTTCCAGTGACACCAACCACACTATCTCCACTAATGTGAACCATATTTTTGCTATACTGGATTATCTAGATGATTATATTCTAGAGAACTAGACCACTTTGTGTATTCTACCGCCATCTAGTGGTTATGAAAAAATTCACTAAATCCTTGACTACATCTGCCTAAACGCCACATACCGGAAAAAAAAAAAAAAAAAAAGGATATCTCTCTTTATCGACTCTCCTGCTCTAACCCCCGACACTAGCTAAATCGAACTGTCAGTCCACACGTAAATTTATCATCGATTCTACCAAACCTCTTACATACGAGGACGTAGTCAGAGCTATAAAAGACACCATAACTACTATAATGGGGTCACAAGTGATCAAATTTGCTGACGCACTTAAAGATCTGCAGGAACAACTAGTATCCACAAACTTCCAAGTGGTTACAAATCAAAATAAGGTAAATTAAAGAACATGAGCAGGCCCTTTTTGAGTTACAGCAAAAGCTAGACCAAGAGCGAAAATACTTAACACCTTTTAAATAAGGTAGACGATCTGGAAAATCGTTCTCGAAGAAACAACCTTAGAATTGTTGGACTTTCAGAACAGCTTAAAGGCCTAGACCTCTATACATTTTTGCATAAGGACTTGTTACAGCTCTTGGATCTATCTTCTGAATTAACTTATTTTGCAATAGAAAGAGCACACAGATTGGGCCCTTTCCGTGATGCCAAACGCCCACATACGGTCATCTTTCGATGTCTTAATTTCGCCCATAAATCTGCAATATGCACTGCAGCACGTAAAAAAGGCACCATCAAATTGCAGAGTAACAGTTTTCTGATGTTTCAAGATTATTCGACAGTACTTCACATCTGCCATTGGCATTTCTGGAGGAAGAAAATGAGTCCACAGCCTTATCTACCTGATCGTCATTATTATTTATTATGTTTTGCTGTCCTATCTGTAAGAACAGTTTAATATTTGTAATCCCCAGGTTAACCGTATGACAACCACTAATTCTCAATCCTATTTTCAAGTTTGACGATTATTATGTCATTTTGTTGGTTCAGATTACATATATTTTAGGATTTATTCCTTACTAGACCGTGATTTCAACAATAACTTAGATTTAGTATGATTCCCTACATACATTTTATATATAATCTATATCGAGTCTCGAGATGTTCAGTTCATGTATCACTCTATTCCCTTTTAATAGGTAGGGATCACTTCTCAGTGTTTACCCATGTTGACTAACTTGGTTGGTTTAATGTTTTGACAATTAATATTCATTTGTTTGAAGGGCCATCTAGAGGCTCCTTCCCCAATTCTCCCTTTTATTCATTATATCTTTCAAGACTGCCATATAAAGAATATATATACTTTTATATGTATTATTCATTTATCAACTATCAGAACAGTATAGTTTAGTGATACAATATGTCTTGCCAGAATTTTGTTTTGATTCTCAACCTGACTCGGATCTGGCTCTGGTGATACTTTCCACTTATTTTGTGTACTATGCATGATCTAAAAAAATTTGCTCCTGGAATGTGCAGGACATTAATACTCTGGCTAAACACTGCAAAATTATTTCTCATCTTAAATATACAAAAGGTTGATATTTCCTTTCTACAAGAGACACACATAACAGCCCCGGAACACGAGAAACTCTCCATGTTGGGAAAAAAAGATAGTTGCTTATGCGGTGCCCTTCTAATAAAAATACATTTGCCTTTTTCCAACCTCCACCAACAGTCAGATACAGACGATCGTTATGTACTCTTTGTTAAAATATTTGAAACATCTTATACACTCTGCAATGTTTATGCCCCTGCAATCTATGATAAACAGTTCTTTATTTCTCATGCTAACCTATTGTACCCATACTTAGACTCCACTGTGATGTAAATATTATGGCTTCTCACTATATAGTCTGCAGCCTCCACTCCCATTAGATCCCGGTGAGTGGGCATTCAATATCTTCTTTGACGTCTTCATTTAGTAGATATACTACTATATATCTAGGTCTAACTAAAAAGTTTGGTGAATGCTATATTAAAAAACAAAAAACAGAATGCACATTGGAAATGGCTTTATTGGCCTTCAAAGTAGTCTCCACCAAACACAACACACTATTGACAACGTTCGTAAAGCTTCTGGAAACTGTCGGAAAAGTATTTTATAGCAATTGTCTTCAGAAGTGCTGTCACATGGTCGTGAATCTCCTTGACATCCGCAAACCGCGATCCCTTCATGACCCCCTTAAGCTTAGGAAACCAAAGAAAGTCAGCAGAAGCAAGATCAGGGGAGTAGGGTGGGTGATCCAAAACAGTCATGCCACGTGAAGAATTTCACCAACATTTCGTGCGTCTTCGTCGCCGATTTACCCAATTTGAAGCAGAACTTAATGTTGTGTCGTTGCTCCATTGCTGTTCGACGCACACTGCTCGGGACACTCTGTTGAAATGAATGCAATGGAGGTGCGGTGGCGGCTTCGGGTAGGTCCAGACACGTCCATGCATGTTCAGCGTGCATAAGTGACCCTGTTGCAAGCATTGCATACAGATATATCAGACCATTCACCAAACTTTTTAGACAGACCTCGTATGGCGACTCCATCACCCAATAGATAAAGAATACACTTTCTAATCCTGCACCCCACTCTACGTTTTCTAGGATTGATTATTTTCTTTCTTCTTCTTCACTAGCCTCTAAAATATTCGATTCTGGTATAGAGACAGGGGAATTGTCGGATCATGCTCCTATTTGGATTCGGTTGGAATCTGCGGTATCCACTGGTAATTTTAGACTATGGCGCTTTCCGTCTTTTCTGGCTTCCTCTTCTAAATTTCAGGATGTTCTACAATCTGCCTGGAATGAATATCACTTTGCTAATTCCCAGCACCAACAAGACCCAGCTCTTTACTTGCAAACAGCAGTATTGAGAGGTAAGATCCTATCATTTATGTCACATCACAAAAGACACCAGTCCGATCTACCCAGTCTCAAAATTTAAGGAATGCAAATTAGCTTTCGAGTGAAGCTGTTCTTCAACTGTTAATGTATCTAGACGCTTAAAAAGCATTTGATTTGGTGGTGTGGGATCACCTGTATGAGTCGCTTTGCAGATTTGGATTCCCCATTTTTGTCACTTATCCAAATGCTAAATATGTCCTCCTCTTCACGAATAGCAGCTAACAACTATGTATCACTCCCTATTTCTATCCAACGATAGAACCCGGCAGGGTTGCAGCTTATTTCCCCTTTTGTTTGCATTGGTTCTGGAACCTCTAGAAGTTGCGCTACGATCTGACCAACAATTTAAAGATATCCAAATAGGTACTATTGAATTCAAATTATCCTTGTTCGCCAATTACTTTTTCTCTCACCCTTCCAAATCTATTCCAGCTATTCTACATCTCTTTTCAGTCTTTAGTTCTTTAGCAGGGTATAAAATCAACGTAGCCAAATCCGAAATTATTCCATTATCTAGACCAGATTTACTGCCATTATGTACCCCTTTTACTTCTGATTTTTCTGTCATTTCTTCAAAATTGAAATATTTGGGCATTTTTATTACACCATTTATTAACCACATATATACTGCTGACTTCCCACCAATTACAGGTTGAGTCTCCCATATCCAAATATTCCGAAATACGGAATATTCAGAAAAACTGAATATTTTTAGCATGACTGAGAAAGTGAAACCTTTGCTTTTTGATGGTTCAATGTACACAAACTTTGTTTAAAGCACAAAAAATATTAAAATACAGTATAAAATAACCTTCAGGCTCTGTGTATATGAAACATAATTGAATTTCATGTATCTACACAAACTTTTTTGGATGCACAAAATTATTAAAAATATTGTATAAAATGACCTGCAGGCTGTGTGTATAAGGTGCATATAACACATAAATGCATTATGTGTCTAGATTTGGGTCCCATTCCCAAGACATTTAATTATAATATGCAAAATACGGAATATTCCGATATCCAAAATACCTCTGGTCCCAAGCATTTTGGATATGAGAGACTCAACCTGTATAACTAAAATTTTACAAAAACTCTAACAGTGGATCTGACTGCCACTTTCCCTATTAGGACGAGCGGTTGCCAACAAAAAGTGTTTATTTCCTAAATTAGCGTAACCACTTAAAATGATACCTATGTTTTTTCTGCAAACTAGTAAGTAAATCTATATTTGTATTATTTAAATAATACATTTGTATTTAAATAAAAAATAAGTGCATTTGGAAACTAAAAGGAGCTCATACAGGTCATTCTTCAAAATTACAAACAACTATAATTTGTTTCACAGCAAGAATTGTGCCTATTTGTGGTTTACAGTATAATAAAGGTTTACGCAAAGAAACAAGGTACTTCTCATAGCACAACTCACAACATTGATCATGAACTGCAATGTCGGAAAAATACAACCAATCCCAGGTGGGAGGTAATAAAATGGCACAAAAGAAAGTTCACAATAACTTCCTAAAGGATATAGCACAATTTTATTTAATGCTCACATCATTTAAACAAAATACCATGTTCGATTTGTCTACTGTTTGCTATTTATGGGTTTACTATGTAACAGAGCATCACTGTATTGTACAACTTTTTTCTAGGGATGTGCAGGCTCGGTTCTACTCGGTTCCGTTCGGTTCTTTTTACCGAATCTTATTGGCTATCCAAAACTCGTGACAGCTGAAACCCAATAAGATCCGGTAAAAAGAACCGAACGGAACCGAGTAGAACCGAGCCTGCACATCCCTACTTTTTTCTAGAACAGATCTGCAACAATTCACAACAATCTCCAATCCGCTTCCATTACTACCCACAGTCTTTATTACATTCCACATATAGTGGAATAACCTATCACTAGGCAGATGTATATAAAACATATATTTAATGGAAATGATAATAAAATATAATCACCATGATATACTGAAAACAATCATAGTAGGTGCATAAGATCAGTCTAGATTATAAATTAATTGATGACTGGTAGAATATAAAAACACATTAGAGAAATAACATGTT
Source organism: Taudactylus pleione (assembly GCA_031769625.1). Classification (NCBI taxonomy): domain Eukaryota; kingdom Metazoa; phylum Chordata; class Amphibia; order Anura; family Myobatrachidae; genus Taudactylus; species Taudactylus pleione. Next base: position 12,146,852 of record JAUIMM010000213.1, on the reverse strand, counting down.
TGGACAAATGCAGACAATATACAGTAGAATGAATAATGAACAATTAGGAATCAACAGATAAAAATATAAAGAAATTGATATATACGTGAGTTGAGTAAATGGGTCTCAATTCAGAATTAAAAAAATAAATAAATAATAAAAATGCTGGAACACGTCACTGTATAAGTTTTGGAGTTTTACCTAACCTGCAGGTTGGTGTAATTATAGATCCATGTCTCACGCTATGTTAGATAGGCTGTAATTTCTCCCTGGAATAGGGTCAGCGGAGTGACTGGACAACTGGATGTAGTAATCCAAAAGAGATCTGTGATCCTATGGATAGTTTAGCATTCCATGTCCCACAGATTTGCCGAGATATTATACACAGGTGGTATCTCCCAATGATGATAGCCGCTCAACACCAGGTGGTATGGTGCGTGGTACAGCAGGAGATCCTATAATCCTGTATATGGGTTTGGCCATAGTCCAGCTGAATAATCGGGATAAGCGGAGCAGGATGGTATCCAGTGAGCAGTGTGCAAAGTCTTAATCTAAAATTGGTTAGTGGAGTCCGCCTAATGTGTTTCCCTGTGTTACACAGCTTCGTCAGCTGTGTAACACAGGGAAACGTGGCCGGTTTACGTGCTCTGAGCATGGTCTGAGCCACAGAGCTAGAACATCAATTTACCCTTAGGAGGGATGTCTCACGCCAAATGGAAGGTCCATCTCACAGATAATGAAACCACGAAGGCTGCATTGGAGTCCCTTGTCCTGGCTCAATACACTGGAAGTTTGTGGTTGTGTCTTGAGGTCCACATCTGGTAGACCCCATTTGTCCACCAGGAGCTCAAAGACTTCGGGATGTAGAGACCACTCTCCTGCATGCACGTCGTGAGGGCTCAGGAAATCTGCTTCCCAATTGAGAATTCCTGGGATGAATACTGCAGAGATGGTGATTGGCCTATGCGAGAATGCGGGACACTTCTGCCATTGCTGTCCGACTTCGAGTGTCTTTTGGTGATTGATGTAGACCACTGTTGTGGCGTTGTCGGACAGTACTGGCCGCCCTGAAGAATATCCTGAGCCAAAGTGAGAGCTCTGTAGATGGCTCGGAGTTCCAGGACGTTGATTGGGAAGACTGCCTCGGCTGGGGAGCTGACCGGTCACTGAGCCCCACCTGCGGAGGCTTGTGTCCGTGAGGAGGAGTGCCCAGTCCAGGATCCAAAACGGGTGTCCATTGTCTAAGTGGCCACCAGGCTAGGGACAGGTGAACCTCTGGGGAGAGGCCCATCGTCTGGGATCTGAGCAGATGGGGCAGCCCATTCCAACTGGAGAGGATCAGGTGTGGTAGGGGCCTGGCATAAAACTGAGTGATCTCCACCATGTTGAAGGTGGACACCATGGATCCCAGGGTCTGCATTGCAGAGTGAATGGACACTTGGTGACTGTGTAATAGTCTGCGCACCCGATACTGTAATATTGAGATTTTGTCTGCATGAGGGCTCCCAGATGTACCATTCTTTGAGACGGTGTCAAGGAAGACTTTTTCCAGTTAATTAGCTAACCGTGCATTTGTAAAAAGGGAATTGTTACCTGTAGATGGCGGTGAAGAATTTCTGGGGAGCTGGCCAACAGCAAGATATCGTCTAAAGTATGGGAGCAGTCTGATTCCTTGACGACGAAGATAGGCCGCCATAACTGCCATAATCTTGGTATAAACTTAAGGAACTGCTGAAAGGCCAAAAGGCAGAGCCTGAAATTGGTAATGCTGCTGTAGTATAGCTAACCGGAGATACTGTTGATGAGAAGGCGCTATAGGTACATGTAGGTAAGTGTCTTGAATGTCCAGAGACACCATAAAGTCCCCATGCTCCATACCCAGGATAATAGAGAAGAGGGTTTCCATAAGAAACCTGGGCACCCTGATAAACTTGTTCAGAGACTTGAGGTTGAGGATAGGCCGATGAGACCCGTTGGGCTTCTGAACTAAGAAAATGGTAGAATAATAGCCTTGCCCTTGCTGTGAGGAGAGGACCAGAATTATTACTCCTGAGAGCAGTAAGGACTGAATGGCCTTTTGGTGCAGTAGGGCCTTGCTTGGGTCCGATGGAGGTCCTATGCAAAAGAACTGCTGGGGGGGGTCGCCTCAGGAAGGAGAGGTCATATTCTTGGGAGACCACTTCTCTTATCCAAGCGTCTGATATGATGCGCCAGAAGTTCTGGCGCCTGCTTTAATGCGCCAGAACTGGGCGCATTAAAGAAGTCAGCTTCCCACCCTGGGAGCCCCGCCCCATCAACCTGAAGGCTTGTCCTCAGATTTGGTAGGTGGATGGCTAGTAGTCCAGGTCTGCTTGGTCCTAGGCTTTGAGGCCTTAGTTGATGCCTGATGCCTTGGAAAGGACTGACCTTTAGCTTTTCCTTGAGGATGAAAGGACCAAAAGAATGACATCTGAGGCTTTGCATTATGAAGCTGCCAAGGTAGTCACAATTTTGTCCAATTCTGGGCCAAACAGGATATCCCCAGAATAAGGCAGAGACTCCAAAGCCTTTTTAGAGTCCAAATCTGCCATCCATGAGTGGAGCCAAACAATACGGCAGGCTACTACAGAAGTGGCAGATGCCTTGGAGGCTAGGAGCGCCGTATCCAAAGCAGCTTCACCCAAACAGGAGGCTGGATCTCTAATGTGAGATATGTAGGACAGCTGTTCCCTCGAAGCATCAGAGGGAAATGTCTCTTCTAGGGCCTCTGCCCAACTCTCAATGGCTTTTGCCACCCAGGTCGTAGCTGTAGCAGGACGAGTAATAGCTCCTGTAAGAGAGTATATAGATTTTAGACAAGATTGCATCCTTCTTTCCCTAATCTCCTTCAAGGAGGTTGCAGTATGGACAGGTAAGGTAGCATTCTTGACCTGACGTGTCACGTGGGAATCCACTGCTGGGGGAACTTCCCATTTAGTGCAATCAGTAGCGGGAAGAGGGTAAAAGTAACTTAAATGATTAGGCAGCAGAAATCTCTTACTGGGCATATTCCATGCCTCACTCATATGATCAGATAGCTGATCAGAGTTAGGAAACTCTGGTAAAACTACCTTTTGGCATTTAAAGAGTGGTAGTTTTGTCTTAGGAGTGGGTTCTGTCTCTTCTATTTGAAGTATAGATTTTACAGCTCTCACAAGTGCAGGTATATTCAATTTAGAGGGGGGTTCCTCATTTCCCAAGAGGGAGTCAGAGTGAGAGAGGTCTGCTTCTTCTGTCTCCCCAGTTGGTAATTTAGAATCTGATAGCTGGGTGGACTGGGAAGATAAGACAGCACGTTTAGTAGGTTTACCAGGTAAGGGTCTCTCTTTTTGAAGCATTTGTTGAAAGGCTGCAGAGGTATCCGCCAGACTCTGCACTGAGGTAGAAATTACATCTACCCAGGGTGGAGGCAAACAATTTGCATTGAGCATCTGCTGTGGCCATCCCATAGGGGGTGTTACCACAGGGACCACTAGGTGGTCCGCAATTGTTGCCAGCACCCTTGAAAAAGTAGCCCAGGGTGGGTCCTGAGGAGAGGACACCGAGGCTGATAGGCCCAGGGCAGTATAACAAGATGTCCAAAAACCATCCTGAATGAGGTCCTCTGAAGCTAAACCGGCTGAGTAGGACTTACAAGACACCAGAGTGGGAGCAGCAGGCTGCTTGTTAGGCTTGCCTCTGCCAGACATAGCTGCAAGAATAATGTAACACACAATCTGACACAGTTCAGTGAGCAACCCAGATGTATGTGTAATACGGCAAAGTGTAGTGCGCAGCAGCGATATAAAGTATGTGAAAGCCCTCACAAATATAAGGAGATGTGAAGTACAATGAACCCCCTATATATACACACCTTCCAAGGGATCTAGTACAATAAAAGGGAAAGGTATAAGCAGACAGCAGCGCTAGCACAAGTCATATACATATGCAGAATATAACTGCAGTGGGCACTAAAATAAACTACACAGACCGCAGTGGGTGGTAGGATATAGTGCTGTATAGACCTGGTCCTTGGGAGAGGTATACAAGAAGACTGGACCTAGCGTTCCTGGAGACCTGAATGCAGAAAATGACTGCCGTGAGTCTCAGAGGGGGCAGAGGGTGAGGGAGAAGCAGCAGGACCGCAGTGGAATGGCGCCCTGAGCTGGGGGAGGGGTAGCAAGAAGAGCGCCTTCTCCTCTATGCTGACATTAACCACCGGATCCCCTGGCTTTAATTGTGCCCTGCGCCAGTGCTTGTAATGCCCTGGTGGTGTAGTGGAGTCCCAGACGAACCGGTGTCCACATCAGCGCCTCCGATCTGTCTCCTGAGACAGGAGGCAAGACTGCGCATAGACACGGGTCTCTGCCCGGGGAGCCTTGCTAGCTAGGTCCTCCTTGGTGCCCCACCAGGAGTACCTAGCCGAGGGTTGGTGTCACTGCGCCGCGGAGGGGTGATGGAGCAGCAGTGCAGACATCCAAAGGACTGTCTCACGATGCGGCTCAGTAGTAAAGTAAAATAAAAGTAAATTATAAAATAATCTTGGGCTGCTTAATAGCAGCCCCACTGTTAAAACGGTGATCCAGCTCCGGAGTTGCTCTCAGGCAGTGGGCGGGGTATAGGGGGAAGACTGAAGCATGCTGGGATTGAAAAGCTTTGCTGTTGGTGTCCGGTCCTCCAAATCCCACATACCAAGTCCATTGTCTCCTCTGTGGAGCCCTATGGACCCTGAAAAAGAAAAAGGCAATACCTGTTTTGGAGGTAATCTGAAACCGATAAAGAAAGCTTTTCATTAAATTCTGAGAAGGCATAGCCCCCTCCTGAATTGATCCATCTTCAGAACTCCTGACTAGGACCATGTACTTTAAGTCGCAATGCCAAGGCATGAGGGATTCCATCTTAACCTGTATATTCCAGAAACAGTTAAGATTCCGTTTACTAACAGGGAAATTTATATAGCAGTATCAATTATATTATATGCATGTCTGACTCCAAAAAAATGTCAATAGTAGAGAAACACACCATGTTTAGTAGAACATAGTAAGCCTTGTAGAGAGATAAAGTGGACAGAGATAAAGTACTGCTCCTGTCATTTTACAGGCTGTGTTTGAGAGATTACAGTTAGGAGCTGATTGGTTGGTACTTTCTCTCTCTCTATGGCTTAGTACATAGACCTCAAAGTTTCTTAGGACATAGTTACTTTCTACTGAATTCATAGGACTACCTGGAAGTGACCATGTCTATTTAGCATTCAAGTCTTCAACAATTCAACAAAATACAAAAGGAGCAGTGGGCAGGGTGGCTCCTTAAATAGTGCAATAATTAGGAATGACCAAGGACTACTGGAATAAGAATGAAGTATAGAAATGGTATGCAGTCGGGAAACCGGCCGACGTAATCCCGGCGGCCAGCTTCCCGAATGCTTTATCACGGTGAGGGTTAAATGACAGGCGTCTAAATCTAGACGCCTGTCATTTACCGACGCCGGGAGACCGGCGCTTGGCATCCCGATCGAAGTGACAGCCACCGTTGCGGACAGCCACGGGGGAGGGCGAGGATTAGATTTAGGGCTCCCGGGGGGGACTTAGGGTTAGGCACCCACCCAGTAGGTTAGGGTTAGGCTGGGGAAGGGAGGGTTAGGCACCCCCGGGGGGGACTTAGGTTTAGGCAGTGGGGAAGGGGAGGTTAGGATTAGGCACTTAGAGGGGGGATTAGGGTTAGGTACTGGGGGGAAGGTTAGGGTTAGGCACCCCTAAGGAGGGTTAGGGTTAGGGGGGGGAGGTTAGGTTAGTAAATACTTACCTGGGGACGATCAGGATTTTCACCCATGTTGGGCAGCCGCTGTCGGGATTTCAAATGCCGAACTTGCGTCCGGCAGTAATTCATACAGATTCCATAGAAATACATACTGAGCATGCTCATGTCTGGAAGCTATTCTTTTATTTATACATTCTAAGCACTTAGGGGGAGATGTACGAAGCTCTGGAAAGTGATAAATTATAGAGTGATAAACTACCAGCCACTCAGCAACTAACGGTCATGTTACAGGCGGTGATTGAAAAATGACAGTTAGGAGCTGATTGGTTGGTAGTTTATCACTTTCCAGTGCTTAGTACATCTGCCCCATAGATCTTTACAAGCAAATATTTTGGGGTTCATGATCCTCTAATTGTCTCTACTGCTCTTGGGGCCTGATTCAGAGCCGGACGCTATTTGCGCTCGCTCGTCCAGAAAAAGGGACTAGATATTTAAATTGACCGTTCGCTCTTTTCGGTCTGTTGACGCCTCTATGTCTGAACGAGCGAACAAAACATGCGGTAGTTTTTTTGTAAAAAACGCCCCCTGGCCGCTCGCATCATACGTCATCTCCGCTATTTATTAGATTAATCGAGTACATCGAAAGGCGAATGAACTGCTCGCTATTCTTGTGGTTGCATTTTCCTACCGCAATCATGCGAGCAGTTCTGGCTAAAAGACACCCAAGTGACGTGGTCGATGACGCTGCTTTGTTAATTATGCACACCCTTAAAATGCCCGTTTTGACCTTTTGGCACGCCTGCGTTCGGATCTCCACTCCCCGTTTTCAAGCACCTTCCCCTGTTACCACCCACAAACGCCTCATCCTGTCACTCAAATTAGCAGGCATTCGCTATTTTTTGAGCACACGAATTTCGACCGCACTGACTGGTTTGCGCATGTGTACTAAAACCGATACGCATGCGCAGATGTGCAAACATCGCTCGGAGCGAACGAGCGGCCACTTACGAGCGGCTCTGAATCAGGCCCTTGGACTTTTAGTTTCTAGTATTCCTCACTATATTTGATGCAATATTTATATTTATTGGAGTAGAACACACACATACATGCCACTATATATGTAGTCCTACACATGTAGATAAAATCATAGTTATGGTATAACATACCTTAGATAACTCTTTCTTCTAGGTCCATAGGGTCCACAGGATCTACCTTGGGGCTATGTAGTGGAAACGATCCATTGCACCAAACAGCTTCTAGCTTTGTAGCTCACAGCATGCATCGGTCCCCCTCCCTATATACCCCGCCCCCAGCCACAGGCATTCAGTTTGTAAACAAGCCTAATGGCAAGAGACGGATAGCGGAGAAGTAAATCGCACACAAGAAAACACTCAACATACGAAGAAGGAATCAGTGATACGAAAAAAACAAAAAAAGTATCTTATACCATAACTCTGATTTTCTTCAAGGTCCACAGAATCTACCTTTTGGACGTCCTAAACCAGTTCCCTTAAGGGTGGGAACGCTCCTGAGCAGAGAGGAGAATCCGCCGCCCAAACGAAGCATCCTGAGAGGCAAACGTGTCAAATGCATATAATTTGATAAACATATTGACGGAAGACCAAATGTATGCCTTGCACAGCTGTTCAGCCGAGGCACCTTGTCCAACCACCCACAATGGTCCCACAGACTGTCACCTTGTTAGGAACAGGGAGATCAGCCTGTGAATAGACCTGAGAAATAGTCGTATTTAGCCAGCGAGCCAAAGTCTGTCTGTTTGCTGGCCAGCCTCGTTTGTGAAACCCATATAACACAAACAGTGAGTCTGATTTCCTGATGGAGCTGGTACGATCCACGTGGATCTCATCCAGGAAAGCTTCACCTGTAGACAGGTCTGAAGACTGAAAGGTCGGAACTACAATCTCCTCATTTATATGGAAACGGGAAACCACTTTTGGAAGGCAACCCGCCTTAGTACGGAGGACAGCTCTATTTTGATGGAAAATCAAATATGGAGAGCGACATGATAGAGCTGCTAAGTCAGAAAGTCTACGAGCCGAGGCAAGAGCAAGGAGAAAAAGTGTCTTCGCTGTCAACAATCTTACATCCACCTTATCCAAAGGTTCAAAGGGAGCCGTCTGCAATGCCTTGAGAACCAAAGTCAAATCCCACGGTGCCACCGGAGGGACAAATGAAGGCTGCAGCCGGAGAACCCCCTGCATTCTGTTCCAAGATCCGGCAGAGGGACAATTCTGTATTGGAACAAGACTGACAGTGCAGAACCCTAAACTCTCAAGGTAGCCAGGCGAAGACCCAAGTCTAATCCTACCTGAAGAAAAGCAAGTATTCTTGCGACCTTGAAAATCTTCGGGTCATATTTTAATATAACCTACCATACTCCTTATCTAGCCCCCAATTCATAGTGTGCCAAACACAGGAGGGCACCATATTTATAGTGCATCACACACAGGAGTACCCCATAATTATAGTGGCCCACACACAGCAGTGCATTTAGAGAGTGCAACACACAGGAGTGCCCTCTATTAGTAACAATATTATAGTGGAAGAACATTCTCATAGAATAATATAATTAGTCACTCACAGCGCACCAAACAAAAAAATCCAATGCCTGTGGCTGGGGGCGGGGTATATAGGGAGGAGGGCCCAAGCATGCTGGCAGCTACAAAGCTAGAAGCTGTTTGGGGCAATGGATCGTTTCCACTACATACCCCCAAGGTAGATTCTGTGGACCGTCAAGAAGAAAGTGGAATTAAACTAAATAACCTATTCCAGTCAAAAGTGATCTCCTTAATGCCATTTGATTCCTGCTTTGTGACTAGTTAGACAGTCTAATGTATACATACAGAAAACCAAACACACCCGAACTTAACTCGGGTCTTCCCACCAAGTTTGGAACTCAAAAGGAGGCGAAAAATTTTATTTACGCGGAAATCTCTTATTGCATACAACAGTCCATCCCTTGGGATCAGGTGCCATTTCGCACAGAAGAATGTATGGAAAGGGTGTGGGCTGTAGTTGTGCTTAGGACATCATTAGAGAGAGCTGTAGGTAGATGGAGTGGGAGAGAAGGGTGAAAAAGACTGCAGGCATCTGTTTCACAGTGCATGTGTTTGTTACAGATGTGTCCTCATATACCTATACCTAGTCCTCATACCTAGCCTCAATACGCCATGCAGAGCCAGATGCCTGGCACTAGTAAGCTGCACCAGGAGATGTAGGGTCTTTTTCACTCGAAGGTGTGTCTTGGTCGTGACGCAATGCAGCAAAACTGCATCACGAGACTCCACTAATTAACAAGACTTCTATTTGTGTGTGTGAATAATGGCATAAAAAAAGCGACTTCATTTAAACATAAACAAGTGCCGCATATCAACTCAATCAGTGCAGTCTCTTAAAGCATTATGGTCACGCCGCGTTGCAACTAATACAAACATCTGAGCAAAAAAGACGCTGGCACAGCAAGGACCTGGCGTGCCGAGGGCTGTTTGGAACGACTGCAGCAATAGTGTATGATGGCATATCTGCAGCTAGCTACTGCAATCCAGTGAAAACAGCATACAGGCTACTGTCACTGTGTGTTTGTCAGAAACACAAGTAGTACCTTCATTCTTGTGTTTGTTAGAAGTGAACTTGTCAGTCGGATGCACAATTGTTTTTCACAAGGATCTCTACCTACACTGCAGTATATATTGTCACTTGTGTATGAGGGCAGAGACAGTGCGATTTCAAACTTAGCTGTCCATAAAAATACTGTGTTGTGTTTGAGTGAGCTGCACCTCAAAGACAACATCTTTTTCTGTTTAAAAAAAAAGTCTTTTATAATTCATGTTAAATCATATTTAAAGTGTGTGTGTGTGTGTGTGTGTGTGTGTGTGTGTGTGTGTGTGTGTGTGTGTGTGTGTGTGTGTGTGTGTGTGTGTTTTGGAGAGGCAGCGTATAATAATACTGTACTTACTGGGTGTAGTAAAATTTCTTGGTTTAAAAAAAATTCAAGACTTCTAATAAAACTGCATGGCGAAGTTAAGTCCCTCATTTTCTTATCTCATTGTACGTTCACTTGGAGCGCTGGCAGTTACAAGTTCAAGTACAGTAGCTTTACTCCTGTCCTGGTATAAATCAGTCATAATTCAGTCAATAGAAGAGCAGGAGAAACCCAATACTAGTGCTGGCAGTCATACTTCATCAACATCTATTTTTAAAGACAATAAAGAGGTATGAAGGTGTAATAAAGGGCAGCACTCGAAGTCAAAACAATGTTTGACAATCTTTTAGAATACATCACCACTAACTATGAAAGGAAAAGTTACCGCCAAAAAGCTTAAAATTTCCAACATGCCATACACCACAGTGGCAAGGAAAGGTTTTGGTTCTGCTACTGCACTAGATTGCCTATTGCGGAAGCCTGGGCTAAACAGAGTAAGGCATCTTCTGTAAAATCAAATGCACCACCTTCTTTTTGTGCACTGATTTGCCGGTTTTAGACGTGACACATCTAGACGCAGAGAGAGAACACCAAGACTGAAGAACAAATTGTGTGTTCACAAACTACAGATTCCTGAGAAGAGTCTAAAGGTGTCCACAAGTGCTACATGTGCGAGTCTGACATTCCAGATAATGTAATCCTACAGAAGCCTGCTTCTACCATTTTTCAAACCCCTGCAAATGTGAGAATGAGTAGTAGTAGTAAAAGTAATGATGGTGATGATTTAGAAATTGAGGATGCTAATTTGGAAGTGCAACATGATAAGAAGGATAATTGTTTATCGGACACTGAAGATAATAATGATGAATGTGTTGGACAAGGAGAACAAGATGATAAAATTGATATGGATGATGATTTGTTATGAAGTAAGTCAGCCACCAGTGGCAGCACTTCATGACAGTGATAAGAAGCGCATTGTCATGTCTGGGCAAAAGAAACAAAAAAAGCAATTATACCTATATCCTGACATTTGTCAAGCTACCTGTACCCTTTGTAGTGCCAAACTAAGTAGAGGTAGGGGAATTAAACATCTAGGCAGCACCTCAAAGTTACATCATTTGCCGCAAGATCATGCTTTAACAAAATCTGTAAAATCATATCTAATGACAAGCAGTCCAGCATCGGCTACCAGCAGCATAGATATTAGATACCAGCATTTGCAATCTCCACCTTCATCATAAACATCCTCATTAGTGATCAGAGGTAGTCTTGCATCCAAATTGCGAAGGCAAACTGACTCCCCCATCCACATTTCCCAGCTAGGGCTGCTGATGGGGGTGAATCTATATCACAGAAGGGGACCAAGAATACTAGTAGTTTCACGCAACAATTGACTGAAACAAGCATTTGCAGGAGGAACCAAGTATGACAGCCACCATCCTGTAGAACAGCGGATCACTGGAACCATGACGGCTATGTTAGCATTAGATGTGCATCCAATATACACCATCAATGCATCAGGATTTAGACAATTAATGGAGGTCATGTTTCCACGCTACCAAATTCCATCTTGACTCTATTTTACCAGAACAGCAATTCCTCTCCTGTATCAGGACAAAATAATCTTCACACTAGGGCAAGCAGGGGGTAGGGCTCCTGTCAGAAAGGGGCACTTCAGAGCGTGCCAAAGTCACTCATGGAGATGCTGGGCTGCCCCCAAGCATGCACACGGCATCTATTCACTCACTGGCGATTGTTTCACCAGCATTTTCTACACCACCGAACATGGCGCCCGGCGGGTTAAGGCAGCTGTTTTAGTGGGGCGCCACCATAAGGGCAAGTAGCATTTCAGCACTTACAAATCGGGCAGAGCACAGCGGGAACACTACGAAAACATCTTCTTTGCCTAAAAAATGCCACTGTACTGACTATCCACTTAACTACAGATATGTGGAGAAGCGATGCTGGTCAAACTAAAGATTACATGATTGTGACAGTCCACTGGGTGGGTGTGTCACCTTCAGCAGCAGTACCTAACACACAATGCCAGCCCATTCAGAGGCAGGCTACTCTCTGTATCACTGACTTCACTAAGAAGAATACCGGTGTCAATCTATTGGAAAAACTCAGGGATGTGATAATAAAAAAAATGGCTTACCTCGCTAAGACTTTCCTCAGCATTTATCATTTCCGATAATGCAAGTAACACTGTGCCCGATTCAGAGTTGTACACTATGCCGATGTTTTCGCAACTGAGCACTAATTGCCAAAGTGCACATGCATCTAAGTAATACTGCGTATGTATCAAGGTACATTACTATAGTCACTCGCAGTGACTATTTATTCACAGTGTGATTGATAGTCTGGGAGCATTTGAGGGAGAAAATGGGGAGTGGCAGGAAAGAACAAAGGTGTGTTGCGATCCCATACGCAATAAATATGGCTCCTGCATCTCAGTTCCCTCTGCCATTCTGCGGGACCATAGCCTTTACTCAGGACTGCAACAATCAAATCATCTGTGACCGATGTTGCATTTTCATATCCACACGTAGGCATCTCAATACATCTCCCCGCGGCTGCGACAACTGCATATTTTCACATCGCAGTTGTGTGCACATACAGTATACAGCAGCAGCGGCATTAGCGTACAATTCTGAATCAGGCCTATTGTATGAGCATTAGAATTGGGTGAATTTTAACATTAACTTGGTGGTTCAGAATTTCTTTAAAAAAATTACAGTCCGTGCAGGAGTTGCCGACTATGGTCTGTAAAAGTTTGGAGCATTTTTGGCATTCAGCAACCGAATGTAGAACATTGCAGCAGAAGCAGAAAAAAAAAAAGATACATTTGGCATGCTGAAGCAAGATGAAGATTTAGTAACTGGGTGGAATTTCACCTTTTATATGATGCAGCGACTGGAGGAACATCAACAAGCCATCATGACATATACATCAAGCCATGAGATAGGGAAAGGGGGAAAAAGTTACCACCTTACTATAGCACGCTGGAGAATGCTCTCAGTTTTCTGCAAGCTACTGAAAACATGTGAAATTGTAACCTGTCTAGTGAGTTCAGAAACTGCCAGATTGATTAAGGTCATATCCTTAAACTACTAGAAAGAAGCTAGAGAAGCTGATTTAGGAGAAGAAAGAAAGCAATTCAGCCAAGTATGTTGGACTTGTAGATCAAGTTCTATTTTTGCTTTGCTAGGATCAAAGGTTTCGCAACATCCTGCAATAGGATCGCTACATTTTGGCAACCATACCTGATCCTAGGTTTAAGTCCTATGTAATGTTTTTCTTCCGACACAGATCTTAAGAGATTGAAAGAGCTCCTTGCGAGCAAGTTGCCAGGTCAAGTGGCACATGACATGACGTCTCCTGCTTCAGTGTTTCCTGCAAATGCTGCTGCCAAGAAAAAAAAAAACTGACCATTTCTAAGAGGCCTACTGGCAATGATAGCGAGTCCACTTAGCGTACCACAGTGATTCATTAGGACACCTGGTCAGGCTTAAAAGAATTGTCCACTATTACTACTGTGACTCAATCTGATACAGTAAGCATCAATAGAATGATAGAAGATTACTTTAATAGTAATAATAATGTACAAATTTGCATCTCACACAGATCCTGGCAATTTGGAACCCCAAACTAGCTATGGTGTACTTAAGCTTGATGAACTGATGTTCATCAAAATGAACTATAAATTCTATAAGGAAGACCTTTGCCGCCAATTACAACAGACAGACTATAACAGTGGATTCAAGTAGGTATGGCCAATATTGTGTGAGGATATTAACAGTATGAGGATGATTAACAGTATTAGCCTTAAGCCCATTTGTTGCTTAGTTTAACCAATCCACCACAATGTTTTCTTTTGTGGGTACCCAAACAAACCAAGCATTTAAGCCACAAAAAACTTTCAGTCCCCATAGCTGAAGTGCTTGGTTTGCTAAAATGTGCATGTCTTTTTTAATATACAAAATAAGGGTGGGAGAGATGGCACAAGGACAATTCCATTATGCATCATGTTTCATTATGGGCTTTGCCAAGATTGTATTATTACTGTACTTTACTGGGGGGTTAGGCCCTGAATTAAAATGACTGCATATTAATACAAAGCAAAATTCTGACCACATGAAGACACTCCATGAGATTACCACCACTATGCTTATGTACAATGAATGTGAATAGTGATGGACACATTATGTATACGTGTAAACTATTATGGATAATAAAGAAGTCAATAGATTATTTTAGCCAATTGCTGATTGGAGAAGTTTGTCATTAACTTACTGATTATCACTTTCTACGATTATCAATTTCTATTGGCCTCAGGTCTGTGATTTCGTAATATATTATATTTTGTATTCTACTAGGCTTTTACGTTTAGGCTATAAGTTCTCGATTAATGAAAGCATTCTATAGGGATGTATAGTTTATTAAACTGCTACTGCTGTGACACTAGGTTTCATAAATGTGCTATATTCTTTTAAGCTGCCATGTGCTTGTGCTGCTGCACTGTCATTTAGTTTAGCCAGTCAGCTCGCTGCAGCCTTTGGCTAATATTGGGGAAAACAATATTGTGAGCTGGTCAATGTTGACTAGAAATGACTGAAAAGGAATATTATTGATGTTAATAATACTGTAGAAACAAGTAGTACAAGTCCAAATGACATGATTTTAGCTGTTTTTATACATTTTTCAAGAAATCCAAAACCAAAACATTTGAGGGTGGTACTGCCAAAACATGACGATGATTTAGAACCAAAACACGGGGGTAAGCGCACATCTCTAGTTGAATAACATCAAAAACCCTAGAACATGACAGTCAATAAGTACTAAAATCATAAGATGTATAGAAATTCTTGCTTGTATCAACTAGAAAACAATCCAGTCTATTCTGGGTTATTACTGGCATCATCATTAAGTTGATACAGATGGCATGCATTTTTTTGTTTGCAAGAGGCATAACAGCTGCACCTGAAAAAGATTAGTTGGGTTAATGCCAGCCATTGGCAGCAAGATGAGTTTTCTATTAAAAAAAAAAAACTCATGAAAAACAAAATGTCAGAAAAATTAAAATGAAATTTTTTTATCTTCATCTATTATAATTCTAGATTAGCATTTTGGCATTAAATATAATATGAATGTAATAATTTTGCTGGTTTTAGTTTGATCATTCAAGCAAAAATAGTTTTTATTTATTTCAATTTGGTAATATAGGCAGCCTTGATTACACAGTTTCACATGAACATTTACCATATATTTAATGGTGCAGTTTTGAAAATCTTACAATTAAGAGCCCTTGCTTTCGATTTGGAAGCATTATTTTATGTATTTACATATTATAATTATACTAATGAAGCATAATGCTCAGTAAAATTAAAATTTTCATTTGAACAATAACTTAGAAATGTAAAAAAACATTATTTGCATAGATGAGTTCACAAAATACAATATTAGGGAAGAATCTGAAGCCGGTATGGGTGCTGTAGGAAGCGGAGAAAATACTGGTACCTGAGGATGTAGCCCATAAACTGTATAGAAAGGTGAGGACTTGGAAGAAGTTTACAAATGACTGTGGTCAGCAAATTCGGCCCATGGTAGTAACGGGATGTAGTTATGTTCCTGGTGAAAAGCTAATTGAGTCTCTGTTGGCCAATGAGCTGGGTCTGAACCTTTGCGAGTAAGCGCAGTGATGGGAACTTCGAGAGATGAGATGCCGCTAATGAACCTCTGCTAAGGAGTAGTGAAACACAAGAATCGTTGGGCTACCTTCAGGGTGGTGGGCAGAGGATAGTTGATAATAGCTTGGACCTTAGCAAGATCCATATGTAACCCAATTCCAGATATGATGTAATCCTGAAATGGTACAGAATCCACTTAATAATTTGTTTGTTCTGAGGCATTGATGTACCTCCTTTACATGCAGAAAATGGGATTGGAGTTTGGATGAGAAGACAAGGATGTCGTCAAGATAAACCAATACACAAATATACAGTAAATCTCAAAAGATCTTGTTTATGAAGTTCTGGAAAACAGCTGGGGCATTACTTAAGACAAAGGGCATAACCAGATTTTCTTAGTGGCCATCATCAGTGTTGAAGGCCGATTTTCACTCATCACTGGCCCGAAAGCAGCAGGTATATATTTTTTTTTTAAAACATATTTTTATTGTAAAACCGCAATAAACAATATAACATATTGATCAGAAGATGACAAGACATCAACAGGACCACAACAGTGATGTGCAATACAATGTATCCATGAGGAACGTAACAATACAGGAATTAAAATGGTGGTTCACCTGAAGACAAGGTTTCTTCATTATACCAGGCTGTAAGTTGAACTGCAGCTCGAAGCGTGTCTTTAACCTGAGGTGTTAATGTGTGAACATATGGGAGCCAAATATTAAAGAACTTCTCTGCTTCCTTGTCTTTATTAAGGGATAGTTCTAACCAATCCATATTAAATAGGTGCGTAATTCTAGGTTGTAAAAGACTGAGTGTTAAAGTGTCAGTGGATATCCATTGAGATAATATTGTTTTTTTCGCAGCTGCTGCAATCTTTGCTAGTAATAGACGGGCACCTCCAGGGGCACAGGATGATCCAGATGATGGTACAATATCCCACATAGCCCACTCGGGTGTTAGTTCAAAGGCAATTCCCAACTTGGTGGAAATATAGGTGTGTACCAAGGACCAGAACCTCTGTACCTCCGCACAGTGCCACATACAATGCATTAGATCCGCATCAGGTTGACCACATTTAAAACAATTTGAGTCTGTGGAAGTACCTGTGATGAGTCTTAATTTGGGGGTGAAATAGGCACGATGCAATAATTTATACTGCATTTCCGCGTATGAAGCCGAAATTAATTGCTTATTGAGTCTAACAAAAGATTTCAAAATGGTGGATAGGGGTATGTTAGGGAATGTGGAATGCCACTTGGCAAATCCCACCGTCTCCACTTCCAAATTTATTTCCCGGCGTATATAGGTGTATAGCATAGAAGTGGAAAATGACATAGAGAGGCAGCGAGACAGCACATCATCCAAACCATTTTTCCCAGGTATAATGGGAATTTTAGGGAGTAAAGTATTGACATAACTACGTATTTGGAAATATATAAATAAAGGGATTTGGATACAGGGAAATTTTTCCTGTATTTGGTTATGAGAGTAAATAGTCATTGTGGAGAGATCCAATAATTGATATATGTAACTCAATCCCTGTGTGTTCCAGGTTTTGAAAGTCTGTGTTAGAAAACCAGCATCAAACCCTGGGTTATGGCCGATAGGAAGGAACAAGGAGACATTGGGAGGGACTCTCATTTGAGTTCTGGCTCGGCGCCAAGCCAAGCATGTAGTATGTAGTAGTAGATTTTGTGCTACGTGAGGTGGAAAGGACAAGGGTCGTGTGTGTAGCAAACTAGCTAATGGCATTTCAACACTAAAAGATTGCTCTATTAGCGTGTCAGCAAATCCATTTGTTCCTCTAATCCAGTCAATTGCGTATCGGTAATTTGACGCAATAGCATAAGATTTTAAGCAAGGGAGATTAATTCCGCCTAAAGCAGGTGGTTGTCTGAGTTTGAATAATGAAATCCTGGGTTTTTTGTTCGCCCAAATGAACTTGCTGATCGCTTTGTTAATCAATTTTAAATCAGATTCTAAAGGAAGCAAGGGGAGCATCTGAAAAAGATATAAAATCCTAGGAAAAGATATCATTTTAATTAATTGACATCTACCGAGATATGAGAGTGGGAGATGTTTCCATTTTTTAAAATCTAAAAGTGTACGTTGTATTAAAGCAGGGAAATTGACTGAGTATAGGGCGGAGGGATGTGCCGGGATATTAAGGCCTAGGTATTTTAGAGTTGTTTTGGCCCATTTAAATGGGAAAGAATTTTTCCAGTTTTTTGTGACGTCCGAGTGTAGGGCCAAGGCCTCTGTTTTGTTATAATTTATCAAAAAACCAGAGATAATATGGAAGTCTTTCAGGATATGAAGAAGTTTAGGTATGGCAGAATGTGGGTTCTCAAAATACAGTAATAAGTCATCCGCATACGCGGAGACTTTCAAAGTATTATTTCCGATATTTATTCCCTGCCATTGTTGACATAGCAAAAAGGTGCGGATAAGAGGATCTATAGCCAAGTTAAATAATAAAGGAGATAGGGGACAACCCTGTCGGGTTCCCCTATGTAGTCTAAGGGATGGAGTATTCAGGCCGTTAACTGTTAGGAATGCTATAGGGGTGTGGTATATTGTTTTGAATAATGTAATAAATTCGGGACCAAAATTTTGTAGCTGGAAGATGCGCAGTAGGTGGTTCCACGACACCCTATCAAAGGCCTTGTCAGCGTCGCAGCTGACAAGGAGCGTTTGGTTATTTCTCATTTGGTGAGATTTAGTTAATCCTGCAATCAAATGTCGGACGTTGATCACTGAGTGTCGTCCTTTCATAAACCCAGTTTGTGCGGTGTGTATGAGATGTGGCAATACTAATTGTAAACGTTGAGCGATAATACCAGTGAGGATTTTGAAATCCTGGTTGAGCAGAGATATTGGCCTATATGATTGGGTCAGCGTAGGGTCTTTCTCAGGTTTCAAGAGAAGGATAATTCGGGCCTGGTTAAAGTCTGGTGGTGTTGAGGTTCCCTTCAATATTGAATTAAATAAGGAAACTAAATGAGGGGTTACAAGTGGATTTAATATTTTGTAGTACTCGGCACTAAGGCCATCTGGGCCGGGTGTCTTTCCGTTGGCCAGGGACTTGATAGTTAGAGCAACCTCCAACTCCGAAACAGGAGTTGTTAGGGAGTCGCGGGCCTCTTCAGAGAGGGAAGGTAGATTAGCCTCTTTCAAAAAGTTCATCCCCAGAACAGGGTTATCATCCTGTGCGGAGTATAAGTCTGTGTAATATTGTAAGAAAGAGGCCGCAATGTCCTCGTTGGTATGTAATGATCCTAGGGGACCTTTAAGAGAAAGAATGGGAGAGGATGTTTTCTGACTTCTCACTATATTAGCTAGCAGTTTGCCCGCTTTATTTCCCCAACGGAAATAGCGATGTTTCTGGAAATCTAGATAATATTGGGCTCTTTCAGTGCACAATGTGTCATATAAATTTTTGTTATTCAAATAATTCCGCCGTGTCTCTGTGTTGTTATTTTGCAGCATAATGGCATACGATTGTGATAGGGCGTTACTCAATTCCGTGAAACGTGTGTTAAGTTTACGGCGTTTATGGGAAACATATCCCATAATATGCCCTCTCACTACTGGTTTAGATGCGGCCCAGAACAATGATATGTCGCCAATATGAGAAGCATTATCATTATTATAATTAAGAAATTGTTGTTCTAAGTATTTTTTAAAGTCTGGAGAAGTGAATAAGTATGAGGGGAATCTCCAATTGAAGGAAGATGTTTTGGGGGTAGATAGTTGTAACGTGAACCATGTAGGCGCATGATCGGAGATGACTATGTTTTCTATATGAGATGTTTGAATCCTATTAATTAATGAGCTTGAGACCAGCCAGAAGTCCAATCTAGCTGAGGAGTGATGGGGGTGGGAGTAAAACGTGTAATCACGTGCTAAGGGGTGGAGGTGTCTCCATGGGTCTACTAGGGCGAGGGATTCAATTAGTAGTTGTAGCGTTGGAGATGTGCTGCCCCGCCACTCACCGGATGCTCCCGTTCTGTCCAGACTAGGAGAAAGAGTAGTGTTGAAGTCTCCTCCTATGACGAGGGCGCCTTCTGCCCAATTCTGGAGTTGGGCGTAGAGATCGGAGAAGAATGCATTGTTGTGACCTGTGGGAGCGTACAAAGTGACAAGCGTGATTAATTCACCTTCTAAATTCAGTTTAAGAAAAAGAAATCTGCCCTCGGTGTCCAGGATCGAGTCTACAACTGTGTATTTTAAAGATTTATGGAAAATCACCAGCACCCCTCTTTTTTTAGATGTGAAAGATGCAGCTGTATAATCTTTTATCCATGAGTCTCTAAGAGTATTAGGGTCACCCTGTCTCCAATGGGTCTCCTGTAGCACTGCTATGTCAGGTTTAAATTTTTTAAGTTGTTGTAGTATTTTACGCCGTTTAATCGGGGTGTTTAAACCCTCTACGTTCCAAGTTAAAAATCTTATGTTTTTTTGTGTTTTAGTGAGATCAGCAATAGAGTGAGACATTGTGTTATCCTATACCTGTTCTGTAGATCAAAAAAATGAACCATCGTAAAGAGACCATCACGCTCTCAGTCCCAGCATGCAGAGAGCGCCTGCAGTAAAACCTTGAAAGTGCCATTACAAAAATACACATAACACAAAAACAAAAACATGATCTGCCATAATGTATGGAATATTACAAACATAATGCAGTCTTACAATTTTTGAAAATTTTAAGAACCAAAAAATAAGGCTCTACGGGCCTATTTAAACCCAGTGAGGTATAAAAGTATCGATAATTGAAAAAAAGAAATAAAAGAAAATAAAAAAGGGGATATGAAAGAGGAGGAATGGTAAATGTGTAAAAGGAAGGGGAGAAAACAACAAACCAGAGATTATCTTGACAATTCTGCCGTTGACGTTTAGCAGTTGTTAAAATAACCAGAAATCTTGAAAACAAGCATAAGATATATATTTCCAATAACAAACTCTCCATGTTTGCGATAGGAGACGGATTTGTACAATTAAATGTATCTTCTTAAGTCACGATATCATTTTGAGGAGTGATTTGGTCAGTTAGAGAGTCCAGGAAAGTCTTTGCAGACGATGGAGAATCGAAAAAGTGTTGTTTGCCGTTATGTAGGACTTTCAGCTTCGCAGGGTACATTAATGCAAATCTCAGTCCCAGATCAAATAATGCTTTACAAATAGTAGAGTATTCCCTTCTTTTCATTGCTACTTGATACGAGAAGTCCTGAAACAACAACAATTTGTGTCCCTGATAGGTGAGGCCTTCTGATTTGCGGTAGGCGTCCAGTATGCGAGTTTTGTCTAGGTAGTTCAACATTTTCATTATGACAGGCCTAGGTCTTCTCTGGTCAGAAGCACGGTCAGGGCCTATGCGGTGAACTCGTTCTATGATGAGGGTATTGGAAGAAGCCGAGCAATTGAGCTCAGAGGGTAACCATTTAGAGACGAAATCCATGAGATCTCTTTGCTTAACAGATTCCGGTAGGCCTATTAACCTTAAATTGTTGCGGCGATTCCTATTCTCTAAGTCTTCCAATTTTTCCTGCATAGCAGAGATCGCTGATTCCTGTGTACGTATTACGCTTTGTGCCTCTGTTAGCTCATCTTCAACATTGGAGATACGTTGTTCTGCTTCCGTAAAGCGTCGACCATGTTCCTTAAGTTGCGAAACTGCTGATTCTATAGCTTCTTTGAGGCCGGACAGTTTTTTGTCAAGCAAGGGAGAAAGAAGCTCAGATATTTCTTGGGCTTTAGCTATTGAGGCGGTACTAAATTGAGTCGATTTAGAGGTTCCGTCCAGAATATTGTCAGCTGGAGGTGAAGTAGGAGAGTCAGGAGATGATGATGGAGCTACATTTTTGTCTTTCCCTTTAGTAGTTTGACCTTTAGGTGCACGCTGTGGTCTGGCCACAAACTTCTCCATGGTATAGGGATGTGATGTGCGATTTAATCAGGAGCCACTAGGGGGAGCCCCAGGTGTTCAGGATATATATGACACTGGGTCTGTAAATTAAAACTTATAGTATGGCTTGTGAGCACTATCTTTGGACCAGACAAGACAAGATCACAGTATGAGGACCCAGCAACACCACCCTGCTCCCTGGTGTGAGCAGCAAACAGAGAGGATTGTGAAAGGAGGTAAGCGCTTGCTGCAGCAGCTTAATCAGGTCTCAAAAAATGGCGGCCGCAGGTGATGTGTGGCCAGCGGGGAGCTTGTAACTGAGGGACGTCCCTGAAACGGTGTCCAGGCGTCCCGCTTGTTCCTATGGGTCTAATAATAGCTCCGGTGGCTGTTGCTGAAAGTGGGGAGGGGAGAAATTATGCCCGGCCGCGATCCAAGATGGCGGCCGCGGGCAGTGCCGCTTTTCCAATGCGGCTGTACTCCGGTGTTGTGGGGCAGTGCGGGGGGCCGGGGCATGCGCCGCTCTTACCCGCGTTATCCTAGAGACCTCAGGGTGGCTTTAGGTGAGGCAGTGAGTCTCTCCGGCGGCGCTATGTCTCGGCTATATGGAGCCGGCTTGGGAGCCCATTAAAAGTGCGGCCAGGTCGTTTGGTCCGCCCACCGGAAGTCCTCCAGGTATATATTTTTGATAGTAATCTCATTTACGCAGGGAAGGAGACTCCTACCTTTTTTTTATTTTTATTTTTTTTATGAAAAAGCCAGCGCCAGCCGAAATGGAAGAGTGATGAATAATTTCCCTGTTGTCATGCCTGAGGGTTGGTTTGGGCTGGAACATACGTGGGAGGCTGAAGAGGAGACTTGGAAGGTGTGAATGAACCTGGGTGGCATGAGCCAGGACTTCCTCATGTATTGCTGTGGAGGAGGTAGAGGAGCTGCAGAGGATCATGGGCCCGAAGGCGAGAACAAAAATGGAATGTCTTTATTAAACAGCAGTTTGGAATGAGAACTGGAGATGATCATACTGAATGAATTAGCAGAATCGGATTGGGACAGATGATGCTGGATTGAGAGCTTGATCGGTTTGAGATCGATGCTAATGAATTGAAGAACTTGATGGATTTGAATCCGATATTAATGAATTGATGAACGTGATCGGTTGGGACCGATGTTGATGAATTGAAGAACTTAATTGATATGAGTCCAATGTTGGAAGCATCGGATGAGACCAATGGTGGCTGTAAGAACAAGTCTCAGTGGTAAAAACTAGACTGGTGTGCAAGATGGTATAGGGGACTTGTTTACCAGATATAGGAACTGGATAAAACAGACTGGGACCGTTCAGACAGAGAGTACCATGGAGCTCAGCACTGAGCTGTAACTTCAGCAAGAAGCGACATTGTACTGGTAATAGAGACCAGTCTGGAAATGGAAGTTATAGGGGAGGATCCCCAGGGATTGGTTGCTGATATCAGCTGGTCTGGGATCAGCGCTCTCAGTGGAAGAAGAGCGTCAGGTGACAGAGTCCAACATGGATGTGCCCATACTGTTGTTTAGGAGGGAACTCTGGCATGCGGCCTGTGTGCCATCATGCTGGGGAGACACGCTGTGAGGAAGAGCCATCTCCATGCTCAGTATCAGGAGACTGAGCGGATGGGGCAGGAGCAGCCCAGACAGACCTCAGCACCAGCCGGGAGCGATGTGCAGTGTGAGCAGACATTATGCTATCCTAGACAGGCACCGGATCGGTAAGAAAGTGATTTTAATAGTCTGGAGCGTTTCATGGAAACTTGGCATGGAACGCTCGGATCAACTGAGCAGTGTGGACATCAGAGGCAAAAGTCCAGGTACGTTCTTCTGGGTCTTAGCCCTTCCAGTCAATCAAGTATTGGAAACGTCCATACCGGATTTGAGAGTCCAGAATCTTTGCCACTTTGTACTCAACTCCACGATGAGTCTGGACTTTGGGTGCCTTTGAAAGTGCAGATTGAAACAGCATGAGTATGAGTGGTTTCAATAAAGAAATATGGAAGGAATTTGGTATCCTCAGAAAGGGACGTAGCTTAAGTTTGAATGAAACAGGGTTGATTACATGCTCAATGGCGAATGGCCCAATGTAGCGGGGCGCAAATTTCTAGGATGGCACTCTTAACCGCAGATTTTGTGTAGAGATCCAAACTTGATCACCTTCCTTGGGAGTGGGAACTGCTCTCTTCTTCCTGTCAGCAAACTTCTTGTACCGCTCAGAAGCCTTCACAAGAGAGGAGCGGATCTCTTTCCAAATCTTGGAGAAGTGCTGCAAGGTGCGGTCAGCAGCTGGAACCTGTGAGGCAGGAATCGGCTGAAACTCAGGAACTCGAGGGTGGAGGTCATAAGTGGCATAAAAGGGTGTGGAACCAGATGTAGAATGGTACTGATTGTTGTGACAAAATTCTGCCCAAGGAAGTAGTTCAGCCCAGTTGTCCTGGGAGGACGATACGTATATACAAAGACAAAACTCCAGATCTTGGTTGAATATTTCCGTCTGGCATTTAGACTGGGGATGACAGGCAGTTGTCGAAATTGAGCTGGACTTGAAGTGAAGAACACAAGGAATGCCAAAACTTGGCGACAAACTGCACTTCCTGGTCAGAGATAATTTGCAGAGGTAGTCCATGGAGTCTGAAGTTTTCTTGTATGAAAATTGAGCAGGAAGCATGAACCCAATGTAGCAGTTTCTTGCGTAATGCGGGCTTGACAAGAGTTTTCCCAACAGGTGGTTAGGATTCTACAATGACTGCAGTGAAAGCTACTGGATCAATGATAATATGCTTCTCAGTGGATGTAGTCTCATTTTCTTGCTCCATGGAGCAAGAGAGGGCATCAGCCTTTCCATTCTGGACCACTGGAAGAAAAGACAATTTGAAATTAAATCGTGAGAAGAGAGCCCATCTAGTTTACCTCGGATTCAGACAATGGACTGTCTTAAGATAAAAAAGGTTTTTGTGGTCTTTGAGAATGTAAATGGGATGCACAGCTCCTTCCAAGAGATAGCATCACTCCTCCAAGGCTAAACTTAAAAGTAAGAAGTTCTTGATATCCAATAGAGTAGTTGCACTCAGCCGGAGTGAATTTTCTGAAGAAAAATCCACAGGGGTGCAGAAGACCATCAGGAGCACATTGAGAGAGCACAATTCCGACTCCTACGGAAGCATCAACTTCCAAGAAGAATGGCTGTGTGACATCAGGTTGACGAAATATAGGAGCTGAAATGAACTTCTTTTTGATTTTTTGGAAGGCTTCATCTGACTATTGGGATGGATTGGCACCTTTCCGGGTGAGGGCGACAATAGGTGCAATGATGGTGGAAAGTTCTTTATGAATTTGCGATAGTAGTTTGCAAACCCTAGGAAGCGCTAAATGGCCCTAAGAGTATTAGGAAGCAGCCATTCCTGAATTGCTTGCAGCTTTTCTGGGTCCAATATGAGACCAGAACCTGAAATTATATATCCCAGGAAGGAGGAAGGGAATAGACTTGACCTTGAAGACATACTTCTCCAATTTGCAGTAGACGATTGGAACGGAGATGTGTCAGTACCTCCTTTACTTGCCGGCGATATTCTTCCAGATCATTGGCGGATATGAGAATATTGTCAAGATAAACAACATGTTTGTACAACAATTATTCACCCCTAAGGATTAACACTAGGCGCTAATGTATGTAGTGTGTATTGTAATACAATAGAACATTATTTAATTATCACCTATAAATCAAATAATTTGTCACAATTGGACAACCAAGTTCCATTTATTACCCAATAGGTGACCAAGTTCCCTTTATTACCCAATATAATGGCAACTTCAAGGACATAGAAAAATACTTAATACTCATTGGCACATATTACTACTAGATGAGGAATTGAAGAAGGAGATCAAACCAAAAGTGATATACTGTAAAGCAAAGAACTTGAAACACCACCTTACATGAAGCTTCCTCCAGTTACAAATGAAACCTAATTCAACAAACAATAGTTTTTATTTTTGTCTGAATTGCCCTGGCTGCAACAACCAAACAACAAACACTAAACCAGTACAAACATTCCACTCAAGAATTACAAAGGAAGCGTTTAAGATTAAGGGCCATCTATCTTGTGAAACCGAAGGCAGCGTCGTAGCTAGACGGCAGTGCGCCCTGTGCAGCACTGCCGTCCCTCTCCGCCCCCTCCTCCCCCCCCTGAGCTCTTACCCTAACTTCCGAGGGGAGGAGGGAGGGCGGGATCTTGCGCCGACTTTCAGTGACCCCTGTCCGGCGCGCACCACTGCCGGAGGTCTCTATCTGCAGACCTCCGGCACAAAGAAGTATGTGGCCGGTGCCGCTGGAGGATGGCGCCCGGTGCACATGACCCCTCAGCCCCCCCCTAGTTACGGCCCTGCCGAAGGAGCCATCTACATACTGAAGTGCTGCAATTCAGCATGTGGGCCAAATGAAAAGAAAAATTACAACTTGTGTTTCGGAACACCTCTACAACATTATAAGAGGGCTAAAAACCCAGAGTGTGTCAGCCCATTTTGCAGACAAACACAATATGGATACAACTGGCCTAAAATTCATTGGAATTCAAAGCATAACCCCCCATTGTAGAGAAGATTTGGTGTCAACCCTTAAAAGAAATGAGACAAGATGGATATACCAATTGAAAACCCTTGAACCCCAAGGTTTAAACAGACATTGAGTTGAAAGCATTCCTATAGAAATATATTATAAAAATTTTTTTTCAGATTTTACATTCTTATCTGCATTTTTATCAATATTTATTTTATATATACACTCTCCTCTTTTATATGCATTTTATACATTTGCTATACTTTTTTTTACATATTTTTACTTCACATATTTTCTCTCTTTTAAAGTAAAGCACAACAATTTTTTTAATATATTTTTACTGGCATACAGGAACATTCAAGCATACTTCCTGTTACGGCCATCACTATTTTTTTTCAATAAAGTTTCCTATATAAGAATAATTTCTAAATTGAATAGACCATCCTTGAAAAAGGATCCACAGAAACATTAGACAAGTAAGAGCACCGTTACAGGCACTAGGTGAAGTGAGCGTGACAAGAAGCGGGGAGAGCCGCCGGCATCCGATGTCATCAGGAACCGCAGTGGCTCACTCCATTCAAGTCACTGCTGGAGATCATCAGTAGCCACGAAGGAGAAGAGGAGTGCTGCAGAAAACATCAAACTATCTCCAGGTAGGGATAGATAGGGCTAGCAGCCACCACAGACCAACTCAAGGCAATAGTGGATTCTCCTTACAAATGGGCACTGGACCTCCCATTGCCTTTGCAGCTCAAAAATACTTACAAAAAGTCTATAAACATTGTATTTTTCTTTTAATTCTTTTAATTGTTGGTTACTTTTATTACAATACACACGGCATACATTAGCGTTTAGTGTTAACCCTTAGGGGTGAATAATTGATTTACTATACATTTACTGAGCTGCTTTTATCACAGTGCAGCAGACAATTACTCTTTTTTCATGTTTGTACAACAGATCGCGGAAGATCTCATTGACATAGTGCTGGAATACTGCGGGAGCATTACTGAAACCGAAGGGCATAACGAGGTAATCGTAGTGACTGTCGCGGGTTTAAATACGGTCTTCCACTAATCCCTTTCCCGAATTCATATGAGATTTTGTGATCCTCGCAAGTCCAATTTGGTGAAGATGGTGGCTTCACTGACTCGGTCAAAAAGCTCTGTGATCAGGTGGAAGGACGGATGAACCCTTTTTTTTAAATTCTCTTGGATATAGTCAGTCATGACCTTTGTTTCTGGGAGCAATAGCGGATAAGTTCGCCCTCTGGGCGAGGGTGAAGCCCAGTCTAAGGTAGATCCAGATAATAGAGAGATGATATATGCCACACGGGTATAGTGTGTGGGAAAATTTCTGGTTTGGAGCTCAAACTGTATTTCACATTGCTTTAGGAAACCCTTGCAATTTTTGGGGTTCCCACCAAATTTCACAGGATTAGGAATATGCCACTGAGGAAAGTGGAAGAATTGGAATGGATGAAGTGACTGCTTTTGAGCCTCTCAGAATGCATTGGATGTTATCCATCCGGTTAGCCAGTTCTTGGAGGAACTGTACCACCTGACCCTGCATCACCTCTTGGTGTTCTAGGTGAGCAACAAGATAAGGTGTAAACCCAGCAGCTTGTGCCTGATTCTTGGCTAGGTGCTGGAGTTTCTCAGCCTCATTAAGCAGGTGCCTAAAACATGCACAGGGCTGGCACAATATAAGCAAAGTTTCTTCTGGAGAAGTCTCTGGCATTTCTCAGACAAGAGCCGGGAATGGTTCATTTGCATGGGTTCCTCTTTACTTGAAGGCTGTTGCTGAAACCTATATCACTTTGGTCTTAAAACATTCACTCCTTCCTTTCTCCTGGGCATGCTTTCTAAAACATAGATCCACCTTATTGCACAATGCTATTCATTCATCAAGGTTTGTGGGCAGGCACTCAGGTGGCTAACTCATCTTTGACTGTTGGACAGTACCTGCCAAAAGGCAGTGAGCAAGGTCCTGTTTTTCCCAGCATAATTCGGTGACCAGTGTGTGAAACTGTATGACATACTTGGCCACTGTGCAGGAACCTTGATGTAAATTTAAGATGTCATTGGCGGCTAAAACTACTCTCCCAGGTTCATCAAAGATCTTTTGGAAGGTGACAAGGGAGCAGTCATAATCGGAGAGAATAGACTCTGTCTGATTAAGAGATGGATGGAATTGCACAGCCACACACAATTCCCTACATCGAAAATGCTAATGCAGCAGGAGGTGTCTGAAGGAAACAGACACCTACTTGTTGCATCCGCGATCCCAGCGCTGCACCAGAGGTTGCTGCCTAAGATTACCATCACAACCGATGCTGCTCCTTTAGCCATTTTGCAGAGGCTGAAACTTAACAAAGACTGACTGAGTCCTGGTTACCTGCGAGGCCAGGAAATCTGTGTCCACCGACGCAGACCCTGGCCTTGTCCGTCTCGGAAAACGGGGGCAATATATCCCTGTGTCTGGGAACGATGGACAGTCACGACCCCGAAACACAGCTGCATGTCAATCGGATATGTGCATTAACCATTTGGTTAGCGTACATCTCTGAATCAGGCTCTCTGAACAGTACCACAATGGGAAGGCCCACGTCAGAGCAGGTCAAGAAAGCAAGGAGATCATATTTGTGACCTTGGTCCTGGCCATGGTAAAGTTACTAGGTTGCAACTCGAAATGAACACCACACTGGTCAAGGAATCCCCTGCATAGGATTACCAACAAATTTATCAGAAGTAGGAAAATAGAGATGAGAAGTGGGAGAACAAGATCTCACTTGAACAGGTTGTGGAGCAGAACTGGACTTGTTGAAGGTGAGCTGGAGGGTGTCCATATGAGAGGAGAGCTCATCACTTGACCCGGTTTCACTTCTTGTTTCACCAACAACTTGGCCAGGCTTTGCATAAGGTATACCACTTGGGTTTGTCTACCTGCCACATCCATTTGGCTACAACAAAATTGTCAGGGATCAGGCTTTTGGACTCTGGACAGGGACCAATGGGCTAGTCTGGCTGGTGAAGAGTATGAAGTTAGGTGGCCTGATGAAACACTTCCTCTTTCAGGAGTTCCTATAGGGAAATCGCCAAAATGGTGTATTAACTGGTGAAGGGCACAGTGGGAAGGCACAGTAGCAAATCGGAATACAGGTTGAGCTCCCATATCCAAAATGCTTGGGACCAGGGGTATTTTGGAAATGTGACCCAAATCTAAACACAGAATGCATTTATGTATAATATACACACCTTTATTTCATCAAGTTTGTGATGAAATTCATTTGTTTCATATACACAAAGCCTGAAGGTAATTGTATACAATATTTTTAATAATTTTGTGCTTTAAACAAAGTTTGTGTACATTGAACCATCAAAAAGCAAAGGTTTCACTACTGTATCTCAGTCATGCTAAAAAAAAAATTCCAGATTTCAGAATATTCTGTATTTCAGAATATTTGGATATGGGATACTCAGGGCCGTATTCAATTAGAGGGGAAAAGTCTGAAGTCAGACTGTTCTCCATCATTTTTCCAGGGAATAAAGTATCAGGCGGGTGCCCGCATATCCAATTAAGAATCGGCGAAAACGGGACCCGGCGGAAAGGTAAGTATTGAAAAGTCCTGTCACTTTTGGGGAAATCAGCCTATCACTCCCCCCCAAAAGATGGTCTGACATGGGGGATCACTATGGGTACCCTCGAATTGGCCTGCTAAAGGTAATTGGGTTTTTTAAACGGCCGCGACAGGTGCATTATTGAGTCTTTAAAGAAGTGGTGAAGAATAGCATTTAGCTTCATTTGATTGGAAAAATAACTAGTCCCATCAAATTTGGGGTACATGAAAATGGGTGCAAGCATATTTTTAAGTCCCTAAAGTGAAGTTTTAAAATTCTTTAAAAATCCACCTTCCGCAACAAACTGCATTCTAGAAAACACCTGCTGCATACATGGGGACCCCCCCCTGAGTCTATTTCGCTAGTTTTTAAGATTGTCCCCAACTTTTTTTTTTCGCCCCAAAACGAAACCAACTTTTTTTGGGGTGTCCCATCGAACTTTAAAAAATAAAAAAAAAAATTGACACAGATTACTTTAAAGGGGACATTCCAAGGGGTGTAGGGTGCTTTTTTTTTTTTTTTTTTTTTAAGTCTGCACCCCAAAACCCCAATTCTCCACTTTTTTTCGCCACCAATTCAGTGGTGAAAACTTATCCCCGTTTTTTTACAAAGATTTTTCGCACCTGCGAAAATTCTTTGAAATTGAATATGGGGATAAGTGAAAATGGCGAAAATGATGTCATTGGCGATATATTACCGCCGATAACGGACTTTTCGCTTCTAGTTGAATACGGCCCTCAACCTGTATTATTAATAATAGCATTGAAATTCTGCAAGAGTGGCAACACCTGCTGGAGTAGCTGAAGGGTGCACACAGTAGGGTGCACACAGCCTCCAGCAGGCATTCACACTAGTAGATGGTAATATTGATGAGAGCTCACCTATACCCATTTCACATCGCAAACTCGGCTCTGACCCGGGATTTTGGACACGGGTCCAACCCAGCTGCGACCTGGGTCAGACCCCTTTCACACTGCACCTTCGACCAGGGTTATTTCCAGGTTGGCTCCGTTCACACTGAACCCGGGTCAGCCAAGTAAAACCTTATGGATGTCATTAAAAATAGTGTACAGTTCACTTCTTCCTCACTCCAATTAGCCATCACTGTTATGTCAGTAGTGGTATTAACCCTATCCAGGCTGCCAGAATACTGCCTCTGCTGTTGTCTGCAGTGTGCTGCCTGTGTGTTTAGCTGCTGACATAATCAAGTGAGGTTGGGCCCATTCACACTGCACATCAACCCGGCTTGTTTCCGAATTCAACTCTGGTCGATTGCAGGGTTGAAATGCTGGGTCGCCGGTGCCGGCAATTTTTCTGTTGGCGCGTTGACACTGCACCTCGACCCGGCAATATACCGGTTATTTTTGCGATGTGAAAGGGGTACTAGAGAGCACACAATAGATGAAATGCTGCTGCTTGCTGATTGATGCACAGGAGCACAGGTGTTTTCTGAAGAGAGTGCACAGCAGGTAGAATGCTGATAATTGCTGACCAATAGTACTGTATTCACACAGGAAGTTTTAGAAGCTGCTTACACTGGAGCCAGGTAACTGGTCACAAGTTAAGTTGTTCTGGCAATGTCCTGCTGCACCAGAGTAGTTTATGTAGGGTGCCCTGATCCCTGTTGCCTGCTCAAGTCATGTGTAGGAAAAAGCAGCCTCAAGTTGGAGAATCTGGAGTCAGCTGACTGTAACCAATATGGTGGCACCCATGCAGTGCTAAGACAAGGGAAAGTTCTGGAATAATGCTAACTTAGAGAAGGTTAGTAAAATAGAAGTGTCATGGACAGCTGCAGTGATCCACGTGGACACCCCAGGAGGCAAAGAGTCAGTGGCAAGTCAGGAAACAGGGTCTCAGAGCCTGATCTGTGACAAGTACCTTGTACATTAATTTCACAAATCTGTAATAGATTTGCTCTTTTGAGATGTTCCAAAGCTAGTTAAAGGTAACTCAAGGAAAACAGCGAGCCAAGATAGATTAGTGTTCTCAATATATTTGCGCTGTTTAGAGTATAAATAAAACAAATAAAAAATAGTACTAATAAACCTGGTACAATACAAAATAAAACATTTGTGTGAAAATATGACTGTCACGTAAGGACAACATATTTAGGTATCATACAAATGCCTAAATACATCATATACTGAGGAAACACTATCAGAGATATGAAATGGTTTGGTTTCCAATATTCTCTTTTAAGTGATTAAGTTACATGAAAATAATGTTGACAGTGCTATGTGAAGCCTACTGCCTCACAACATGCCAATTTTATACATGAAATGAAACGATAAAATGTGTTTGCTTCATAGTCCCCTGAGTTAAATATTCATTTGACAAATTTATATCCATTTGCTTTTATGTATAAATGAAACTACAATTTACTGTATATTACTAGTATTATTTAGCCATTACATAATAGTTTAGACTGGAGAGATATTATAAAGGGCACAGTCGTGCCCTTATATTAAGGCTGCATCTAAAAAACTGCAATTCTCCCATAGATGGTGTTTACGGGGCTACACCTCAAAAGCTATAGGTGCTACCAAGCTGACATTTGGCACAGACGGGTACAACTGTCGCTCGGTGCTGCATGCCAAATTTTAGGGAAAAACCATAGAAAAATGTGGATTTGGGAGTAATCTAAAAAGTTTCAACTGTCACTTTTTTCTGACATCCTTAATTAGGACCACTTTTCTGCTGTTCTCTCTGGGGGATTTTTGGGAAGGCATAACGCAGGGTAGGGGGCGAATTTAGACTTGGGGTTTGTTTTATTAGGTAGCTATTGTGCCAGGGTACGTGCTTTTGGGGTTCAGGTAAATTAGAAAGTTACAGTTTTTAAACTATTACCTCAAGAATCCGCCATTGTATAGATAGGACTTTTCAACTTGTTGTGCAGCCTCAGTTGGAGCCTCCAGCAGGTGTATTCATTGTGGCTTCACTTGGGTGTACAAAGATGGCCATCGTTTGCGGGCGTTAGTGGTGGACCAACCCGGCAATGGCAGCGGGCGTAAGCGGGGATACAGCGGCGGTCAAATGGGCGTCAATGGCGGCGGTGGAGTGGGCAGCGGCGGCATCTGTGCAGCTACAGCGGCGCGGTGATGTGCGGGCAGCAGCGGCGTCGGCGGTCACAGTAGCGGTGGGATCCGCCATCTGTGCGGGCGTCGGCAACGGGCCTGGATCCAAGAGGATCCAGTCCCTGCCAGCCGCTCTGCCGAGTACAGCAGCGGCACCCATTTCAAAAATGGCGCCAAAGCGCCATGAGTCAATTGGATCCAGGCCCGCTGCTGACACCCGCACAGGTGCAGGGTCCCGTAGCTGCTGCTGCCGGATACCGCCACCGATGATGTCGCGAGCCGTGATTGGCTCATGTCGGCCATCTTGGAATTTCAAAGATGGCCGCCGCGATCTGATCACGGCTCCCTACGTCATCGGAGGTGGCAGCTGACACCAGAAGCCCTGGGGAGGTGGCAGCCACCTCCCAGAGAAGACGTCAAAACCCTGGCGGGTTGGCACCCGCCAGGCGAAGACGCCAAAACCTTGGTGGGTTGACGCTCACCAGTCGAAGACATCATAAGTCTTAGTGGGCAGTGGCCATGCAAAGCTGACACAGGCTGCCACCCACTATGCGAAGACGCCAAGGCCCTGGCGGGTTCGCTCTCACCAGTCGAAGACATCAGAAGTCTTAGTGGGCGGCGGCCATGTGAAAAAGCTAACACAGGCTGCCGCCCACTAGGCGAAGATGCTGAAGCCCTGGTGGATTGGCGCCCACCGAGCGAAGATGCCGAAGCCCTGGTGAGTTGGCGCCCGCCAGGCGAAGAGACGCCGAAGCCCTGGTGGGTTGGCGCCCGCCAGGCGAAGACATGAGAAGTAAGGGGGCTGCAGTCATGCAAAAGAGCTGACACAGGCTGCCGCCCACTAGGTGACGATGCCAAAACCCCGGTTGGTTGGCGCCTGCCAGGCAAAGATGCCCGAAGCCCTAGTGGGCGGGAGCCACGAAAAAGAGCCAACACAGGCTGCCGTCCATGAGGTAAAGATGCCAAAGCCCTGCGGGTTGGCGCCTGCCAGGCGAAGACACCGAAGCCCTGGTGGGTTGGTGCCTGCCAGGCAAAGACGCCCCGAAGCCCTAGTGGGTGGCAGCCACGAAAAAGAGCCGACACAGGCTGCCGCCCACGAGGTAAAGACGTCGAAGCCCTGGCAAGTTGGCACCTGCCAGGCAGACGCCCGAAGCCCTAGTGGGCGGCAGCCACGAAAAAGAGCCGACACAGGCTGCCGCCCACGAGGTAAAGACGTCGAAGCCCTGGCAAGTTGGCGCCCATCAGGCGAAAATGCCGAAGAACTGTCGGGTTGGCGTCTGCCAGGCGAAGACGCCGAAGTCCTGGGGTGGCGGTGGCCATGAAAAAGAGCTTAAAGGCCACCGCCAGGTGGTGAAGGTGAAGGTGCAGATAAAATAAATTTTATTTAAAAAAACGGTGTTTGTTCATTTTAATATTTCTTTAACAGGTGTACTACAGGTATCAGTGGGCCCAAAATTCTCCGCTTGCTGGTACTTGTGGTTTTCTCAGTACTAGCATGCGGGGGAGGCTTGCTGGGACCTATAGTTCAACTGCAAAAGAAAATAGTCTTTAAAATGCACCAAAAATTACACAATCAACCCGGCACCCAACGCCCAGGGGTGCCAGGGATAGCCCCGGGCTATCAGCCTGGGGTGCCCTGGAGAGCGAGACCCCTTTATTGAGGGGTCCTCAGCTCCCCGGCCTGGGTTGACTAGCGGTCACGGTTAATGCTGCGGCTGGGGGGCCCGTTGAAAAGGTTCCCCTGGCTGTGGCAATAGCCCCCCGCTAGAAAAAGTCCGGTGCTGGTTCTAGAAAATAAAGGGGGGACCCTACTCATTTTTTCCCCCTGTATTTCCAAAACCAGGACTGGATCAGAACCCAGTGCTGGTTGCACAAAGTACGGGGGATCCCTAAGACGTTTGTCCCCCATATTTTGGCAACCAGGCCTGGTTCTCACTAGCCCCGGTGCTGGTTGTGCTTAAGTACGGGGGACCCCTACATCGTTTGTCCCCTGTATTTATGCACAACCAGGACTGGCCGTTAAAAGCCCGGGGCTGGTTGTACTTCAGGGGGAGGGGGTCACTTCAGGGGGGAGGGTGTCACTTCACACAATCAACCCAGCACCCACAGCCCAGGGGTGCTGGGGATAGCCCCGGGCTAGCCACAGCTGATAAGGAGTGCTGGGACTTTTGTATTTATTTATTTTCTGTTATGTGCCTGTGTGTGTCCAGGCCTAAGCTCATGTATGATATAGATATATTTATCTATATATATATCTATTTTTTGATCAAGGAAGCCATGCCTTGTTTAGCTAATGTATTCTGTTAGTTCAGTATTCACACGTTTGTTAGCATTTACTAGCTTGTAGGTAGTTTCATCTACTAAAACAATGTATGAATTTTAGATTGCACTTTACAATGTTTTAAACATTTATTTTAACATGACAGTTTATTATGTAAGCTCTCAGTATCAGACAGTAATATATTAGATTGGGGCTGATGCAGAGTGAGTGCTATACCAGCATAAATTGTGTGATTTCACCATGCTCAAGTGAGTAAACCTATATGTGCACATGAAGGTTTGCATGCTAACGTCACTCGCACATGGATAATTGGGACAGAGGAATTCTAACCTAGGTGGATGGCAGCCAGGACATGTGTGTGCAAATGTGAATACAGGCAGACCAGGACATGCAAGCCTAAAAAAGCATGTGGAATTGTGTCTGCTGTATTAGAGTTTAGCAGTTTTATTGGGGTGTGGTATGGTATGCCGACATTCATAATGTGACCATGTAGATACTGATAAAATGTCACCATGTTAGAATGTCGAGATATTGGTGGCCCCGCAGCAACTTACCTTCTCCTGACAGCTCCAGTATCGTCTTCCAGGTCCCGGCGGTCCTATGAGTGTCACTTCCAGCGGAGTAATCTGACAGAGCAGGATTCTGGTAAGTACAGTTCCCCTATCCGTAACTCTAACCCTCCGATCACGCAGCCTAACCCTAATGTCGACAGCCTGAAAATGTCAGCATTTAACTTGTTAACATTAACAATGTTGACATTATAATTGTGAACATTGTAGTTGTCAACCTAATGACTTTTTTATTGATGTCTATATTCAAAGCATAAAATGAATGGTTACAAATATGGGTGCAAGTGGGACATAAGTGTATGCGATGAGTAAACCAGGTACATATGCTACTTTTGTCTTAAGATAGTGACCACTACCATATGTCGTAACTGCAGCCCTTTCCAATGAATGCAAATGGTATCTGCAATTTAAGAAACAATTGTGGCCAACACTGCATCAGTATATATTATATACGAACACAGGGCTGAAAGTAGGGAGGGATGTCCCAGGGGTGGAACCCACCATGCTCGCCCACCACTAGTGGTGCCTCCAGCTCCACTCCGTCGGATACCCGCCTGGCTCTGTCCCCTGCAGCATTGATATCCTTCACCTTCCCCCCACTCACATAATAACAAAATTACTTTGCAGCAGCTGCAGGACTTTACCCATCCTTCTGAATGCTGTTCTCCCCAGCTGCAGAGCCTCTTCCCCATCATACACAGCACAGCAACCCAGGGAGCATTAGCAGAACTAGGGGCAAGCAAACAGTGCCTTTGCCTGGGGCGCTGCAAAATAAGGGCGCAGCCGAGGTGTCCCCGCCTGCGCAGTCTAATTAGATGGCATCCGCCCGCGCTTGCCCACTACGGCACCGCCACTTTCCCTCCCACTTTCCTCCCATAGTGCAGCACCCACGCTGCATTCTGGGACTCCCAGAATGACAGGTGCGGCCGGCAGCCGTGACCACGTCACAGCGCACAGGGGAGACACATCCCACTGCACTAGTCAGGCACTACCATGTCGGACACTGCCCCCCGAAAAATTGGGACCACTGACAGCAACCTGCGGGGACAGACCTGCGAGACAGCGGGCGGCAGTGCAGAGACTCATGTCATGTGATCGGTTTAGCAGAATGTAATGTGGATGAATTAAATGGGATGCAGAGGAGAAATAAAAATAAGATCAAAATATGGCATGGGAGGGGGGGGGTGTGTCAAAATGTCTAGTTACAGCTCTGTACAAACATATTATATTAAATAATATTTGATAACATCTGTCTATCTATATCTCTATACATGAGCGAGTAGTGTTCTATACTCAAAACAAGAAATACAGCACACAGTCAGTTTTAAAGCCTAAAAAACATGTAATCTTTAAGTGGATATGCAGTGTTCTATACGGGATGTAGTCGGCATCCCGACTGTATGAATACTACCAGATTGTGTAGGTATTAGGGTTAGAAGGAAGTTTAGGGTTAGGGGAAGGATTAGGGTTAGGCACTAAGGGGAGGGTTAGGGTAAGGTTTATAATGCTTACAGAAATGTGCCAGGATTCTGACTGTCGGGATGCCGCTGTTGGTATTCTGACCATCAGCATCCTCACATTCGGGAATCCGTACCCAAACCTTCTATACTGAGTGACTTTGGTCCTATAGTACCTAATGTCCTGACATTTCAGGGACCAATGCAGTTATAGAATCAGAAGATAAGCTAAAGAATAACTGCAATCAAAATGCATCCCATAAGAAGAAAAAGCCTATATATTAATATATGCCACTAAAAAATACAGCACTATAATGCTTTCTCATTGTCTCACCATGCATAAAAATTACTGTGAAGATCATGGGCCACATCTAAAGACACATTAACCAGTGCTCCTTTCAATTGTTATCTTAAACCACAGGCCAAAACCTATATCATATCATAACAAGAGTAGTGGTACAAGAGCTCCAGTCAACAGGTACAAAAGGTCAACATTTTTTGGGGGGGGGAGGGGGGCTGAGCTAGGGTTAGACAATAGAAAGGACGGATAGGTTTAGGCACCAAGGGGAGGGTTACAGTTAGGGTGAAGATTAAGATTTTTTTTTAAAGTGTCGACCATTTTTTTTTGCCCTTTTGACCCTGTTAACCTTTTGTACCTGTACACCTTCATCCGTGTCGACCTTTGTCCCTATCGACCCATTTCTTGTCTAAAATCCGTTGTCTATCCAATTCCTGTCCTTTTTTTATATACCAAACCCGTGTTCCAAAAGAGGCGACAATCAAATTAGTATACTTCAATGCACTTTGAGAATTTATTTTAAATTACCATTGCTGCCACTTTATCATTCAGAAGCAGGCAAACAAATCTGTCTTTACTGATAAGCTACACAATTATTATATTGATGGAAATAAATGTTGCCGATTTCCCAATAAAAAGCCACAAAATTTCAACCTTAAATTGCTGACCTCCCATTAAATCACAGTAACCTGTAATGTTGCATGGAAACCCATAATTCCACTGGGCAACATGACCAAGCCTTTTATGTGTATGTTTCTCCACATAAGCTGTGACATATAAAATCTCTGCAGTCAAGAAGTTTGTGACAAACTGGGAGGAAAGGAGGAAAGAAACACGTAATAACAGCATGCAGCTGAAACTGTAATTTTAGGAGAACAGGTTATAAAAGAGCCAAAGTTGGAGGGGAATACGTAACAAACTTGGGAATGGGGGAAAATGACACAATTGGCCATAAACTGCAATTAAAGTAGAATGTGCCCTGGAATATATAGCTGGGTACAAATGGGTGAAAGTAGTTTTATTACTGTGGGATATATTCAAGAATGGGGAAAATATATTTTTTACCAAAGAAAAATCTGGAAATGTAACAAATTGGTGAATGTTCAAACATTAATAACATTGAAGAAAAAGAAGGAAATCCGCATAATAAGCTAGCAGTTGAAGTTTATTAAGATAAATTACAGAAATACACTGTTCTGATCTGAATACCTAAAAAGATCAGGTGCCATGCTGTCGATCTTACATAACACATAAAATTATTTGCAGCAAGATTACGAAATAGATGCAGTAAAAAAGATCCAGTTGTTATTGCGACTCCATATAAAATTGTATATCCAAATGCAATTCAGTAGTGTCATTAATGCAGAGCTGTGAAACTGTAATGAGTAGCAACAATATTCCAATCGCTCTGTAACACTTGATGATGTAACATATAGAAGCACATCCAAGCAAGGCTGGACTTAAACCAACAATACTAGTCTTAGGCACGGCTGCTTGAAATAAGTTAGTACCATGTATTTGCCCATATGCAGACCAGTTTACATGATTAGTGATGTTATTAAAGCATGATAGATTCAGATTACGTCATTACATTTTTAATTAAAGAATTTTGAATTAAAGACCCTGTTAATCTGTCCATTTTCTATCTATTTTGTAGGGCCGTATTAAGAACTGGGAGGACCCGTGTGCAGCGGCTCCCCCCACCATGAAAGAGGGCCCCCACTCGCCCTCAGCGCCCGTACCTGATGAAATTGTGCCTCCCATGCTGTGCATCGGTTCCCTTATACTTCTCCTGCAGCGACATCTTACCGGTGATAAATTCGGAAAGATGGCACATGCGCAGAAGAGAGTAAAGACTCTGGCACAGTTACAGAGTCTGTGCGGCATCATCTTTCTGAATACATCACTGACAAGATGGTGTATGGTGTGCATAAGGGAGCCGGCACATCGCATGGAAGGCACAGTGGTTGGTCCTGGGTGCAGGGTTGGCAGTGTGGGCACTAGTGTCCAGGCTAGCAGCAGACAGGTCTGTTACTTTTTAGCAAATAGCTCCTCTGTTCAATTTTTAATTTGTGCTTGGTTTATAAAATTAACTGATCCAAACTGAAAACTAATTTTAGTCACGTCCTCATGCTAAATGGCGACACATGCTTTGCGCTTTCATTTTGGTTCTGCCACAAGTGTCCCGGATTTTCAGTAGTGCATAGTCAACATCTCCACCACATGGTTCACATCTCCACCACATGGTTAATGTATTTAGTGTGCACGGAGTGGCTAGATCAGTGGTTCCCAAACTGTGTGCCGCGCCCCTGTCACCGGGGTGCCACAGCCGGAGGGAAGCTGCTGTCATCTCAGCAGGCCTGGCCAAAACGTTGATTGAGATCTACCAGCAGCTCGCAGAGCTCCAACCGGTTGATCGCGATCAACTTTCCTTCATAAAGTGGATCGCTGGCCTCTATAATGCTAAAGAAGCCTCTGATCTCTTCAGTGCTCCCAGTGATTCAGTGCACAGGGGGGCGCGGGTGTCGTCACCCGTGCACTCGTGGCACCGCGCAATGCATCACTGGGAACTTCTGAGCATCCTGCGCACCTGCTGGATCCAACTTGATCCAGTCAGCGCAGCGGCAGAGGGAGAAACAGCAGGAGGAGCGGTCCCCAGCGTGAACTTCATGCAGGTAAGTTCTGCACAGGGGTGTGGGGGCTACTAGTTGGGGTACTGCCTAAGAGGCACTACTACAAGGGGTACTGCTTAATGGGCTGAACTACAGGGGACATTGCATAATGGGCAGTACTACAGGGGACTTTACATAAGGAGCACTACTACAGGGGGCATTGCATAATGGGCAGTACTACAGGGTACTTTACATAAGGAGCACTACTACAGGAGGCATTGCATAAGGGGTACTATTACTGCGGGCATTGCATAAGGGGCACTATTACTGGGGGCATTGCATAAGGGGCACTGCATCATGGGAAGTACTACAGGGGGCACTAATACAGGTAATTCTGGCTTAAGAGTGCCTTCAACTGAAAAAGTTTGGAAACCACTGGGCTAGATGATTTACTGATATCTAGGTTTACTGCTGGGGGAAAAAAAAATACATTGTTCATGGTCACTTAATGTATATGGTTGTTCGTACATTAAGTAGCACTCACTACTATACATTGCCAACACAGAAACTGTAAAACACAGCTCATACAAAGCAAAAAAACCAAAGTTACTCCATATTTCAGTTTGACAACTTCCAGGAATCAGCTAGCCAATGCACGTGTTGATGAAAACCATTAATCTTAGTGGATATACTGTACATCTTCACAGGCTTAAAGGGTTAAGACTGCTCCTAGATTTGACAGACTCCTAAATTCTACTCGACAATTATTTACACAGTGATGCCCATACGTTACAAATACATGATTCAAATGTATGTTCATCGCTATTTGGATGATCAGCAACAGACAGAACATGTTTAAAGTACTTGTCTATGAATACCTGTATTTAGAGCGGATTCACAGTTGAGGTAAACAAAAAAAAAAAGCTGCATGCTGCATTTGTACATGGTTTGGCTATGGGAAGACTGATGTTTACAGCATTAAACAATTTTTGCAACTATGCACAAATAGGTCCAATCTAGGCTTTGAAAAAGGCATGTGGGCGTGACAAAATGCATTAGGGACCTGCCTCCACACTGTCTTTATACTGCTCCTAACAACCGGACCCAGCAATTGAATGTTAAGTGACTGCCGAAGCGCTGCAGCTGTATTCTTCCCGTTGACTAATACCCCCTTTCCACCAAAATCCCGAGTCTGACCCGGGATTTACCCCATTTCTACTACGGCACCGACTCGGGAATATCCCGGATCGGCGCTGTTCACACATCGTTGCGTGTAGTTCGCAGTGCGTGTGCGCAAACTAGTACGAGCGATCGGATTTTGCTCGCTCGTCCTGCAAAGACAGCCTAGTGGAATGAGAGACAGGAGAGGCCGTTTGTGGGTGGTAACAGGGCAGGGCAGTAGTAACGGGAGTCGTGTTGCAGACACAGGCGTGCCAGAGTGTTTTCACGCCGTTTCTGAGGCGTGCATAATTAACAGGCAGTGTCATAGTACAAGTCACCTGGTTGAAAAATACACTGAAGTGCTCGCAGTGCTCGTGGTAGGGTACAGTCAAACGCAAGCGTTGCGGTCAAATCCGATGTAACCCGATGTTCCGATGGTTGAATATATTTCCTGGAGATGACGTACGCTAGTGGGCGGTTAAAGACAGGCTGGTGGGAGTCTGTAAACACAAAGTGATCGCTCATAGACATAGTGGGCGTTCTTATGCCTTGCCGAGCGAGCGGCTGCCCTGACGTCACTTAGCAAAATTTCCATACACTGGGAATGATCGGCCGCATCTAGCGAGCGGGTCTGAATCAGGCCCTAATTATTCAGTGTTCTTCCCCTGATTGCAGGAGAAAAGAAATAGAATTGGATTCCCGTTCCAGTTATTCACCACCTCTATTTACAGTATATATATTTATTAAAGTTTTACTTGGGGAAATTAATTCTCTACTTGCCATATGTCAATTATACTATTTTTAGGATATATTAAGCATAATATCGCACTTTTTCCCCTTAACTTACACATACAGGTCACCATTATCACCACCTTGAAAGCTTTTTGTGTAATACTAGCTACTTAACAGATAATTAATCATAATTATTTTGTAGAAATTCAGCTTTAAATCAATAAAAAAAAAATCAATACATTGCAGACCACATAAAGTCCAAACAAGGTAATCAATAATTCATTAAAAACTGTAACCAAATGTTTACATATCTGATTGAAGCATTTCTGGATCCTGATGAAAAAAGCTTAAAACCCTGCTTTTGATGATGGAGGTGCTGGCACCTGAAGTATGGTAATAATTACTCAAGTCTATAAGAGACTTTGAAGCTGCTGTTATAAAGAAAATGCTAGATATATCCCGACAGGCTTATTCTTATAGGATGCTTGAAGCGATTTGAGGCTTTATTAAGAAGCATTTTTTAGACTCTTATTCAAGTGAATAAAGGCATACTTGGAGTATACAATACGGTGGGTCAAAAATAAATGAAATCGCAAGTTCAAAATCTCAATAGTGCGGAAAAGTTGCGGGTCCATAACAACTTCTGCAAAATTTCAGCTGAAATTTTGAAAATTTGACACAAATTAGGATATTTTGTAGTCAGGTGAAGGCACTGTTTGGGGCACATATTTTGGCAATGAAGTTGTTTTTAAGTGAAAATGCTTCAGTTGAACTCAGTTGGCTAAAAACCTTCGGGGTACAACTTTTAAAGAGGGGTTCCGTGCCCCCCACCCCAAAAGGTCAAAATATAAAAAATTTCCATGAAATGCCATCTTTGCCGTGTGTGCTCGTGAGATCGACTGGCACTATTTTCAGGTATTTTGACTTATAAAATATTATTTTCTAGAAGGTAGGGATGGACATCGGAAGCCACCATCAAATGCTGGATGGACTTCCACCATTGAAACTTTCGATGTAACGGTAAATAACCATCACATCAAAAGTATTCGATGCTAAAAACTACAGGATTTGCACATGCACAAAATACCCTGCAACACAGTTGGCAGGGGGTTGGATTGGGGTGTGGCCCAGAGCAACATACCGTGTCCTCTCTAGTGTAGCTAGCAGTGCTGTTGTGCTGTGGGGACTGGAGGGTACATATATATATATATATATATATATATATATATATATATATATATATATATATATATATATATATATATATATATATATACACATTAGGGATGTGCAGGCTCGGATAGGTTCGAGTTTGCACGTTGAGTTCGGATTTTTCCCTCCAAAAAAACGGAACTCAGAAAGAGGCTAAACATCATCATTCCTGGACAAAAGTCCAGGAATAATGATGTTCGTCCATGTAAGATGACGTTTAGCCTCTTTCTGAGTTCTGTTTTTTGGAGGGAAAAATCCGAACTCAACGTGCAAACTCGAACCTATCCGAGCCTGCACATCCCTAATTTATATATTTATATATATATATATATATATATATATATATATATACACACACACACAATCTGGCTCCAGAGTCCATAATGCCCGCACCTGTGGGGAGGCCACTGAAGTGAGTCCAGTGTCTTCCGGTCAGGTAGTGAGGAGCAGAAACACAGCTGACACAGAGAGAGAGTGTGTCTCTGTGCTGTGTGAGTGACTGCTGCTGGACAAGGGCAGCACTCTGATTGGCTCTCTGAGACTTTTTTGAAGTTTTCTTCAATTTGGAGTGATCAATGACTGATGAGGTGTCATTGGGAGTGATGAGACCCAAGCCTTCCAAAACTATTTGACATACCATATAAATCGCTAACCAGAGCAGTGTTTGGAAGACTAATGCGCATTTGTGATGAGGAGCTTTCAAGCTTTGATGGCTTAAACTCATCTTGGCTGGCATCTGAATCACTTTTATATGCACTAGAAGAATGGTTTTCCACAATACTTGAATGGCATCCAAATCATTCTAGTGGATTTGAGCAACACCATTGTGCACTTGCCAATAATATATAGATCAGTTAAAGAAGTCATTTTATATAGCTTGACATACAAATATTGGTGTCTATAAAAAAAAAAAAATTTCACTAAGAGGTAACAAGTAATACTGTAGATTATCCAGGGTTCCAGAACTGGAATTAGTCACATACTGTAAGCCAAGCAGCAAGATGGGCATCAAATATGCCGTAAGTCAAAAAGGTTTTGTTTAGTCACCAAATTTTTGTACATTTAAAAAAAAAAAAAAGTCACAAATACCAAACTCGGACCACTAGACAAATACCAGGACGGTATGAAATGAATATTATATATATATATATATATATATATTAGGGATGTGCAGGCTCGGTTCTACTCGGTTCCGTTCGGTTCTTTATACCGAATCTTATTGGCTATCCAAAACTCGTGACAGCTGAAACCCAATAAGATCCGGTAAAAAGAACCGAACGGAACCGAGTAGAACCGAGCCTGCACATCCCTAATATATATATATATATATATATATATATATATATATATATATATATATAAAAAGCAAATTAAAAATTTGGGAAGAAATAGCTAAGCTGTTTCTCTAACATATACTGTATGCGTTGCACCAACAATTTATTCACTTATATTATTCATTAGCAAAGTACCAGGTGTTTATCCTGTAAGCATTACTCCCCAGGAGCAGCCACCTTACAGAGTACAATATGCTCTCTCTACTCACATACTTTTTACAGCACAATTATATTTTTAAATATTCTAAGTAATATCAAACAAGGATCATTATGACATTTTGCATATCAGCTTAGACACTAATGTAGGAATTACAATGTGTACAATGTCTATATGTTCTTGATTCATTGTGCTCACTATTACGGAAATCTTAGACAAATTGATAGCCTGTAAAAAAAACAAGCATTGCAAAACAAATTACAAAAAAAAAAAAAATAGCTATTAGAATTTTCTTTAGCACTTAACGCCTCAGCAGAATTTTTATGTATATGAAAAACTGACATTAATATCATATAGGGCATAGAAATCTTACCTCTCTCGCACAAATTCTGCCAATTCCTTGATAGACAGCTGACCATGTTTCATATTGTGGTACAACACCGCAAAGCCAGAGTTTTTATCACCCTACAAACAAAATCAACAATTCACAGGATGCCAGGTTTGAAAAAAACAAAAAACAAATATAGACAAAGAGAGAAAAGAAAAAAAGAAAGAGTGGGACCAAGATAATAGTACATAAAATATCAACAGTCTACCAGGCAACACA
The DNA here is from genome assembly GCA_031769625.1 of Taudactylus pleione. Classification (NCBI taxonomy): domain Eukaryota; kingdom Metazoa; phylum Chordata; class Amphibia; order Anura; family Myobatrachidae; genus Taudactylus; species Taudactylus pleione. The sequence goes on along the minus strand of JAUIMM010000213.1, from coordinate 12,101,885 downwards.
GGTACCAGATTATTACACAGGTCACTAAGGTAAGAAGGAGAAAACTTAAAGTGTAGAGTAAAAAACACCTGAATCACTGGCCAACACGGCGGAAAGAGAAAGCAACATTCTGATAGAGAAAACAGAAAGAAAAAAAAAACCCACATACGCCATACAAACACATACACACAGAAAGCAGAACTGAAAACTGAGTAATATCACAAAGAAAAAGAACCAAATATTTGTAATAGCCTGTACTGTACATCCATTTCACAATCTGCCTGGCTCCTTACAGAGAAAGCGGGAGAAGAGACAGAAATCACTGAGCATTGAACTTATAAGCAAGACAGAATCACAGATGTGCACACATCCATGGGACACCTGCAGAGAGACACAATATGGAAGGATGTCAGATGACAGAGTTGGCCTCTGGCAGGGACAATACCCGTCTGTGTACAGCTCTGTAGCACAGAATGGGCCTGTGTGCCAGGCTGAGGCTGAAGGCCTTGTTGCCAAGGGAAACCAGTTGCTAATGGCTACTAGATCTTCTCTATGCACGTCAACCAGGGCACAGCACACACCCACATTACCCCGAAATAACACAACCAAAATTATATTATAATATATATTTATATAATATAATATAAGATTTATAAACTTTAATAATTTGTACATAAGTTGTAACCAAATATATTGATGTGCAAACATCTACAGGAAGTTCAGAAAACTGAAATCAGGTACTAACAAACATTGGGCCTGATTCAGACCCACTCGCAAGCGGCTGTTCGCTCGCAAGTGGGTCGATGTTCTGCACTGAGCATGCGCACGACGGAGGGAGCTCTGTCGTGCGCATGCGCCAGACGCGACGAGCGAAGGAAAGTCCTTCGCTCGTTGTGTCTGATCAAAGGGGGCGTGCTGTCGATGTTGATTGACAGCACGCCCCCTTTGGCGGGCGTGCCGGGGGCGTGCCTCCCTGACGGGGACGTTCCTAAGGGAACGCCTCCCGTCAGAAGCCGGCCCACTGACATCACTAGTGATGTCAGTGGGAGTGATTTTGGCTCTGATAGAGCCAAAATCACTCCGGGCCTTGCGGTTGAAAACCTCAACCGCAGGCTCCGGCTCGCAGTTTTGATGGTCGCGATGGTCACTACCATCGCGGCCATCAAACTGCACGCTCGTATAGGCTGTGGGTGGTGACCCACAGCTATACGAGCGTCCAGGAGGACGCTCCATAGTTATGGAGGCCGGCCCTCATTCAGAGCGTGCACTCTGCTCAGAGCGTACGGCTCTGAATGAGGGCCATTGTTACAAAAATTAAATAAAAAACACTGCAGTTCGGAAAAGCTGTAGACTTAAATGTAACAATAACTTTTGGCAGTGTGAAAATCATGTTAATATCAGCGGAATTTCTATAGAACACAAAGTTGAGGAGTAAACATAGCAATAGAGGGTTCATGCTACACCAAAAACTTAACTAACAGTGTAAACATACAGATCTGGGGTTCCAAGCTGGGTTACTTGAAAACTTTGCTGTAATGGCAGAAAGGGCAGGACTTCTAGGTGACAGGGTACCACAGGATGCGCTGTGTGCGTGCTGCAGAGCAGCCAATCACCACCGGCTTTCTCGTACAATCACCGCAGGCAACCTCTCACCTACCAATCACCGCAGGCGGCATCACATCCAATTGCCGCCGGCTGTGCATTCCACCCGATTTCCCCTGCTTCCTTTTAACTTTCCCTATATATTTATATTAGTAAGGGACTTGAATCACATTCCTTATCTATGCACTTTAAAATGGAGCACAATCAAAAAGAATGTCATATTAAATTTGGGGGTATTGAACAGATAAAACCATCTCGGAGAACGAGAGATTTAGAAACAAAGTTATCAAAATCCGAAATAAAGTGGATTTTTAGTCTAAATACCTTAATCCTGGTCTTAATTCTGATTTCGAGATTAAATGTTTTTTTAACCTGATTTTTACATATTTTGATATGTTTTATGTATATTTGTATTTTTTAATACCTCCTTTTTTCTTCTTTTATTTGAGGATGGACGATATATGAACTATATAATTTTGATATCTGCAAGGAGATATAGTAGGTCATATTCCTTTGAGTCCAAGTTTTTAACATATAAAAGGACAAGTCAAAAGGAGCGCATTAATGCTGGGTACACACTGGCCAATATATCGTGCCCCCGTCGGCCAATGTGTACAGACATATCGTTCACAGACATATCACATTGGCTGTGCTGCACAGCCGATGAACAGATATGTCTGCAGACTTATCTGTTAATCGGCAAGTGTGTACGGGCCATCAACCAGTCGCCCATACACAGGTGCGCCGAGAGGGGGGGGGGGAGCCGCAAGCGAGTAATAATTACCAGGGTCCGGCACTGCTCCCCATCCCTCATAGGTCACAGCATGTGCTGGGCTGCACTGGGAGACTATCCGAGGCTGCTAAAGCAGAAGCCGGAGTCACCTATGCCAAAGGGGGGGAGCAAACATGCTGATCGCGCCCCCCATTGGCTGTGCGCCATGCTGAGGGGCACACAGTACCCCCCTCCCGAGCACACAGCGCCGCAAATGTGATTTTTTTGTTGTTGAAGGGGGCGTGGCCATGTGTGTCACAGTTAGGCCACACACCCTACACACCCCCAGGTCGGCCTGACCCACTGCAGCATGCAGATGATGGTCGTTCAGTATATGAACGACCATCATCTGCAGATCTATTGCTATAGGGTGTACCCACCTTAAGTTATTTATCTGGAATGCTTAAAACCTGCTCATTGTAGAGTGGGAGTAAAAACAAAGTGCACATACTGACATCCGAGCTGGTGGAACGCAAACCAGAAGCTCAGGGTCACGTGGTCAGCTAAAGCTGGAACCCAAACGGCAGTACACTTGGCAACAGACACTCCGATGGTTGGAATATAAATCTGTGATTACATTTTTTAACCTTCCAAAAGGTATCTGCACTATTGGTCTCTCTTCTCTTTTGTTTTCTCTTCCACATATGGGTTATGCCTCCCAGTCTATGAGTTTTACATGAAGAAGTAATGGAAGAGTGTTTTAATGTTTGATTCATCTTGAGAAGGGAACATCCTTTATAAAAGAGTATTCATTGCTGAACAATCACCAGAAGTGGGATTATATATAAAAAGAGTTACTGGAACCTGTTAGGGTGACTGACTTTTTTTATTTCCTAATATATGAGGACTTGGTCTTTTTTCCGCAGTGATTGCATTTTATTATTTTTAAATTTATTATATTAGAAGACTGACTTGTGTCCTGTTATAATAATAGTGAAGCAAACTATTGTACATGTGGGGCAGGCTCTAAGGTTCTGTTCTTATAATAAAAAGAAACAGAACCTGGTATCCTGTAGTTATAATACCGATGGGGCAGGCTGTGGTGTATTGTTGTTATTACACAGCTAGCACATATTATATTTGATATTATATTTATATTATAGCAACTGCTGTAAAAAATATTTTATATATTGTACTGTCACCTTGTGCTCCCGTCCCCTCTTCCTAAGTCTGTATCCCTTCTGCTCTCTTGTGTACTCTCCTCATCCCTGTGCTCCCTTCCCCTCTCCCCATGTCTGTACCCCTTCTGCCTGTGCACTCTGCCCTCACATCCTTGTGCCCCCGTTCTCCTCTCCCCATGTCTGTACCCCTTCTGCCTGTGCACTCTGCCCTCACATCCTTGTGCCCCCCTTTTCTCCTCTCCCCATGTCTGTACCCCTTCTACCTCTCCTGTGCACTCTGCCCTCACATCCTTGTGCCTCTGTTCTCCTCTCCCCATGTCTGTACCACTTCTACCTCTCCTGTGCACTCTGCCCTCACATCCTTGTGCCCGTTCTCCTCTCTCCATGTCTGTACCCCTTCTGCCTGTGCACTCTGCCCTCACATCCTTGTGCCCCCGTTCTCCTCTCCCCATGTCTGTACCCCTTCTGCCTGTGCACTCTGCCCTCACATCCTTGTGCCAATGTTCTTCTCTCCCCATGTCTGTACCCCTTCTGCCTGTGCACTCTGCCCTCACATCCTTGTGCCCCCTTTTCTCCTCTCCCCATGTATGTACCCCTTCTACCTCTCCTGTGCACTCTGCCCTCCCACACGTCATTCTCTTTGCAAAATATGTCCTATGGTGCGTTTTTACGTGCTACAGACAGTGAGGCATAAATTGTGATGGGACCCAGCAACTGTAAAGCAGGACCCCAATTATTTAAAATGAGGGGTCCCTGGGACCCACATTTTTTTTTCACTCAGCACGATCACTGGGAAAAACCCCACATATCACAGTAGGGCCCAGATAACATAATAAAATAGTCTAGCCCCATAAAAGAAAACATGAGTGGACTATAGTTTTAGTGGCAATCTTGGGGTCCCATTTGTCAACGAAACAAAACCCTTTAGCACTCGCTACATGGGTTATGTCCTCCTTTCAACATTTAACAAACAGCAGTAAACTAAGATTACCGCTGTTTGTTACTGTATCACTTACGCCATCTGCTATAGCTTTTACAGCTCCGGTAAAGCCTTCCAGACACTGCCATGTAAAAGTGTCACGTGCATGTGCAGACTGGCCTTCGGGCAGTGAAAGCTGCCAGCAACAGAGCGGAAGATGCCACCGACGAGGGGGAGGGGCAAGTAATGTTGAACACCAGTGGCATAATCGTTAGCATCACTGCAATACTAAAAGAAATATGCCGCTGGTATTAAGGTTCTTTGCTAAATGGGGACCTTATTTTTTTTTTATAAATTTTATTATGTGGGAACTATATGGGGTCAAATCAATTAGGTGCGAGTTGGGTACTGTGAGCTGTTCTCATGGCGAACTCGCAGCATGAATTTCAGTTACAATAGCAAATTCGCATAACTTTTTCAGAGAAATTCAGGTTTTTTGTGTGCACCCCTCTGAGTAGGTGAAAGGTAGGGAAAAAGTTTGCTTTAAGGTAAAAATGTTGGGACAGTGCAGAACCTCTGGTACACCCCACCTAATGAATATTCATGCATGTGGAGGGGTTTCAACAGCATAATTTGGTCATTAAAGACATATTAGCTCTGAGGTGAATATCTCTAAAAAGCTCATTAATGCGTTAAATGATGTGGGACAGGTATGTGTAGGTGTATTTATGGGAAAGGTGTTTCTGAACCTACAGTTGGGAGATAAAAGCATTTATTCTGACTTTTTACAAACTTGTATAAAAACACTGAAATATCACTGAACAAGCATTTTCCTGTACATGCGATGCTAGAAAGACTTAATTTGCTTCCTATCATTTTTCAACCACCATTAAAAAGTTAAAAAAACTGCCATTTGACACCATTTAAGAGCCTCCAGTATTTTGTCATGGCCACTAACAGCCTTCTCTATGGTCAGTTTTTGAGGGCCCAGGACATTTCCCCACTTTTTCATGCTCTTCTCCCAGTTTGCTTTTTGCACAAAACTCGCACAACCTTGCAGCGAGTAACGCGAATTGGCACTTCTAATTGGATTCTGCATTTCTGGGGTGTAAGCATTAGTGCAAAGTATTGGAATCAGGGCCGGATCAAGGCTTGTGGGGGCCCCAGGGCAACTAAGTTGCAGGGGGGGCCCTCAAGCCACGCAGAGTCGAGCCCAGCCCAGCCGTGCCCCCAGTAGCAGTCTGCCCCAGCAGTGCCCCCAGTAGCAGTCCCCCGTCAACAGTAGTCCCCCCAAGAGTACCCCTAGTTGTAATCCCCCTCTATGCTGTGTCCCCTAGTAGTGGTCCCACCAGTGTGCAGTGCCCCCAGTAGTAGTTCCGCCAGTAGTCCCCCCAGCAGTGCCCCTAGTATTCCCCCCCAGCAGTGCTCCTAGTAGTACCCCCAGTAATCCCCCCCCAGCAGTGTTCCTTGTAGTAGCCCCTGCAGTGCCCCTAGTAGTACTAGCACCCCCCCCAACAGTGCCCCTTGTAGTAACCCCTGCAGTGCCCTTAGTAGTAGTACCCCCCCAGCAGTGCCCCTAGTAGTAGTACCCCTCCAGCAGTGCCCCTAGTAGTAGTACCCCTCCAGCAGTGCCCCTAGTAGTAGTACCACCCCAGCAGTGACCCTTGTACTACCCCCTGCAGTGCCCCTAGTACCCCCCCCCCCACCCCAGACACACACACAAAAAAAAAAAACACAACAGCTTCCACTTACCTTAATCCCCGCTCTGTTGTCTGCTCCTCCGTCCGGCGTCCTCCCGGGCCGACCCGTTCTGCATAATGGGAGAGATGACATGGCGTCTCTCCCATCAGCCACTGCGGGAGCCGTAAGAAAGAGGCTCCGGCAGTGGGAGCAGCAGCCGATGAGAGTCTGACTGACTCTCAGCGGCTGCTAAAACAAACACACAGCTGCCGGCACCGGCGGCTGTGTGTTTGTGCTGTGTAGTGCGGGGCGGCACTTATGTGCCATCCACACTACCGCCCTGCCCCAAGCTGATGCAGCAGCACTGACTGTGCTGCTGCAGGCAGTAGAATGGCCACAGCTGCAGAGCGCCCCCCTCCCGGGAACAGGTGCCACCGGCACCTGTTCTCGGCAGGGTCACGCCGACCCTGTGTGGAGGCCCTCTGTGTGTGGGGGCCCAGGGACGACCGCCCTGTCGCGCCCCAGCCTCCCCCTTAATCCGGCCCTGATTACAATTTCATGAAACAAATTGGCATTTGAACACACACGTAAGTAAATTGTCATTAAGTTTAAATCTTGTTTATAACATATTTAGTGCGTCTAAACATTTTATCTAATAGCAATTATCAGAGCCATAAATAGCTATGGTCGACAGGCGTCATGTGGACTCTTTAGACAGGCACCCTGCACAGTAAATGCAGCCGATCAGGCGTCCTGATGATGCCTGGTCAGTGCTGCACGTACCGGAGCTGCCGGTCACGCCCACTTCTGCACAATTTAATGACATTATATGTGCTGGGCTCAGGGGGCAGGGTTGGCACAGGGCACAATTGTGCCCTGTTACGGCTCTGGCAATTATATACATTACAAACCTATTGCTTTGCAAATGTTATGGGGACAAACAATGCAAATGGGCTGCCAGGGGGTATCCAGGTGGAAAATTATTGAGAACGCTTGATGCAGATGGATACAGTAACAATTTAAGGCCATATCCAATGTTTGAGATTTCCTAGAACAAAACTAAGGTGTACAAATCTATGATCAAGAAATAATCTTCTAAACCAGTTTCTTAGCTATGCTTAAATAAATCCGCAATTTACACAGTCAAACTGTCAAAGCTGAAGCTGCTATCAGTAGCCATTTGTAACATAGCACATATGTACTAAGCCTTGGAGAGTGATATAGCAGAGAGATAAAGTACCAACCAATCAGATTTTAACTGTAATTTTTCAAACACAGCCTGTAAGTGACAGTTAGTAGCTGATTGGTTGGCATTTTCTCTATTTCCACGGCTTAGTACATCTACCCCTGTAAAGTTAAATATAATATATTGTGACCATGTTCCAACTCTGAATATCTTTATAAACACAGCTAAAAACTTCAAAGTAACAGCCAGTTGGAGAAAACACAAAACATCAGAAAATAATACAAAGTATCTTTATGTTTAAGGATTCATGGCTTGTCCTTAAAAAGAACAGGTGGAAAAAGTGGTTGCTATTTGACGAAAAAAGGGTTAACCATTCAGCATAATGATGACCTATGGTCAGGGGTGTAGGAGGGTTCTGGAATTAGGTTCTGTGCATGGCTATCATTAAGTTCCGGAGACATCTGGATACACAGGAAGTAGGAAATCAAATTAGCAGAGGTCTGGCACGTTATGTAAAAGAATGGGTGACATTCAATGCCACAATACAAAAGAACAAAAACTGCAATAGTATCCTGGTGTAGCATAACTATTAGAGAAAACATACACATATACATAATATTAACTATTTAGATTCATGTAATACAATAAATTCATCTAGCACTTTTACATTTAAATACCAGAGCATTTTTATTACAGCTGTCCATATCTTTGGCAATGTGCTTTGCCTAACCCTTTTTATTTAATTGATCGTGGCAAAAGTAGATTGACGGGGTTTGAGAAAAGCTTGCACTATTTTAAGTCTTACCAGTTTTATATTAATGATATGTTTTAAACATCACCATTACTGAAATGTTTAGCAGTACAAAGAAACAGCTTGCTGCCTCCACCCTCGCACCACTCACCCCCACTAGTTTCAGTAGCAAGGCGTCTGAGTGAGGTATATAAATAACAGAAATACATCTCTGAGTAAGCAAGTGGGAGAGAATACATATTATAAATAAAAACAAACACACTGCATAATTTAAAAATACCCATAAAGCACAAAAGGCACACTAACACATAAGAAAAAAAAACCTCAACAGGTTGTGTTTTAAAAATAAAATATTTTCGTTGATGAAGATAGGGTGTTATCATCATTAATAATAAATGTTATAATGTAAATAAAAACATAAAAGATAGAAAAATGGAGAATGCAAAGTTTTTAAGTAAAAGGCACATAAAAGAAAATATAAATATGGAAGTCAGTGAGGGAAATGAATTGAGTGATGCCGAACATTCACATACTAAATTGATTCATACCCAAAAATGGTCCCCGAAATAAGACATCTTGAATGCTAGAGATGGAGGTAAGCAAGTGGTCTCCACAGTCAGCACAGGTTAATCAGCAGCCTCTGAGCTGAAAGGACATCAGAATGAGTAGTGATAACAGGAGAACTGTATGTGTATTCATATACAAGAGAAAGGGGGGAGGGGGGGACAGGAAGAATGAAAAGTGGATCATTTTTGTGGATGCACAGTAGATATTAAGAAGGCAGAGCAGACAGTAACAGTGAGTGAGGATATTAAAGAAGTGAAAGCACACATGGCAAGGAAGATACAAAGAATCACTTTGTATGGATCAGGGCAGGAGACAGGCCCAGCACACATCTATAGGAATACCAAAGTAGGCAACACCGGGATGTTAAAATTTAGGCTTGGCGACAACAGTATAAACACAAATGTAAAAACACAAAATATTAATCTCCTCGCAGCTCTTGTGAGGATAGTTCTTTCTTGCCACATATGTGACACCCACAAGGGGCATACAATAAAGGAAATGAATAAACATTTATGATGGGGAGAAAAAAAAAAAGGGGGTATGGCAGAGGGGAAAAAGATGCAAGAACAAAAATAAAAAACAGTGAAAAGTAAGTGTCCTGAACATACTGTAGCAACCAATCAGATCATATTGTTTCTTCATTTTATAAACTACAATAAGCTAATGACTGCAATTGGGAATACCATTTTTTATCCTTAGTACTCCTATATTATAGAAGACAACCATATGCCGCTTTAGTCTGCAACATCTGTTAGCAATCCATTAATGTCCCAAGTACAGTACTTGCCTCTATCTCCTACTATGTACCTCTGTTCATCTGTCACCTATGTGACAATATGTTTTCAATATGAGTATATATATATCCCTGCTCTCAGATTTCACAATTACAACTCTGGGAGGATTAAGAGAAGAGAAACAGAGGTAGGCAGGTACAACAGAGAGAAAGGGGATCGTAAGGTAGACGGAGAGTAGTGGATAAAAATAGGAAAAAAATGTATATAGACATTTTTTTTAAAAATCTGCATACAGAAACACAAGCTCATATACACACACATACACACACACTATGGTACACTGTAGGCCCTTGCAAACAGATGCAAGTTTAGAAGCAGAGGTAATCAGCACAGAGACTAGGATGTGGTTTAGGTGATACATTACATGAAAGTATCTAACCAAAATTAGCATACTAAATATTAGAGAAGTGAAACCGCATCTAATATTTATGCCAATTATGGCACATAACTGCAAATCTGTTCTCAGTGCTGCTTTAATATTGTTAGATAAAACCAAAGGCAATATAAAATGCAGTAGAAAAAGGCGGCAGAGGGGGAAAGAGCATGTGAAGGAGAGCGCAACAGGAAAGAAAATAGCACATAATAAGTAAAGTATGGTGCAAATGAAAGCAAAGTGAAAGGAAAGAAAAGTGCTAATATGGAACCCAGAAATGGTAGAGAGAAAGGTGATATATTAAAGCCATCTTAAAATGGAAAACCCCTTTGTAAATTAAGCAGGAAATGCATATAGCAAAAGGGAAGTAGAAGTAAACCTATCCATTACACGACTTTGTGAACAATCCGACCAAACCCAGGAGGTTTTGGTCGCATTGTTCACAAAGACGTGTAATGGATAGCCGGCACGCTGGGTCCTTGCCGTCCCCGACTACTGAACATGCCCATCAGGTTCGGCATGTTTAGACATAGGAGGTTGGGCTCCTGCACTGAATGACGTTCAGTGACCGCCGTTCAGTGCGGGCACCGCACCTCGGCAACCTGAAGGTCTGAACGCTAGACGTTCAGTCTTTGTGGTCGCCTAGTGGGATAGGCCCCTTAAAAAGCGTGATAATGGAAGAGAAGGAGTGAAAAAATATTGGAATGACTGGTATGGAAACATCTGTTCCTATCAGATCAAATAACATATGATTCTGACTGGTTTTGCCATCCTCTTCCAGTTTGATAGTGTAAAGGGCTTAGAAGACAATTACTCACAGTGTCCTGGTGTCTGCGTAGCTCCCTCATAAACATCCTCCACTGAGATGAGTCTAAGGATGATGACTGCAAGAAGACACCTTAGGGTTAGATTTCACTCACTGAAAACTGCCATGTGAGACCATTGTTACGGCGCAGAGGAGTGGTAATAATTTTAGTGACAATAGAAAATTCAGGTTTGTTAAGTCACAACTGAATCTTAAAATATATTTAATTGTATATACTTGATCTATACGTGGCCAGTTGGATGTTACACATATAAATTACATTAAATGTTCATACACACTAGACGACTCGCAAACGATGTGATGTCGTCAACGATTTCCCTTGAACTCCCCCGGCAACTCCCCGGCACTCCCAGACAAACGATATCTTGCATAAACTGTCCAATCTGACAAACGATCTGACCAACGACCTGAATCTTGTTAAAGAGATTGGCAGATCTTACTGCTGTAGGCAAGATCTGAAGATGCGATGTACAACCAGCAGGTACGCACATCGTGATCGTGAGTGGACACTCACGATTTGGACATATTTTACACGATTTGCTGTTCTGATAATTTTTGGAACAGATTATAATGTTTTAGTAAATTATGTCCAAAATATAAAACTTATTTCGTGAAATAGGGTAAAAATGCTGCCATCACTTGTTTTCTTCATCATGGCAGGAAATGTTAACACACCCTCCATCAGACAGCACTTTCTTTTTGTTATACTTCCATGTGTATAGTGCGGATTTAACTCAGGGTCAGTAAACTTCAGTTTTCTTCTGTCAACAATTTGTAGAATAATGGTTTTTGACTCATCACGGTCAGTCTGCCAAGCAATATGTTTTTTTTTTCCTCACCAATTCGAATACATTATGGGAGTTTCAGCTACTTCATTATAAGTCAATTTTACATTATGCACTCTTGTTCCCAGGTCACACGTCTAACCTATATATAGATAGCCAGAAGAATTCCTACACACACTATGCCCTTATGTACCATCACAGTCAGCAACCAGAGGTGCTACAATACAAAGAGCAGAAATATATTACTCACCTGAAGAGGATGTGCAGACATATAAGGAGGATGTGGAAGCTTCTCCTCTGTGCTTGTTGTGTGGCTTTTGAGGAGGAGGCTGGCATGAAATCTGCCTACACTCTGCTGATAGCTGTGTGAGTAAGTCACATGGCTAAGTGCACATCATTAGATAACATACCAGTTACAGATCTGACTGGTGAAAGCTAATACAGCTTCATGAATCCTTCTGAAATATGCAAACACTGTGAATGCAAGCACATAACAATGCAGGGTGTAATGTAATATCAGCTTTGCCCTTTACAGGCACACAATACATGTCAGTGTGTTTGCACAGACACAGGGCACATATGCAGCTATCTGACAGATCACACACAAAACACATATAGGCTCCTGCAAAACATGCTGCATTCCTGAACTAGCAAATAAAAGCGTAGTTGTTATCTTGGTATCCGAATCAGCGTGCACATATCACCCCACAGCACCCTCTGTGTGTGCCTCTGCTACACCTCAATGCAGCACCCTCCCAAATATCTATCACGCATGTTCATCCGCACAGTAATACCTATGTCACCTACACCTGGCGGCAACTACAGGCCGCTCGACTACAGTTGCCCCCTTGAGGTGCCGCATCGCCCCCCTCCTCTCACCCAGGGTAACCACCACCCGAGCCGCTATTCCCGGACACCTCTCATTCGTCTTCTCTCCTGTCTCCGCTGGCTCCGCCCCTTCTCACCAATCACCCGGAGTCCTGATACTGGCATCGCGCTGTAAGCTAAGCCACACCTACTTTGTGACTGATTGGTCAGTAGTCTTGTCTGTCTCGCTGAGGGCTCTTGGGAGTGTGTAAATGATGCTTTTGCGTATACTTTACTGGAGCACCATACACACATACTGTACACAACTACACAAGTCAGACAGCTCGCTGCTAGTTGTGTGGACGGGCCATGCAAACTACCCAGCACAGGCTGGCATTTCCTCACTCTGAAAAGCTACAATTTTGATAGTACTATAGTGGAACGTACTGTACATCTGTACACAGTGGCGTAACTTCATCACAGTTGCCCGGAGGCAAGATAAATGTTGGTGACACCTGCCCTCCTTTGCCGGTTCTTGGGCTTTGTAAACAAATTTAAACCTGATTTCTAGTTATGCAAAAGTACTACTTGGCCCATCTAGTCTTCCCTAAACAAATGCACACACTAAAGGGGGGTATCCACTAGGCGATTTTAGCAAGCTATTGCACGATAACGACGTCGTTATCAAATTGCACATGTATCGTGCATGTTTTGGTCGGAAGCAACCAGCGATGCGCGTGCACGCTGGTTGCTTCCGACATCTATCATCGCCCGTACATGCTGGTCAACCTGACGATCCTGTCAGGTTCAGCATGTGCAGTGCTGATGGATGTGCCTGAACTGAACGAGTGAACGTTCAGTCTAGGCATATCACTATATATGCAAACGAGAGCGCAATTGCAATGTCGTAATCGTGCTTTCGTTTGTATATCTAGTAGTGGATACCCGCCTTCAGTGCTGGGGCCAGTCAGCAGCTGACTCCATTGTCTCCCACAGTTCTGTCACTGATATATATATATATACACATACACACATATATATATATAACCACCTGCGGTACTCAGTGGACTTTATTTGCCCGTCTTCAGGCTGCAAACATACAACCTGTAGCCTGAAGACGGGCAAATGTAGCCCGAAACGTTGCTGCACTGGCTGGGCCGTTTATTGTATTTACAAGTATTTACAAGCCACACCTGGAGGTGGTTGTATTGCTTTGCAGTGAGCACCGTCGCATTTAATCAGACTGTAAGTGGAGTGCTGGGCCATTTGTGCTACATATACATATAATGTGTGGGTATATATATATATATATACAAGGGGTGTGCACCGGCCACCTTTCGTGTTTTGGTTTTGGATCTGCATCTTTCTTCGTGTTTTGGATCTGGATTGTTTTTTTTCCAAAACCACACTTCCGTGTTTTGGGTTCTGGGTTTTGTGTTTTGGATCTGTATTTTTTTTAAAAAAGCATAAAAACAGCTAAAATCACAGAATGTGTGGGTTTTTCTGCTCCTATGCTATTATTAACCAGAATAGACTACAAATTCCACTCATTTGTAGTCTATTCTGAACACCTCACAATATTGTTTTTAGGCCAAAAGGTTGCACAGAGGTAGCTGGATGACTGTTCTAAGCGACACAAGTGGGCGGCACAAACACGTGGCCAATCTAGGAGTGACACTGCAGTGGCAAACAGGATGGCAGTTTGAAAAACTAGGCCCCAAAGAGTACATAATGCATAGAAAAAAAAGAGGTGCAAGATGGAATTGTCCTTGGGCCCTCCCAGCCACCCTTATGTTGTACAAAGAGGACAAGCACACCTTAACAAACCAATAATTTCAGCGCCAGGGTCTGCCACACGACTGTGGCTGAAACGATTGGTTCGTTTGAGCCCCCACAAAACAAGCTGGCAATTAATCTGTCCCTGCACAAACTGGCTCTACGGAGGCAAGATGTCGTCTTCATCCACCAATTCCTCTCCCTCTTCAGTGTTGTGTACATCCTCATTCTCACAGAGTATTAACTCGTCCCCGCTCGAATCCACCACCACAGGTCCCTCTGTATGTTCTGGAGGCTGGTCTCCCTGGAAGAATTGATAATTAATTTTGATGAACATCATTTTTTCCAAATTTTGTGGAAGCAACCTTCTACGCCTTTCGCTGATGAGGTTCCCGGCTGCACTCAACACTCTTTCAGAGTGCACACTGGAGGGGGGCAACTTAGGTAAAATAGAGCCAGTTAGTACAGGGGCCTCCAAATTGCCTCTTTTTCCTGCCAGTATAGGTACGGACTGTCTGACATGTCTACTTGGATGCTGTCACCGATGTAATCCTCCACATAAGGAATTTAGGTGTCCATGGACTGCTTACGGTCTTAGCCAAAGTTTCTGAACTTGACAGTAACTTTTTATGAACATGCTGCAGGTGACGTATAAGGGAGGATGTTCCTAGGTGGTTAACGTCCCTACCCCTACTTATTTCACCTTTACATATGGTACATATGGCAGTTGTTGTCCGGATTTGGATAGAAATATTGCCAGACCAAAGAGGTCTAATGTTTGGTCTTCTGCCCAGGCATGACCGTGATGGGCTTTTTCATCCCACTGACTACAACTGTCTCCCCTGGAGCCTGCTTTAAACAAACCACATCACCATCAGAATCTTCCTCGCCAACTTCCTCCTCAGCGCCAGCTACACCAGTATCCTCATACTGTTGTACTTCAACAGTGACATCTTCAATTTGCATATCAGCAAGTGGACTGTGGGTGCTCCTTCCAGCACTTGCTGAGGGCATGCAAATGATAGAGAGAGCCACCTCTTCCTGTCCAGTGTTGGGAAGGTCAGGCATCGCAACCGCTGCCACACTTGGACTCTCCTTGGGGATTTGTGATATCTTCTTAGAACGCACAGTTCTTCTCTGTGCTTTTGCCAGCTTAACTCATTTGATTTTTGTAGCGGGAGGAGGGCTTCCATCGTCATGTGAAGCTGAACTACTAGTCATGAACATACGGAAAGACCTTAGCCGTTCCTTGCCACTCCGTGTCGTAAATGGTATATTGGCAAGTTTATGTTTCTCCTTAGATGATTAAAATGTTTTTTTAAGGTAATTTTCCTGAATGTGTCATTTGGGATTTTATATGCCCTCTACGATGACATTGGGCATCGACCTTGGCAGACAACGTTGATGGAATTTTATCGTCTATGTCATGACTAGTGGCAGCAGCTTCAGCACTAGGAGGAAGTGGATCTTGATCTTTCCCTATTTTATTTTTATCGGACAAAGTTTTGTCCTCCATTTATGTTATATTGATATATACGTGTGGCTAAGGCGCACACAAACACAGAAAAGAAGAAATAAAAAATTTTTTTGGAGTGCACTTTGGGGATTATACCACCCTTTAACAGACGAGCCAGCCGGCCCTTTACTTATGACACAGGCGCACGCTTGGCGCTGCTCCTTTGTTGATGCACGTGCGGCTACTGCGCATACATTTCACACACAAACACAGAAAACAAGAATTGTTTATTTTTTGTGGAGCGCACTTTGGGGGTTACACCACCCTTTAACAGACTTATGGGACAGGCGACCGCTTGGCGCTGCTCCTTTGTTGATGCACGTGCAGCTACAGCGCACACATTTCACAACACAGAAAAGAAGAATTTAAATTTTTTTTGGAGTGCACTTTGGGGGTTACATCATCCTTTAACAGACTTATGACACAGGCGCATGCTTGGCATTGCTCCTTTGTTGATGCACGTGTGGCTACAGCGCACACAATTTGCAACACAAAAAAGAAGATTTTTTTTTTTTTTGGAGCGCACTTTGGGGGTTACACCACCCTTTAACAGACGAGCCAGCCGACCCTTTACTTATGACACAGGCGCACGTTTGGCGCTGCTCCTTTGTTGATGCACGTGCGGCTACTGCGCATACATTTCACACACAAACACAGAAAAAAAGAAGTGTTTATTTATTTGTGGAGCGCACTTTGGGGTTACACCACCCTTTAACAGACTCATGACACAGGCGCATGCTTGGCGGTGCTCCTTTGTTGATGCATGTGCATCTCTGCTAGGGGGAAATGATTGTAATAGGAAGGAGGAGTCTGCACTAAGCAAAAGAGGAGCTGGGAGGATTATAGGAGGGAGCGGAACAGATGTGCCGGAGTATAAGAACAGCTCAAGGGACCCATAAAATAAGAGTGTGTGCAAGGAGGAGTGGGAGTAGGTGAGCAGAAACAGTGCCTGCTGGCTGGTATTTGTCCAGTCCTGGGGTTGCAGGGAGAAGTGGTACCTACTGGGCAGAATCCAGTGAGTGCTTTTTATCTATGTCATTTTTAATTAAAATACTCTCCATTAAATCCTAATTCCTGCCTAAAGGGTACACTGGGCCTGATTCACACCCACTCGCTAGGCTGCGTTCGCACGCAGCTGGCCGATTTTCACTATCTGTGTATGCATATAAGATGCAGTGCATGTGCGCGAACCAGTCACTGCGTTCGGGAAGCGATTACACGTTGTACACAGATGGCTCACAAGAATGAGTGACAGGACGAGACATTTTTGGGTGGTGACGGGTAGGTCAATGAAACGCGGGTGTGGATGTGCGAACAAAGGCGTGCCAGTGCGTTCTAACGGCATTTCAGAGACGTGAATAATTAAGACGCAGTGTCATACTACACGTCACCTGGCTGTGTTTCACACTGCAGCAATTGCAGTGCTTGCGGTAGGATAGGGGCAACCGCAAGTGCTGCGTGCAGGTCCGATGGTACTCGATGTTACTGATAAATGCATACACTTCCTGGAGATGAGGTGTGTAATGAAGGGAAAGTGGGCATCTTACATACAGTGAGCGATCTCACGCTAAGACATAGTGGGCATAATAATGTCTTACCGTGCGATCGCAGGTTTTGCATACTTTAGCTACTGACGGCTGCGTGCGAACGCATCTTGCGAGCAGGACTGAATCGGGCCCACTATGTGATATGTCATTCAGCGAATGACATATTTCATAGTGCATATGCGGGTGTGTACAAACGATATGTCTGTGAATTACATTGTTCACAGACATATCAGGTCAGACCTGCAGCACAGCCAAAGGTACATCTACTTTTGTGTACAAGTGACCCACCGACCACCCATACACTGGCCTCAGGAACCACCAACACTGGCATCACAATTAGATGGGCAAATGTAAATGCCCGTCCAGTTTCCAGACATCGAGTTGCCCATTGGTAAGGGCGTATCACTTATAAAATCGTCCACTTGGGCAGCGGGACTACCGGTAGGCCGCTGGGTCGCTTAAGTATGTACAGTACTCATCTTAATGTATCATATTTGATGTATATGTGGCCTAAGATTAGCTAAATTGATAGCCACACACCCTTTTATGGTGGTTATGCCCACTGTAGTGGCTTGACGTGGAAACCCCCCTCTAGAAATCCTGCGTTTGTCCCTGTATAGATAGATCTGACTGCAGCTTGTTGTTTGATTTATCCCACTGCAGGGGCCATGGTGTGTAGCTGTGTATGACAGTTACTTTGATGCTTGGTGCATTATATGGTGGGACCTGATGTTCTCTGTATTATAAAGCAGTCACTGCGATACTGTTTTATATGGCAGTCACTGTAATACACTCTATTATATTGTGGTCACTGCGATGTTCATTATATTATATGGCAGCCACTGCTATGTTCTCTATATTGAATGACGTTTACCGAGATGCTTTCTGCATTATACGACGGTGACTGCATTACATTGTGGTCACTGCAATGTATAGTGGTTACTGCAATGCTCTCTTTATTATGTGGTGATCACTGCGTGCTCTCTACATTATCTGGTGGTCAAGGTGATGTTCTCTGTAGAATATGACAGTCAATGCGATACTCTATGTATTATATGGTGGTCACTGCGATGCTCTCTGGGTTATATGCCAGTCATTGTAAAATACTCTCTGCAGTATATGGCAGTAACTGTAATGTTCTCTGTATAATATTGTGGTCACTGTGGTGCTCTCTGCAATATGTGGCGGTCACTGACTCTGTAGTATGTGGCAGTCACTGCGATGTTCTCATTATATGGCAGTCACTGTAATGCTCTGTGAATGTTGTCGCAGATTAGTATAGGCAGCAATACTTAGCCATTGTGTTTTGCAACAGTTGAGCCTCCATGCTCCATTTGAATTGGGTAGATACCCCAGAATAAATGCAGCAGACGCTGGCATCCTAAAGTAATGGTACTAAAAATGTGATTTTACATTTTAGTTTTTACAGTGCTGGAAACTCTGGGCCTGATTCAGAGCCGCTCGTAAGCGGCCGCTCATTCGCTCTGAGCGATGTTCGCACAACTGCGCATGCGTATGGGTCATAATGCGCATGCGCAAAACAGTCATTGCGATCGGAAATCGTGCGCTCGCAAATCAGCGAGGGGCTGCTAATTTGATTGACAGAATGTACCGTTTGTGGGTGGTAACAGGGGAAGGTGCTTGAAAACAGGGGAGTGGAGATCCGAACGCAGGCGTGCCTAACGGTGAAAACGACGTTTAATGGGAGTGCATAATTAGTAAAGGAGCGTCATCGACCACGTCACTTGATTGTCTTTTAGACTGAACTAATCGCAGTGATAGCGGTAAGAAAAACCTACCACAAGCACTGCAAGCAGTTCAGATGCCTTTCGATGTACCCGATTAATCTAATAAATACCGGAGATGACGTGTGATGCGAACGGCAAAGGGGCGTCTTTACAAAATAGCGAGCGCATTTTTCATTCGCTCGCTCAGACATAGAGGCGTCAACAAACCGCAAAGAGCGAGCGCTCAATTTAAATAGCCGGCCCCTTTTTTCGAACGACCGTCCGCAAATAGCGTCCGGCTCTGAATCAGGCCCTCTGTTATCTAGCCAAGGGTGTGTACTATCTACAAGGTGGGTGGATGCCGAGCTGAGTCTTTGCTTGGGGTGAAAGGAAGCCTAGCTTCACCCCTGCATGTATGTATACACATACAAAAAAATATTTGCTACACAAAAAACCCTTAAACTTTTCATGTTATAGGCACTAAACATGCCCTCCATGGAGTTAGCCACACCCACTGCACATGCCACACTACCTGTGTAGACCACACCCACACCACACAGGTCATGCCCCCGCATCACTAGCGACACCGCCACAGCGATTGTCACACCCCCTTCAGCATCACACAATAGGCTCTGCATAAATTTCAGCTCCAGGCCCATGTGGACATTAATCTGGCACTGGGTCTGATTCAGAGCTGGACGCTATTTGCGCTCGCTCGTCCAGAAAAAGGGGCTGGCTATATAAATTGACCGTTCGCTCTTTGCGGTCTGTTGACGCCTCTATGTCTGAACGAGCGAACAAAACATGCAGACTTTTTTTGATAAAAACGCCCCCTGGCCGCTCGCATCATACATCATCTCCGCTATTTATTAGATTAATCGAGTACATCGAAAGGCGAATGAACTGCTCGCTATTCTTGTGGTCGGTTTTTCCTACCGCAATCATGCGAGCAGTTCTGGCTAAAAGACACCTAAGTGACGTGGTCAATGACGCTTCTTTGTTAATTATGCACTCCCATTAAACGCCCGTTTTGACCGTTTGGCACGCCTGCGTTCGGATCTCCACTCTCCGTTTTCAAGCACCTTCCCCTGTTACCACCCACAAACACCTCATCCTGTCACTCAAATTACCAGGCATTCGCTATTTTGCGAGCACACGAATTCTGACCGCACTGACTGGTTCGCGCATGCGTACTAAAACCCATACGCATGCGCAGATGTGCGAACATCGCTCCGAACGAACGAGCGGCCGCTTACGAGCGGCTCTGAATCAGGTCCACTGTTCGTTGGAATAGTCTGGACCAATGTTTTTTATTTCTTCCTGAGAGGACGAAGCTTAGCCCTGGTGCCTGCTAAGCCCCGCCCCCAATTTTGATTGGCCAGTGGCTTGCAGTTACCCCAGCAGCAGTGGCAATCGAGGGGGTGCAAACCATCAATAGTTCACCATAGGTGGTTTGGGTGCCATCGATGGTAACTATCGATGGACACCCCACCGATGGCCATCCCTACATTGCTGTGAGTGGTGGGTGAAGGCGCTGCTGCCACCAGTCTGTATAGTGTTGCTGAACATGTGTGCCTTACCCATTGACAGGGCCCCCTATGCAAAGCAATACAACTAGAACACCTCAAATAAAAAACAGGTTGGCAGAAGCGATTTCATCGTGGGCGAAGCTGAGGGCAACAGCTAGTTTTGTTATTTGTCTAATACACAGCAGTATTATAATAATAGTAATTTTATTTTTTTATAGCACTTTTCTTATATGCAATTACATGAAATAGTAGATATAGATGATCCAGACCAAATGCACTTTAAGTTTAATGTGCGAGATGAATGCACCTGGTCAGGGCCGTAACTAAGGGGTCTATTTACTAAGCAGTGTTAGGAGACAGAGTGAAAAGTAATAGGAGCTGATTGGCTGGCACCTTAACTGCCATCTCACAGACTGTGTTTGTAAAATGACAGTTGGGAGCTGATTGGCTGGCACCTTATCACTTTTCACTCTGTCTCCTAACACTGCTTAGTAAATAGACCACTAAGAGTGTGAGACCTGTGCCACCGCAGAGTGCACAAGGGCTCTGTGCCGCCCAGCGGCCCCTTGCCTGGAATGACACCCTGCAGTCAGGGCCTTTTGCGCAGTGCCGTCCGGAGATCCTGTGGATGCTTCACATGGGCACACTGCAATCTGTGCAGTTGAGCAGGTGGGCTTACCGGTGCAGTCAGCCCCACCTCTTTTGCACTCGGTTGGAGACGATTTTTATTTGCGGTCTGCACCTGAAAATAAAGATTCCCTATTGCCGCAATTCTTCCATGCGCAGGCAGGAGCCCTCCCCTGAAAAATCTGCAAAAGGTAGCCCATAGGTTACTATTGGCTAACACCATCTGAAGATGGTGTTAGTGGCTGGCACCAAGCTTCGGAATGCAAAGTAAATCTGGCAGCAGAGCAGCCCCTTAAAAACCTATGAGGGCTGCGTCTGCTGTCGGAAATGGAGGGACCGTGGCAGATATTGTTACATCTTGGGGATACTTAATATTTGCGTATACCAGCATGGAGGGGGGAATATGCTGCAAATATACTTTAATAATCGGACCACAGAAAACACCATCAGATACAGGTGAGATTACTCTTAATGCTATTATTAGCTTATTTGAGTGTTGATCTAGGGCCTGATTCAGAGATGTACACAAACCTGATGGCTTGTGTACAGCTCCGATGGTTGGTGGACTGCGTATGCACATAACCCTCTCGTACGCAGTGCCACCATGCCGCAGCATGATTGACCGTTTGGGGGCAGGGATGGGCTGGTGCTGCGTTTTGCGATTTACTAGCCTCACAAGCAGGCAGGAGGTGGCCATTCAGAGTAAGTTTAGGCTTAGATGGCCGATGGTTGCAATGTTGATCTGATCCTGTGTCTTCAAACACAGGCATCAGATCTGAGATGCAAGCAGGAGGTGTTTTTCCCTTCAAACGTTTCCTGCATGCATTAGCATATTTTTGCACAGCAACTGCATCCAAAAGCTTACAAGTGTGAATCAGGCCTCTAATACATTGATTTATCTACACACAACCAGGGGCGGATTAGGAGAGCGGGATACCTTACCCTGGGCCGCTTGACCATCGCGACCATCTTTTTGGCCGCTCGCATAAGCTGTTGGTGGTCACCCACAGCTATGCGAGCGACCAGGAGGCCGCTCCAATTTTGGGTAGGAGAGCCCTGATTCAGAGCAAGCGCTCTTGTCAGAGCGTCCGGCTCTGAATCAGGCTCTCTGTTCATTGGGCTGTGCAGTGGCAGAAGTGCAGTACAGCCACAGTCATACAGCCCTTACCTTCCTCACTGGTGGCTCCTCCTCACACTATAGTGTAGCAGAAGCATGCTGTGGCACTCGCTGCTACTCCTTGAAGGGGTTGGGTATGAAATCCCAATGGCTGAGTAGCCACTGGGTGAAATACCGATGCCAGAATTCCGATGCTAAGAGATCCCAACACTAACCCTAACCCTCCCCTCCCATTAACCCTACCCTAGTGGTGCCTAACCCTAACCTCCCTGGGGGGTACCTAACCCTAATCCTCCCCACGGAGGTGCCTAACCCTAACCCCCCCTTGCCGCACCCTAATCCTAACCCTCACATACTCCCCTCCCTGCAGCCTAACCCTCCCCGGGGGGTGCCTAGACCTAATTCCCTCTGGGGGTGCCTAATCCTAGCCCTCCCACCCCCCAGCAGCTAAAAGCTAAGACGGGCCTGATTAACTTCGTTTGGGAAGCCGTCTGTCGAGATTCCGGCATCAAGATTTAGTCAGGCATTGGTATTTCAACACCTGTCTTTAGTCCCATGTCGGGATTTAGACGCCGGGATTTAGACAGAGGGCCGTCTGTATATCAACTTCATCCCCCATGATGGCCACACATGCTGTCACTGTGGGTGGGAGCAGTGAGCAACAGTTAGATGAAAAAGCAAGCTGGTAAGTGTCGTGACCTTGTGGGGAGACTGCAGACTGGCAGCAGTGGCGGAACTCCCGGAGAAAATGGAGTCATTTTCCGCCGGGCACCAGCTCTGAAGGGGGCACCTGGCTCCATTGACACCCGGAGCTGCTGATGGGCGCTCCACCTCCAGTGGCGTAACTACGGAGGGTGCAGGGGGTGCAGTCACAAACCCTGCATCATAATGACATCACTCCCATAGTTCCGAGGAGCGGGCGCTGGGGACGAACGGCAGCAGGCACTGGAGCGGGGTTTAAGGTAAGTATTGTTTTTTATATGTGTGTGCGTGCGCACAGGGCACTACAGAGGGCTGTCAAAGTCAAATAATTGAACGTGATCGCTTGCAATTATTATCTGACGATCTAATCATCTATGGTCTGATGATGGGTTACAACGATGCTACTTTGCGTCGGCGCAATCTGATGCGCACAAATGCGAATCTACCACATACATATACACTGATGCACATAATGCACATACATAAACTTATATGCATACACAGAGACGCTCGTATGTGTATCCACATGCGTACACATAGACGCTCACATGCGTATTCACATTCATACATACATATGAACACTTCCTATTTCAACACACAGACGCACATGTGCAAGATGGTCCCACACATTATAGTTAATAACCAGAGTTATTAGAGGTATTTTTAGCTAATAATTATGATGTAATATGTGCTTAAACGAGATCTAAGGTTTAGAATACAGTGGACATGTCATGTTTGGTATCATACTAAATCCCTGTTTATTTGCAGACATCCATTTCTATTGGCGAAGGATTCTCATCTTGCGTTTGCTAGTTATGGATTATAAGGAGTTATTGGTTAGAATGCTATTCTCTGTATGCCATGTTTTTAGCCAGTTTAAACTAGTTCTTCAGAGGGAAGTTACACAAAGAAGCTGTTGGAAAACCGAGCCATACCTGTGACGACACCATATGAACTGACCAATGACCAGATCATCCAGAAGCAAGAACCAATGGAAACTTGTCAACTAGTCCATTTGTTAACTCTGAACTCTGTAAGGCAGGGGTCTTCAAACTTGGCCCTCCAGATGCTGTGGAACTACACATCCCAGCATGCACTGCACATAGTTTTAGCATGCTTTTATATCAAAAAGGTGGCAGTGCATGCTGGGATGTGTAGTTCCACAGCAGCTGGAGGGCCAAGTTTGAATACCCCTGCTGTAAGGTATATAGGCTGTATCCCGATCCCAGTGTTCAGACATCCTCTTTGATGATCACAGGCTTCTGGATTGATGACTGTATGCTGGGACCAGTGTGCATGCATATGTATCGGCTTGTACTTTATTATTTCTTTTTACTCTAATTGTTAATTAATTAATTGTTACTTTTTCTTTACATAAATAACTTTTTGTGCTTTGTAACCACACGATTGGACTGGAAAGCAATTCTTTCTTAAGCGACTTGCAGCGTTAAATAGTGACTAGCGACTATTAGGAATCAATAGATGGGGCTCGGCCTTGAGGTCACGCTAACGGAAATTACTCAAAGCGACGACCGGATTTCGACTACTCATCAAAGGGTGGACGCGTCACATACTGGTAAGAACTCAATGTGTTTTGGATCTGTTTTGTACTCAGTGTTGTGAAATCGAATATCCATTCTTTGGGTGATCTAAGGAGCGCTGATTAGAATCCAGGGACACGAGAGAAAAAGTCTGTTTCTTTTATTGTCACATTTGCGCTGCAATAGGCGATTCGCAAATAGCATATGCGTCTTCCCTGTATTACTGACGTATGTTTAAACAATCGTTGTAATAGATAGTCTTGTATCACTTGTTAAAATCCTCTGAATAGGTATTGCCACTAGGGAAAGCATTTTTCTGTGCAGAAAACAAAGGTATATGAATGTGAACGTATGCTTGTGATGTGATAAAGGAAAAACGGAAAAAGTTTTTAGATTGTTGAACTGTTGGTAATAGACAGGGCCGGCTAAGGTGTCCAAGAGGCGGACAGGGCAAGCTGAAGCAGTATACATAGCAGGTATAACTGAGCGAGAAAATGAAAGCGCTTTTCTCGGCCGAACCCCCAATAGCAATCTCAGGGCCTGATTCAGAGCCACTCGTAAGCGGCCGCTCGTTCGCTCCAAGCGATGTTCGCACAACTGCGCATGTGTACGGCTCGTAATACGCATGCGCGAACCAGTCAGTGCGGTCGAAATTCATGTGCTCGCAAAATAGCGAATGCCTGCTAATTTGAGTGACAGGATGAGGCGTTTGTGGGTGGTAACAGGGGAAGGTGCTTGAAAACGGGGAGTGGTGATCCGAACGCAGGCATGCCAAAAGGTCAAAACGGGCGTTTTAAGGGTGTGCATAATTAACAAAGCAGCATCATCGACCACGTCACTTGGTTGTTTCTTAGCCTGAACTGCTCGCATGATTGCGGTAGGAAAATCCAACCACAAGCACTGCGAGCAGTTCATACACCTTTCGATGTACTCGATTAATCAAATAAATAGCGGAGATGACGTAGGATGCGAGCGGCCAGGGGGCATTTTTTACAAAAAAACGACCGCATGTTTTGTTCGCTCGTTCAGACATAGAGGCGTCAACAGACCGCAAAGAGCGAATGGTCAATTTAAATAGCCAGCCCCTTTATCTGGACGAGCAAGCGCAAATAGCGTCCGGCTCTGAATCAGGCCCTCAATGTCCATTGATAAGTTGTAGTGTCTCTGGGCAATGTGATTTAACCGCATGGTAGTGGAAACCGTGATTGTGACTTGGGGGTCGTGGGAGGAAATCACTGGCAAGGCTAGGTATTGAAATACTTAGATTCTACCAGTAGAAAGTAACTCAAATTAGTTAGCGGTAGACGAAGCTTGGTATAATTAGCCTGGAAAGCAGGAGTATAGTATAGGCTAGATTCTGTTTCCTCATTTGTGCAAAACTGACAAAACACGCTTAGAGGTCGTTTATGCACGGTGGGTAGAAGTACGTGGACGCAGCTTGTTGTAATTCGTCCACCGGTCAAAATCTCTAGTGAAAGTAGCCAAAGGATTGTCCCAGATGGATGCTAAGCAGTCGCTACAGATGGTCGATGAGGTGCTGCTTATGAATGGGCCGACCGAGTCGGCAAGGTATATAATGAATGTGAAGTATGGCGAGTACGCTACTAGATACTGCGACATATGGGTCAAAATGACCAAAGGATGTGTGAAACCCTTTCCTAAAGTTGGTAATTTCGATTTGGAGGTATTGAATAATGTTAGAAATAACATAAGTTTAGTCAAATCTTTGAAGAAAAGAGTAAAGTACAATGATTGTTTAAAGTTATGGCAGCACGATCGAAACACGTGGCATAGTGGTGTATGTGAGTCGCAAAACAGCGTACTCACACCTCAAAGCAAGACGCCACCCACGCTGCAAGGTAGCGTCACTGTGCATAAAGAAGATAGCGCATTGCGCACCTCCGCCGCCTTATGTGTCAACAGGTGAAAGTACAGCCGATACCAAAAATAAAAATAAAAAATATAACAAGTAACTTATATCCTGTTTTAAGGCATTTTCTAAGGTAATGTTCCTGAAGAAGATAATGAACCCACTGTAAATTCAGCCATTGCCTGTGTTATTAACATGCAAGAAGTACCACGCAAGTAAGGAAGGGGAGTGGTCCCCCCAGCAGGGGCAGCAGCTGAAATTGGTGAGATGAGTGTAAAAAGTAATGGTTAACATTTTCGATATATAAGTAATTATAAGTGTGTGCAAGCCTTAGTCATTTTACAATGTGGAAAGATCAGGTGTCCTTGTTTACAGTAAATATTGAGATTGGGATATGTTAATAAGAACAGGCTTTTCTTTGGTCTACTTGGAGGGTAAAGGTGCCCACACATATAGCGACATTTTACACGATTTGGCCGATTTCGACGAATCGTGACGACGAATCGGGTAAAAAAAGTACAAATCGTGAGTTTATACTCATGAGCACGATGCCGATGCGCGTCCCCGCTCGTCGTACATCGCATCTTTTGATCTCCCGTCCTGTAGGGCAGTTTAGCCAACCATGAACACGATGGAAGCCGATCGTGAGGTTTTTTTTCCTCATGATGAATCGTACGATTCATCACACAATGCGGAATTTAACTGACAGAAGCCTGGACACACCCCATCGCCATCTTGTACAGCATCGTGTATGGAGCAAGACAGTCGCACTTTGGGAGCCTGCACACTGAAGTGTTTTTTTGGACAAGTTTTGGTGAGTATTGGTTTTATACAACCACACTGACCACCAATATGTGCTCCCCCCTGCCCACCAATGTGTGCCCCCAGGTAATAAATGCATGATCCAGCCACCGCCCACCGTATTGAGGCGGGCGGTGGCTGGGTCATGCATTAAGCTCCCACTGCCCACCAATGTGTGCCCCCAGGTAATAAATGCATGACCCAGCCACCACCCGCCGTATTGAGGCGGGCGGTGGCTGGGTCATGCATTAAGCTCCCACTGCCCTGTGTAATACATCCAAAAAATAAATAAATAAACATGTATTTTACAAAAAAATCACCATACATTACATTTAAAAACACACATTATTTAAAGCTGGAGGTCTTCTACCTTTCGGTCTCCAGCTGTTGTGGAACTACAGATCCCAGGATGACCTGCCACCCACCTTTGAAACTGTTTTTAGGGCATCCTGGGATCTGTAGTTCTACCACAATGACAGACCCAAAGGTGGAAAACCCATACTGTCAAACAAAGAAAAACATTATATTACCAAGCAATAAACACATAACATACCTGTAAAAGAAAACATGATTAAAATACCATAACAAACCTTTAAAAACCTGTAAAAAAAGAAAATATTAAAACATTAAAAATGTGAACTATAACAACATTACATTTAACAAAACTATATACACAAATATTTAAATGTCCTTTTTTTTCTTATTCATAGATAATGTCCATGGATTCTGAACGTAAATTCGTTACAGGATTCATTGAAATCCTGCACTCAAAAGACTGTCTGTGGAAGATCAGTTCTCGGAAGTACCACAATAAGTCGCACAAGTTGGCCGCACTCGAGGAACTGTTGGTGTATATGAAAAAATACATATCTGATGCAGACCTGAAAACTATACGGCAAAAGATTCAAAATCTCAGGACAGTGTACATCAAAGAAAAAAAGAAGGTGGATGACTCCAAAAAATCAGGAGCGGCTACAGATGAAATATATACTCCTGCGCTGTGGTACTACCAAATGATGTCATTCATCAGTGAACAAGAGCCTCAAAGGGAATCAATCACCTTGATGTCTGAGCGTGAGGGAGATGAGGAGGTTGCAGAAGTCTTGGTAAGTAGTGACACAGTTTAAACCAAAATCCTTAATGTTTTTGTTGTTAAATCCCAAATGTCCAATTTAGTCAGTAGTTCACAGACAGTCCTCCTGCCATGGTACAGCACCTGGTCCTTTGAAATAGGTCATGTACTCCTCCCTCACTTCTTTGGCACGTGCGGTGGATGTTGTTGTAGTTGGTGGTGCAGACACAGATGTCAAATGTTCAATGTCCTCCAGGGGTCCTACATCTTCTGGTCTAGCTGGGACTGGTCCTCATTGAGTAGATTTTCTTCGCAGAAAGTTGTGCAGCACACAGCATGCCATCACGACCCAGTCTATCTTCTCCACATGTAAATTGATGGTGGTGTGGAAAATGCGGAAGCGGTTGCTCATTATTCCAAACGCATTTTCCACAATGCGCCGTGCCCGGGATAGATGGTAGTTGTAGATCCTTTTCTCTCTGGTCAGGCCCCTGTGTGCAAATGGCTTCATCACATGTTCATGTAATGCAAAAGCCTCGTCTGCAACGAAAACGTAATTTAGGCCGTGCTTTGTCTGGTCCAATGAGGGCAAGATGAGGGTTTTGTTGGCGAGTCTCTGGTAGAAAGCCGTCTTTTTGAAGGACCCACCATCCGAAGCACGCCCATTCTTGCCGACATCCACAAACAGAAATTCGTAGTTGGCATTCACCACTGCCACGAGAACGATGCTGAAGAAACCTTTGTAGTTGTAGTAATATGATCCGGTGTTGGCAGGTGGGTTGATGCGTATGTGTTTCTTCCGCAGTTAGGGAAATTCCAACGTTGTTCAAAATCTTCCGCGATGCTGGTCCACTCCTCCACGGTGTTAGGAAACTGTAAAAATAGTAAAAAAGATGTTAAAACATGACTATAATATTTTTTAGATCTTTTTTCCCTATATAGACTCCCACCCAAGACCCTGATTTAACATCCACACCGGACCTCAGTCTGCTCGGTGGCGACAGTAATCCGGAGAATAGCACACAAGTGGAAACTCCACTTCCACCTGGACCCTCATCTTCTCAACAACCCCCAAAAAAGAAAAAAAAACAAGGCAGAAAGGAGAATTTTACAGAACGTGAGGACCATTTTTTACAAAACGCAGAACGGCTGCTGCAGAAACCCCCAGATGCAATAGATGATTTCACAGCTCATGTGAACAGCACATTGAGAAATCTGAATGCAGATATCCAAAGAAATTTTTTAAGGTTAAACTACGACCTCTTGAGTCGCTGTATGAGCAAAAATATCTCAAATTCTACATACATTGCAGATCCAATGCTATTTTCCCCTGCCCCAAATAGGTATGTCCGCCCCCCCCCTGCCCAGTTAGATATTACTCCCCCACCAAGCACCCAAGCACCAGCACCACCTTGTATAATGCTATGCTGGATGCAGCAGATGAGTCACCCCAATATACAGAGATGTAAATTTTTTCTTGATTTTAATGTCACCAAATTTTATGAATTCTAATAGGTGCTTGCTGCATGGGATAGGGTGGTGATGACGCCATTTGGACAAGGTCACTACGCACATGGCACAAGTACACATTGCTGGAAGCCGCGGCCACAATGTGTACTTGTGCCATGTGTGTATTGGCCTGTTCAAACTGGCGTCTGACCCACCCTATCACATACAGCCAGCTACCTATTAGGATTCATAAAATTTGGTGATATTTAATTTGGTTGTTTTTTTGTCTTGCTTTTAATGTCACCAAATTTTATGAATTCTAATAGGTGCTTGCTGCATGGGATAGGGTGGTGATGACGCCATTTGGACAAGGTCACTACACACATGGAAGAAGTACACATTGCTGGAAGCCGGGGCCATAATATATACTTGTGCCATATGTGTATTGGCCTGTTCAAACTGGCGTCTGACCCACCCTATCACATACAGCCGGCTACCTATTGGGA
Organism: Taudactylus pleione; assembly: GCA_031769625.1. Classification (NCBI taxonomy): domain Eukaryota; kingdom Metazoa; phylum Chordata; class Amphibia; order Anura; family Myobatrachidae; genus Taudactylus; species Taudactylus pleione. The sequence goes on along the minus strand of JAUIMM010000213.1, from coordinate 12,071,943 downwards.
TTCATAAAATTTGGTGATAATGCTCTTTTGCAAAGTTGTTATAAACAAAGTATTTTGCACAGTTTAGTGCACACTTTCAGTTGCCTGCAGGTCAGTGCACATTGTACTAAATGAAGGATATTTTTTTCTTTGTTTTAGAAAAAAAAAAAATAAATTTTCTTTACACAAGAAAACAAAGTGTGGTGTTTTTTTTTTAACTTACCTTGCAATAATGGTACTGTAGCACTTTTACGATGGCTTTGCAGGTCTCCGGAATGATGACGCCCAAGGACTGAGGTGAGATGAGTGTCCAAAACTTCAGGTCTTCCAGTGACCTTCCTGTAGCCAGGTACCTTAGGGCAGGGTCGGACTGGCCCACAGGGGCACAAGGGAAACCCCCGGTGGGCCCCACTGCCCAAGGGCCCACCCCCTCCTCTAGAGATCAGGTTCCAGACTGTGCACTTGAATTATACATGCAGTATGTTACATTATACTGCACAGTACTATGGTGTATATTCAACAAGGCATTGTTATTAATCTATTATATATTGTATGCACTAGCAGTATATACTAAATATATATTTTAAGGGGCCCAGATCATACACTCTGTAATGGTTAGCTAAGCCTCTGCGGAGGCTGGCCACACCCCTTCTGGATGCTGGCCACACCCCTAAATATGGGCCCCTATCACTTCATTACCCGGTGGGCCCTTCATGCTCCTGTCTGACGCTGCCTTAGGGTAGCCACCAGTCTGTCTTCAGCAGGGATTGCCCTCCGCCACCTTGTGTCCTGTCTCTTGATGTGGGGGGTCACCAGATGCAGCAATTCTTGGAAGCTGGCGTCATCCATGCGCAGGTAGTTCCGATAGTCGTCCCGGTTGTTCTCCTTGATCTCCATCAGCAGGGACATGTGAGAGCGGGTATCCCTTTGTAGCAGCCACTCCTTGGTCCAGCATGCTCTCGTCCTTCTTCGCTGGGCCCTCTTCCTAATCTCCCGGACCCCAGCTTCAGCGACCAACACTCTATACAGATAGGGATGCATCAGTACAGAATTCAGGAACAGGATAGAATGCAGGTAGGTAGCACACACTTGCAGGTAGAATAAACTGTATAAGGCAAGCCAAATACAAAGAGCACAGTAGCAATGTACAGGATTCAGCAGGAATACACCTAGCCTCATCTAGTAGTAGAGCAGAATGTACACAGAGTTTAAAGGGTTCCTGCTGTTTATACTCCCTAGATAGCCCCTCCCATTGTTATGGCTATTTACATTTCCCACCAATAGTCAAGAACCTGTTTTATTTATTTTTTCAACTCACGATTTGTTATGGCCAATCTCACGATGCGTACGATCCGATAGATCGTGAGATCGTAAGACAGATTGGGTGTCTTTTTTCCAAAATCGTGATCACGACGGCAAGGGAGCTCCCGTGAAAGTTCATGAGGAAATTGGCCATAAAATCGTATCGTGAGCACATCGGTATGTGTGTGGGCACCTTAAGACAATAGATTAATTTGTTGTTCCAAGAGGTTCACTTTGATCAAGTCACACTTGGTTAAATAGATCTTTTTATAATGTCTTGGCTGCATTGCCATGAGGCCCCACCATCCCATTCAAAACAACACAAATCACCCAACGCACACATGCACATACATGTACAAATAATAATTTTCTCTGATAGACTGCTTTCCACAATCGGGACCTCATTCAGAGTCGGTCGTTGCGGCCGCACGGTCGTACGCATACGATGTTTTTCTTTCTGCGCCTGCGCACGGCTAGCAGTGCGCATGTGCATACAAGCTCTACCGATCAAAAATACTGTCGGTCGTAGGGCTTCCGACACGGAAGTGGATTGCTAAAGTTGATTGACAGGAAAGACCGTTTGTGGGAGTATATGGGGGTGGTGGTTTGGAAACTGAGGTGTTCTTCAGCGTTTCCAGGCGTTTTAGGGGAGTGCATAAATTACCTGCTTCGTACGACCAAGAATTGCGGATGCATGCAAATGTCACTCTACGAACAGGCTGATCGTCCAGGCTAAGGTAGGCAAGAAGCGTCCGTAAGCCACAACAGTACAATCGTTAATCTGATGTTACCTGCGATGTTTCGATTTGGAACCACACAAACCAAGCAGCTAAGATTGCTGAATTGTAACTATTAACACTGCTAATTACCTTGTAACTCATTTCACTTGCGTGTGCATTAGGGAATTCGTAACACAAATGTTTCTTTGTGCTTTTTAAACAGTTTTTGGATAAAACAGTTTTTGGATAAAACAGTTTTTAAAACATCTAGCATTGTGTTTTGCGTAGCAGCCTTTTCAGATACCACACTTTTTAAACCTTGTATACATTGATATAGTTAAAGATAGACATTTTTGTTATAAAATTTTTTTATTATTTTTAAATTTGCCTTTCATCACAATGTAAATTATAATTGTTTCGGCAACATTTGCATATAATTATTATTTTTTTTAATAAAAAAAAATAATTTTTTTTAGAACAAAAAAAAAGAGCTTGAGGCATTGGTGACAAGAAATATGGGGACTGGACAACAGGTGAGGGAGGAGATATCCAGGGCTACTTGCGTCGTTTGGGCCGGCTCGGACGAAGAGGTAAGCTACGGTCAGCCGACTGGCATGTAACACGCCGACTGGCCTGGCCAGAGGTAGATGGGATTTCCTCTGGCCTAGGCATAGGGCTCTCCATACTTGCGGGGGTGGATGTTGGGCTGCCAGAGGTGGTGGTCCTGGGAGGAAGGGAGTCTCGCTCCATCATGGCAGGTGGGTTGGCCTGCTCCTGGGTATTGGCCAAATGATCTAGGGCCCCAGCAATGGTCTCCAGGGCCACCGCCACCCTCACCACAGTGGTCTCCATCCTCAGAAGCATACATCTGTTCTCCTGAGTTTGGGAGACCAACCTGGTGAGGAGAGGCACTGCTGGGTCTGATGGTTGCCCTTTTAACATTTTTTAAGGGAAATATGACCAGTTCTTGTGTTGTGCAAAAAATGTGATTTGCACTTACCTGGCTCAGTTGGCCTCTGCTCGCCATGCTCCTCGCTTGACATTCTACTAACCTGTGAGAGAGCATGAAGAATACTGCTTGTGCAGACTTTTTTATAGATGTGATCGCATCCCTGGATTGGTTACCCGTGCATCCTTATTTCCCTAACTACAATTGCACACCTTTCCTGCATTCCGTAATTACTGCATGGGGTGTGCTAGATGTGATCGCATCCCTGGATTGGTCACCCGTGCATCCTTATTTCCCTAACTACAAATGCACACCTTTCCTGCATTCCGTAATTACTGCGTGGGTTGTGCTAGATGTGAGCGCATCCCTGGATTGGTTACCCGTGCATCCTTATTTCCCTAACTACAATTGCACACCTTTCCTGCATTTTGTTATTACTGCGTGGGTTGTACTAGATGTGAGCGCATCCCTGGATTGGTTACCCGTGCATCCTTATTTCCCTAACTACAAATGCACACCTTTCCTGCATTCCGTAATTACTGCATGAGTTGTGCTAGATGTGAGCGCATCCCTGGATTGGTTACCCGTGCATCCTTATTTTCCTAACTACAAATGCACACCTTTCCTTCATTCCGTAATTACTGCGTGGGTTGTGCTAGATGTGAGCGCATCCCTGGATTGGTTACCCGTGCATCCTTATTTCCCTAACTACAAATGCACACCTTTCCTGCATGTTTCAATAATTGGGGTTTGGTTTCTTTATTTAAGGCAAAGCCAAATGTTCCCTTACTTGTGGGTTGTAGTTGGAGTGTTTGGTGCAGGAGGTGTTTGATAGTACTTAAATTGTTTGAAGTTGTTTGAGAGGTTCTTGTATGAGTTGTTTGAGAGGTGCTTGTGTGTGTTGTTTGTGAGGTGCTTGTGTGTGTTGTTTGAGAGGTGCTTGTGTGTTGTTTGAGAGGTTCTTGTGTGAGTTGTTTGAGAGGTGCTTGTGTGTGTTGTTTGTGAGGTGCTTGTGTGTGTTGTTTGTGAGGTACTTGTGTGTGTTGTTTGAGTTGTTTGAGAGGTGCTTGTGTGAGTTGTTTGAGAGGTGCTTGTGTGTGTTTGTTTTTTTTATTATTATTATTTTATTTTTTTAGTTCTTTTTTTGGGTTGTTTTGTTTTTTGTTCCTTTCTTTTTGGTGGCTGTTTTGTATGTTCCTTTATTTTGGGTGGGGTTTTTTTGTTTAATTTTTTGTTATTGTTTTTTTTTGGGTTCCTTTATTTTTGGTGGTTGTTTTTTGTGTTACTTTATTTTGGGTGGCGTTTTTTTTGGTTACTTTCTTTTGGGTGGTGGTTTTTTTTTTTTTCATTTGTTTTGGTGGTGGTGGTTTTAGTGTTCCTTTATTTTGGTTTATTTTTTGAGTGTTTTGTTTTTGGTGGTGGTTTTTGTTTGTCAAATTTGATTGGTTCGGACTTTTAACAAACCCCGTTAATTGTTGTGCTTGAGCCGGTTACTTTTTCGGTTTGGGTGGCCGGGCTTTTATCTTCTTCAAAAATCCACCGTTATTCAAATAATCAAGTAAGTGTGCCAGCCTACTGCATTTATTTTTTTTTGGTTTTTGGATCAACAATCCTAAAAAATTTAGATTTTTTGTTACTAATTTTTTTTTTTAAATTTATTAAAGGTGTTTAACACTCCATTTGGGACTTGAATCAGGTAAGTGTCTATTTATTCAAACCTACACTTTTTTTATTTTTTTTTATTTACTTTTAATATTGTTTAGTGATCTATTTTTAAAATGTAAATTTGTACATTTAACAACAATTCATATTGGCGATTTAAAAAAATAAGCATGGCTTTAACAATAATAGTAGTAATATTGGTTTGACCTCAAAAAATCTAATTATTTTTTTTATTCCCTCTAATTTTAAAAACATACAACAAATACACATGTAGTGATTTCCGAAGATGGCACTGCCCGACCCTGTAAGAATATGCACCATTATTATAAAGCTATGTATTTTTGCACAAATAATCTAAAAACACTCTAGAACCAATTTAAAATATAAATTTAACTTTACAGAGCGATGTTGGACAGCTAATAGTGGCCATGTTGACCCCCACCAACCTTCCTCAGCCTCTTCCTGGGCATAGGCATAGGAGGCGTGCAAGGGCCAAGATATATAGGATACGTGTCATCCGTTTTGGAATGCCTGATGATGTGGTTGTAACCACTTATCACCTGCCTCCAAATATTATCCTAGACACTCTTTCAATAATAAAGAATGATCCAGAAAGTCAGATTAACATTCCTACAGCAATCTCACCACTTACACAGTTGTTGGCGGTGTTACATTTCTGCGCCTCAGGGTCCTTCCAAACCACTGTGGGGCTGGTGGGTGGCCTCTCCCAGCCCTCATTTTCACAGATCCTGAGGCGTGTGCTAGATGCATTTTTCAATCATCTAGCACATTTTATTAGTATGCCTTTGGATACGGAAGCCCTTGATGTGGTAAAGCAGAAGTTTTTTGAAATTGCAGGCTTTCCACACGTCATAGGGGTAGTGGATGGCACTCACATAGCACTTCAGCCCCCTGCTTGCAGGGAACAAATATATAGGAACCGAAAACATTACCATTCCCTAAATGTAAAGGTGCTATGTGATGCCTCCCTCCAGATCCTCTCCCTGAATGCCAAATTCCCAGGCTGCAGCCATGATGCGTACGTGATCCGGCATTTAGGGATTTGGCCAAAATTAAGCACACTGTAAGCTGGTGACGCATGGATTCTTGGTAAGTAAAAATCCAATATGTATTTCTAGTAATAGTGTAAACAGGTTCTCATGGTAAATGTATGTATCTTTTGGTGTCCCATTTCCATTAGGTGACAGTGGATATCCTTGCACGCCCTGGCTGCTGACTCCTTATTTGACTCCCACACAAGGGCCCTAAACTCACTATAATGCCGCGTTTACTGCCACCAGGCAGGTGGTGGAGCGCTGTATTGGCCTTTTAAAGGGCCGGTTCCGGTGTCTCCATCACTCTGGTGGTGCACTCATGTACTCGCCGGATATGGTTTCTCGCATTGTGGTCCTGTGTGGGATTTTACACAACATTGCAATAAGGAGTCGAGTACCCATGCAACCAGAGGAGGCCTTGCCAGAGGATGGCTCCCCAGAGGAAGGTGTTGTGAGGCTGTCAGGGGGGCCAGATGCGATGATGTTGTTTCACATTTTTTTAGGTAAGCATATTTACATTTAAAAAAAACAAAAAACACTTTTGCAAATGTATTTTAATGTGTACCTTTTTCTTTTGTTTTCTTTTCCTACCAACCAAATCACAACACTTTCCCAAACCTGCAAAAAAAATGGAACCCATTGGCAATACCCTGTATGTTTTTGGACAACTAACACATTTTGCACGGATATCCCCTAACATGTTTAGTTAATTTGCCTTCTGTTTTAGTAATTTGTATGTTTCCCATTCAAAAATCTGTTTGTTTTTTACTATAGTTGTTTATGTTTGACTAAGCCAGATGTTTTATTTGCCCAAACCATGAGGACATTTGTTATGTGTGAATGTGTTATGAAATTATTTTTACCAGTAAAAGCCTGTTGGCAACATGTTTGTTATTTAATAAATGTTTTCAATTAAATACAAATGTTTTTTGTTTGTTTCAAAAAATTAAAGCCATTTTGAGGTGGATAATGTATGCCAACCCATAATTAAAAAATATACAACATTACTGCAAATGTTCTTAAGGTTTACTAATACATTTTTGAAGTTCTTACACTATGGAAAGGCACCCACCTTTTTAAATTTTTACATACAGAATTACATCCTTTAATGTGTGGCAAAAAAGAGGACAAATGTTTGAAATACAAAAACTTTTTTATTTTTTTGTGTCTGAAAAATGAAAAAATATGAAAAAAAAAAACTAAACTTCCTCCAAACGCCCCACTATTCTTTGTAGGCAGCAGTAGGCCTACATTAAATCGCCCGGGGTCTATCTCAGCTCCTCCCAAATTTCCCTCAGGATGTCGGTTACATCTGTGGAAAATATTAAAATTTTGAGGATTAAATACTTCATTAAAATTACAAACATTTGAACATTACACATTATTCAATGTACCAAAAAGTGTTTAAACACAATGATGTTATGGTGTTTGAAAGTATCAGCCACACAACATTATTAATAGGTTTTTACTTTTATGTTGTTAAAGTAATTGGAAACCCTAACTTTGTGGCATAAGCCAAAAACCACTATGATGATGTTACAAATAATGGGAGGTGTATTCTTAAGTCATGATGGCCATATCCTTAAAACACAATGCACGTATTCACTTCTAGAATGTTGTTGATAAACCAAAAATACAATGTGTTTGTTTGCTATGGAAAACAATACATTGCCTAAGTACATTAGTACATTTTAAACACAGTGTACACAACATCAACAAGGATAGTCTGGTTCCTAGCACCTTGCCAAGTTTGGTGACATGTTTTTTTACATTGTAAAATACTAATCCTAATGTAATCATTATTTCCTAAACATACAAAACATTTTTAAAAAACCACTAAACCTATATTTTTGTGGTCCACAATAAAGAAAGGCCCAGCCACAAAACCTAAGGTCGTAATTCTGAAAAACAGCATTACTGCACAATGATTTGAAACCCCATACAGCAAATTTTTAAACCAACAAAATAAGCTCAGAAAGTTGTACAAATACATAGATAACAACAACACCCAAAAAAAAAAAAATTAAAATAAAACATACCCTCAGAGTGGTCGGACACAGCAACAGATGTTGGCGAAGATCCTTCGGGTGAGGGAGAATATTCGGGAGTGGGGGGAATGGTTGAAGGGGAAATGGAGCAGGAAAGATCCAAGGGAGGGGAGATTTAAGACATTTGGGATGAGTGGGCAGGGGAGGGAGGAATATTTGGGGAGGATTGGAAGAGGGAGGGAGGGTTACTGGGGGAGTATGGTGGTGGGGAGGGAGGGCTGGGTTGAGGAGATGCAGGTGAGGGCTGCTGGTTGGTAGCTTGTCTTTGCCTTCTGCGTGCCCTTCTCTGTCTCCGCTGTGCTTCTAAAATGTAAACATAAAATCCAAAAATTTAAATTTTTTAGAATTTCGGCTACACAATACAAGTACACTTTACACAATAGGGACAACATACAGGAGGGATTTTTAACATTGACTAAAATAATTGGCAAAGGAACATACATTTTTAACAGTCCACTAATTATTACTTTTAAACAAACGCATACTTACGTCTGCGTATTTGCGCCCGCAAATTCATGAGGAGCGCAGGCGACCGGCAGCACAGGTCTGACCAGCGCCTCTCTAATTGGGCAATATTGCGCCTATACCCTGCTGATCGGAGGGCTCGCCTTACCTCCGCATAGGCCGTCCGCTTTATGCGGTTCGAAATGGGTGGCACAGCATTGGTAATCCGCCTGTCCAGGATGTTTACCAGGACTAGCAACTCTCTCCTGGTAAAGGCTGCGGCTCTCATGATGGCAATGGGCGATTTTACCCAAAACATGAAATATGCATATGATTGGCTAAAATATTTACACTTTCCTAAAAAAAAACACTATTGGCCAATCCTTTAATCATGTGTCCCGAAAAATAAGGTCACATTTGATTGGCTACAACACGCAGTGTGCAATTGCAAACATAAGAGTGCAAATGATCCTAACGCAAAATGCACATGCATTTATAAAGTTAACACAATTAGCAAATGTACTTTCACAGTTAATAAACCTTACTTTGTTTTTCAAATTGTGTGAAAAAAAAACCGGAGAAAACAAATACGAAATGAACAATAAAGTTTATTGACAGATGAAAAAAAACTCGTTTTAAAGAACAGCAAGAGTTAAACACTTAATTAGATAATTGAGAACAAGCTAATAACAAGCTGATCGATAGTCCATGTAAACATGACATGTGACCATCAAAACAGCACATACGGCCGCAAACATCAGAACATAATTAGCATACAGCGACTGACAGCGCCTGACTACGATTGACTCGTTCGTTCATTCAGATCAGTCGGTAGCTAGAGGAGGTGCCGTGCTAACGAATGGGCGTCACTTTGTTTACGATCGCCATGCCGTACGATCGGATTTTGCGGTCGTTGGTCGTACGACTGTGCGGCCGCAACGACCGACTCTGTATGAGGTCCTCTATCTCTAGACCAGAAGTCGGGCCAGAAGTGCAGGTGAATAATCAATATTCCCTTAATATATACATACAGTATATAATATATCCCCCCCTACACACACGCGTGTAAACATTACACATATACAACCACGGTATATCATTCCATTTCACCCTGCAGCATATCTGCAGTGAAATGTGTGCATTAAGGCCACATAATACCCATTGGCACATGAGAGAATTCATAATTAATTGCAACAAACCCAAAAAAGAATAATCATTTTTTTTTCTTATAAATAATAATTCTTTATATATATTTTAAGCCAATGAATATAAAATTAGAAATTCATTTAGTGACGGTAAAAGGATTTTTCCTATTGCAGGTGTTTTCCAATGTGTTGTGTTCTGAGAATGTCACAAGTATTACAATTGCCAAATTTTATGATGTTTGTTATGAATAATCATGATTTATACAGGAGCTAGAATTCAGCACAAATATGAATTATGATTTGCATTTATTACTCTCCGTTGTTCTCAAGATTACATTGTCTTTCTTTAATTGATTTAAACTAGATAGAGACACTACATTACAGTGTATACATTCTAACCAATAATTTCCTATATTCCATAACCATGATCGAACGCAAGATGCGACTCCCTCGCTGATAGATTCAGATATCTGGAAATAAACAGTGTCAGTTTAGTACCAAACATGCCATGTCTATCATGTTGTATCATGTTGTATACCATATCAAATACATACATTTTACATAATTAATAACTTTAATATAAACCATAATATGCAGGAATCTTTTATGAGTGCGTGTATATTTATGATTATATGTAAGTATGCGTTGTGTGTCTGCATGCAGCGTAAATGTGTGCTGTGTGCAGGGTTTGTGTTACAGCGCAAAACATGTGCTGTGTGTGTTTCTATTTATAATTGCAACTGTACATATATGTGTGCATGCATTGTGGATACCCATGTGATCGTTTAAGTGTATATATACATATATATATACCAATATATTCATTATATATACATACATAACTTCAAACAGTAATATTACTTCTGTCTGAACTAAAATAATGACAGACAATGGCGTTTGTCCTGTTCACAGGTGGAGCAAGCTTTGGCAAGAGGTCTGATAACTTTAACAAAAGGCTTTCCTATGTTTATTCAGAACACAATTGTCAGTCCCTCTTAACCACATCAGCATGGAACACAAGGCCTACAATTTCTAACGATAGCTAAATGTCTGACAATTGTTTCTAAATCCACATTCAGAACAATCTCTCTCTGAGCATATCAGTGTCTGTGTTATACTTCAATTGTCACAGACACACTGTATCTGTATGCGGAGCAAACACTCACAGTATCTTTGTGTATTCTTAATTATTTGTCACAAACATGTCCACAAGACTCGTCTGTCATCACTGAATATATGAAGTCTTTAAAAATATATTTCTATATTTGTATCCGTGCGCATTTATTATATATATTTTTAACAGTGTGCCGTAACACGGCAGATGTACACAATGCTAAAATAGCGCCGTACACAATGATATTATACTGACTACGCTAGATGGCGTCATGCAGACAACGCAAACATGGCGTCTTCAGATATTAATTTTACAATTTAGATCTCAGCCAACCATCCAGCTCCGACAGTCCACCCTTTGATAGCAAACAATACGCTATCACACTCTGGTCTTAAAGTTTATTCAGTCATACACTAAGAAATATTATGTAAAGTTATGTTATGGGATGGCACAATGTGGTCATTAAACCATAAATAATGTGTCTCTGGGAGGGACATAAATCTACCCTTAAATGCACACTGCGGATCTTGGAAGATCATGGAAATGATGTGGTGATGCATCTATCCTATAAAGGAAGTCTTGAAGGGGATAGAGACTTACATTATTTAGGATGTTTAAAATAACATTTACTAATACATTTTATGCATGGCTAAATCTAAACATCATCTGATGTAACATTCTAGTTCAGGGTTGTAATGGAGTTCTTCATTTACCTTAGTACTCATGTTAATACTACTAACCACCATCATAATTTCATTCTATCGGTTTACTCTAGCATTATATTTTCCACACTTCAACACAGCAGGAACACATCTGACACATAAGCCAATTACTAAGATGACAACCAATATGAGGATCAGGAGTTTACCTATACTAGCAACCATTTCCTGGACCCACTCTCTGAGACCAGATAACCATTTTGCAGGGTTCAACTATGAGAACCACTCTTCTACCTTTTCCTCTACTTCAGCCACTGAAGCATTATGGTTCTTCCGAAATTCCCATTTCAGCTGCAGAATTTCATCCATCTTCCGGCCTATCACCTCCTTGGGGTCCCTAGTATTATTTGTGATGTACGTGCAACACTTTATACCAAATTGGGTGGCTAAGGTCACACAGTACCCTCCAGTGACAGCAGTTAAATAATTTAACACTAGTCTATGTTGCACAAGTTTATCTATTAATTTAGCAAGGTCTTGGATGTATCTAAAATTGAGTGTACCCCGAGCGATCCTGGTGTGATCTAATGCTACCAAAATTTGGAAGCCAGTTGTTTCGCTAATCAACTGTGTGGCTGTATGTACATCACCAGGTATCATATTTCTTTTGTCTCTGTGTTCATACTGTGTGTGAAGATATGGTGATGGTGTGTTTTTATGAATACCAAGCATTTCACCATGTGTAAGGGTCATAACCTCTGAGAGTACCCTTCCCAGGTAACATAAACCTTCAGAACTCGGAGTGAGCCACTTGTACGCTTTCCTTCCACATATAAAATACACATTGTCTGGGAGTACATAACGGATAGAATGCATCATTATCATCGGGCACAATTCTCTAACAAATGATCCTACCCCAGATTTTCCCATTTTGATGATACGCGTTTTAGGTTGTACAATAACTGCACAGTACCCTTCAGGTACTCTATCAACCATTAGCTTTGTAGAACTAAGTGTATACTTATACCGGAAGTATCTTCCATTGGTAATGTTACGTATAAGTCCACCATCTACTGGTTCATTATCAGCTCTGTGTGAAAAGGTCATTGTCTGATTGTTCCTGGACACCTCCCAATTTCCTGGTTTATTGGAATTGGTGATGTTTAAACATAACAGGGATCTATCCACCTGGTACTGATGGAGCTTAAAATTTGGAGGCTGGGACTTAATAAATTTCCCATTTAGCATTTTCCCCTTAAGTAATCCAAGAACCTCAGAGACGTTTAACGGGAGTGGTACTAAACCTACATTATGTTGTCCCTGAGGCACATGAGTGCAAACCCAACACTCAGTCTGGTTTAAGACCTCACCCACTAAGGAATGGTAATCCTCTAAAGGATGCCCAAATACAGGTTACTCTTGGACTGGCATCGCTCGATGCACTTTTCATCAATTAGAGATCCACAGTTTGCACACATACAGTATTCCTCAGACAATAGACCTTCACACTGACTCAGAGTTTCAAGAATGATAGATCTCTTAATTACTGTACTGAGTTTGGTCAGATACCACCCTTGTGAATGTATTGCTCCTTCTCCCAACTCCACTCCATCGGTATCACGACCTCTCCCTCCATCATCAGTCCACCGTTACAGAAACAAGACATCCCAAACCAAACAAGGATGATGAGAACTCTTGAAGAAAATAGGAAGGCAACCCCAGCCCGCCACTCCATTGCTGGATTAGTGGGCTGTAAATTTACCTATCTCAGGTATCTCACTGCAGTCTTTAACTCTCCCGGAACAAACTCGCAATTGACAAGTCTGCGTTATCTGCCTCAACTCTGCCTTGTATCTCCACTGGATAGTTGACCTTCCTGCAGTGAGTGGAATGGACCCAGGCATCTCTCTATGCCACTTTCAAGGAAGTCGTACTTGTCAGCAACACTTGATACGGACCTTCCCACTGATCTGTCAGACAACCTGAATGTAAGAAATTTCTGATCATAACAAATTCTCCAGGTTCAACATCATGACAGTTTGTTTCTGGCATATCAGGTGACAACAATTTCAATTTCTGCTGCTGCTGTTTCAACTGTTTACTCATTGTTATAAGATACTTTACAGTAACCTCGTTGTTACTCTTCAAGTCTTCCTCTGGACTTACAATCAGATGAGGTTGTCTCCCGAACAGTATCTCAAAGGGGGACAAATTAAGAGGGGGTCTAGGAGTTGTCCTGATGCTATGAAGGACTAGCGGTAGGGCTTCTGGCCAACCTAATCCAGTTTCAGCCATGATCTTACTCAGTTTGATTTAATAGTACCGTTTACCCTCTCGAACTTGACACTGGCTTGCTGTCGATAGGGGGTGTGAAGTCTACTATTAATACCCAACAACTTACACATGTTCTGGAAGACATCACCAGTGAAATGAGTACCCCTATCACTTTCTATGATTCTAGGGATACCGTACCTGCATTACAATTCCTGAACGATCTTTTTAGCAGTAAATGCAGCAGTATTAGTGGCAGCTGGATATGAATCTACCCAATTAGAAAACACATCGGTACAAACTAATACATACTTGAGATTCCTGCAGGGTGGTAATTGGATGAAATCAATTTGTATTACCTGAAAAGATCCGTCTGTCAGAGGGATGTGAGATGGCTCGGTTGGTATTGTTTTTCCAACATTTTTCCTCAAGCAGGTCAGACAGGACATTGCCCTCTTTTCCAAAAACCTGGTGCACACCAGTACGCTCTCACCAACTTGCACATACCTTGTTTACCCAGATGAGCCAGGCCATGCGCTGCCTCAGCCAAGCTTAGGTAGTATGCCTTGGGAGCCACCGACTTATTTTGTCCATCTCTCCAGAGTCCAGAGGACTCTTGCCCACATCCCTTGGATCTCCAGACTGCCTTTTCCTGAATGGAACACAAATTGTGCATCTCAATTAATTTCTGCATATCAATAGTTTGAAACATCATCATTTGATCAATTTGTGTATTCATACTTAACCCTGCTGCCCATTTGGCAGCTTCATCTGCTCTATTATTGCCCAGTGACACTGGATCATCCTCACATGTATGAACTTTACACTTAATGACTGCCACTGCCTTTGGCATTTGGATCGCTGTCAATAGTCCTTTTATATGCTTTGAGTGTGCTAGTGGTGTGCCTGCTGCTGTCATAAAACTTCTAAGATGCCATAGAGCTCTGAAATCATGTACGACCCCAAATGCGTACCTAGAGTCAGTGTATATGTTAGCAGATTTGCCTCGTGCCAACTCACATGCTCTTCTTAGTGCCACTAGCTCCGCCACTTGGTCTGAGTAAGGTGGACCAAGGGGTTTGGCTTCTATAATGTCCTCGTCATTTACCACAGCATAACCTGTACCTAACTCTCCAGTGTCAGTTTGTCTATGACAACTCCCATCTGTGTAAAATGTCACATCTACATTTTCTAATGGTGTATCATGTATGTCAGGTCTTGCAGTAAAGGTCTGATTCAAATATTCCATACAATCATGTGCATCAGTATATCTGCAAAACTCACCTTCCACCAGCGACTCACCTCTCTCCACCCTTTGTGCATCCTGAGGCACATATGGTAAATACGTTGCTGGGTTTAACATTCTGCAACGTTTAATGGTGATATTTGCAGGTGCTATTAGAGCTAGTTCCCATTTTGTGAACCTAGCTGAGGAAACATGTCTGGTTTGGACAGAATTCAGCAAAGCAGATACAGCATGGGATGTATAAACAGTCATATCATGGCCTAAAACTACATGATTACTCTTACTGACTAAAAGAGCATTTGCTGCTACACTTCTTAAACATGGGAGTGATCTTGCCACAGTGTCCAATTGTGCACTGTAGTATGCTACGGGTCTACTAGCATCACCATGTTTTTGTGCCTCCGTACAATATAAATCAAAAGGTTTTTCATAATTGGGTATTCCCAATGCAGGAGCTTTTGTCAAACTATCCTTAAGATTAAGGAAAGCCTGCTCTGATTCCTCTGTGTGTATGACACGATCGGGCTTTGAGGAAGAAACTAATTCCTGTAAAGGTAAGGCCAAAATAGAAAAACCTGGGATCCACATTCTACAGTATCCACACATTCTCAACAAGGTACGGATTTGCTGTTGACTTTGCGGCAGTGTCATGGTCTGTATGGCCTGGATTCGGTCAGTAGTCAGATGTTGTAGCCCCTGGGTTAGGCAGTGTCCCAAGTATTTAACCCTGGTCTGGCATGGCTGTAATTTGTCCTTTGCAACCTTGTGCCCTGTTTGCGAGAAATGAAGCAACAAAAGTTTAGTATCATTTAAACATGACATAAACGAATCGGAGCACAACAACAAATCGTCTACATATTCTATTAGAACAGATCCATTGGCAGGTTGAAAAGATTGTAAACAGTTGTGTAAGACCTGGGAAAAGATACTGGGGCTGTCTATGAAGCCCTGGGGCAACCGTGTCCATGTGTATTGTACCCCTTATATGTGAAGGTGAATAAATACTGACAGTCAGGATGAAGAGGGACAGAGAAGAAGGCAGAACAGAGGTCAATAACAGTAAAATGGGTTGCAATTGGTGGGATCTGCATGAGAATGACAGCTGGAGTTGGAACTACAGGGAATTGGCTCTCAACTACATTATTAACCCCTCAAAGGTCCTGTACTAGCCTATAACCCCTCCCACCACTCTTCTTCACAGGAAAGATGGGACTGTTGGCTACACTAGCTGTATGAACTAATTGCTGGAGCAATCTCTCAATTATGGGATACACCCCTAGCTCCACCTCTGGTTTTAAAGGGTACTGAG
Organism: Taudactylus pleione; assembly: GCA_031769625.1. Taxonomy (NCBI): domain Eukaryota; kingdom Metazoa; phylum Chordata; class Amphibia; order Anura; family Myobatrachidae; genus Taudactylus; species Taudactylus pleione. The sequence continues at coordinate 12,056,041 of JAUIMM010000213.1, read as the reverse complement.
GGATTTTTGGAGCCTGTCTTCCCACATTTAAGTTGATTAATTCAGGAGCTATTAATCCAGTGTCCTTTCCATCTTTGGTCCAAAGGGAACCCAGTATTTGAGATAACATCTCCTTTACCTGTGATGGACTTTGCTCTAGGATGGTAGAGTGAAGCACTAACCTTTGTGGAGTGTCCAATATATCCCTTACATCGTGCGCAACTCTCTCTGGGATATCTAAAAATATACCATCAGGGGTACAATAAATGACACATCCCATTTTACACAACAAATCCCTTCCCAGTAGGTTAGTAGGAGCCTCTGCAGATTCGGTTAAAGGATAATGCTGCACTTGACCCATTACACCCATTGCTGGTACTGTCTTGCAAGTCATCTGTAAATTGGATGGAGATTTTAACACTGATCTGGTAGCCCCTGTGTCTACAAGAAAAGTATTTTAGTACCAGCTACATCAACCGTCATTACAGGTTCTTCCCTAGTACTCCCAGTTAACCTGACTGGCTGTAGACTACAGGTGACCTGATCCCTAGAGCTGACTGTCCTGCTCCAATAAAGCATTTATTGCCACTATGGGAGCAGGCGATTGCTGAAAGTTTCCTGCATTCTGGGAATGTTTTGGAGTTCCCAGGTTAGGTGGTCCCTGTTTTCTTGCTATACAGTCCCTAATTTGGTGTCCCTTCTGGTTGCAGTTATAAAACCTTCATGGTGGGTATGGTTTGAAAGGTTGTTGTTGTGTGGATTGGGGAGTGTGGAAAGATAATGGCTGAGGATGTGGATATAGGGGTTGTGGCTGTGTGTGGAATGTGTTCTGAGGCAAGGTATGTTGATATGTGTTTTGTTACCGAGTGTGATATGTGTGGTATGGCTGTGTAATTTGTGACTGCACAGGATGATATGTATTGAGAACTTGAGGCTGCACAGGTGAGTAGGTGTCTGGTGGCTGTGGATGCATCGGTTCAAGAGCTTGAATGCTAACAGCCATTAGCTTCTCACTCTGTGTTTCACACTTCCTGAGGATGTTTTTGTCATATTCAATAGCAGTTTCCCTGAGGGTGTCTACCGTAATTCCCCTCCACCCAGGATGTGAGGTCTGAACCCTGGTCTTTAGATTGTCTTTAAGACCATCCATAAGTACCATGATGACCATTTCCCTGTGGTGCATGCTATCTTTTATGTCCTCTACCCAGTGTACTGGGTAATAGTCTGCAGCACTCTGGTGAAATTATCTTCTGCAGACTCACTCTCCTTCTGCTTAATTGTAAAAATGTTACTCCAGTTAACCACCACTGGAAAATATATGGCCAATTAGGTGATTATGCTGGTTATGTTGTCCAGATTACTTTCGTCAGTTAACCACTTGCCTGGCACGGTCGTATCTTATACGACCGCACCAGGCTGCGCTTTCCCTGACATGGTCGTATCTGATACGACCAGTCATAAATGCCCACTAGGCAGCTGTGGGAAGTTTATCTTCCCGCAGCTGCCTACATCAGATGGACCTTCTTGTCCCTCTGCAAGCATGGCTGCCTCTCTAGCGTGTCCCGATCACTGCTGGCCACAGTGATCGGGCACCGTTGGCAGCCCCCCTCCCATAGAAGCAGCAATGCTGCTGCTGTGAGCCGATCACTGTGGCCAGCAGTGATCGGGCAGCCATCTCCACCTCCTTCAGCAAACAGCAGTAGCGGCGGCTCTGGTAGCCACCGCCACTGCTATGTATCCGGGCCGCTAGCGGGACACCTTCCCGCTGTGGCTCCAGAACTAGGAGAAGGAAGGAGCAGCGGTGCTGTGAAGGAGCAGCGGCAGCGGCTCTGGTAGCCGCCGCTGCTATGTATCCGGGCCGCCAGCGGGACACCCTCCCTCTGCGGCTCCGGAACACAGTGATCAGTAAAATCACTGTAGGAGCAGCAACAGTGGCTCTGGTAGCCGCGGCTGCTGCCATGTTCCCGCGGCACTCCCGCCCACTCTTTTCCAGCCTCAGCTCCGCTTCCCCGTCCACATGTGCCTGATCACTGCTGGCCACAGTGATCGGGCAATATATTATTGAGCAATTATAAAATATATATATATATATATATATAACAAGCACAATGTCCGGCACTCCGCTGACCTCAAAATAACAGCAGTCCCGGTGCACATCCAGAATACCCAGGTATCATATATGCATAACAATGGATGTCACTCGGATAAAAAACCATATAGCAAAACTGAGGTGGATCAACGTTTCAGGGCGCAAACCCCTTTATCAAGACACACAAACAAATACACACATACCTTATAAAGACTTCATACAAAGTGCTCCCCGTTCACCAGTCCACGCTGCTGCTCCCGTCTGAGACCCGATGACGTCACGTGTGCGCCGTAGTGCTGGCGTCCCGGTCGTCTCCAGGGGGCGTGGTTAATCACCATAGTGACTGAGTCAACAAATGAGAGAAAACAATTAGTAAAAAACAATGAATAATCAAGATACTGGGCTGATACATAAAACCCGTAAGTCTCAAAAACAGAAGGGGACAAAATTATTAGATCAGGATGGTCTAAACCATGCTAAGGGAGACTAATGGCCTGACCTACTGATGTATAAAGAAATAAGCAGAGGTACACTGCACTGTATTATATGAAGAAACATGCATATTGGGACAGGGGAGAATAGATAGAGTAATGGGACTAATTAAAGGAAACTAGAGAACGTAAGAATTTCATTAAGTCCATGAGGATTCACTGTCTGTAAAGTATGGATCCACCATGCTTCTCTTTGTAAAAGTGAACGATGCCTATTGCCTGCTCTTTTATTTGGAGGAATCCAATCTATCATTTTATATCTAATTGTGGATAAAGAATGCTTGTTAGTGCGAAAGTGTCTCGCTACTGGATGGTCCGATGGTTTGCCTTCCAAGGCTGCTCTAATATTGGACCTGTGGAGGGCCATTCTCTCTTTGAATTGTCGTGAAGTTTTTCCAATATAGAGGAGACCACAGGGGCACCTAATGTAGTACACAACAAATTTACTTGAACAGGTCAGCGAAAATCTGATCTTAAAAGTTTTACCCGAATGGGGGTGAACAAAAGTATTGCCTATCTCAAGAAAGCTGCATGTGACACAGCCCGTACATTTAAAATTGCCTGCTTTACATGTGAGGAAATGTTCCAAAGGGCTGCTATTCATTCCTGATATATCGTTATGAACAAATATATCTCTAATGTTTCTCCCCCTCTTAAAGGAGGGTAAAAAGGAACTTTCTTTAAATCCAGGCAGTTGATGATCCGATGTGATAACCGGCCAAGCTTTTTTAGCTGAATGTATAATAGATTGACTGACCGGAGTATAGTCCTGTGTCCAGATGATTTTATTTGAAGACGTGTTATTCTTTTTGCTTCTTGTCAATGCTTCCCGACGGGATAGACTGAGAGCTTTTTCTTTAGCTTTTTTTAATTCCTTAGGAGAATATCCCCTAATGAGGAATTTGTTGAGCATTAAATCCATTTTGGTTTCTGCATCTTGATTGTCACTGCAGATCCTTTTAATCCTTAGAAATTGTGAAAGAGGGAGTCCATACTTGGTGGAGTTGGGATGATAACTATTACTATGTAATAAAGTATTACGATCCATCGGTTTTGTGTTCAGGGTTGTATGCAACTCTAACCTCTGATTGACTGAAACTTCCACATCCAGATAGTGTATTTTGGATGTACTGACTTGCCAAGTGAACTTAATAGCTGTATCTTTTTGATTAATGTCCTCCATTGCTTCCTGGAAGCTATCTTCATCCCCTGTCCACAATATAAAGATATCATCAATATAACGGCAATACCACTGTATGTGGTCAGAGATGGACTTGTTGGAAAAGAACAGTTCTTTTTCCACTTTGGACAAGAAGATATTAGCAAAGCTAGGGGCCACACAGCACCCCATAGCACATCCTGTCTGTTGAAGGTATATTTTGGAGTCAAATAGAAAGTAATTCCTAGTTAAAGTGATTTCCAACAAACTCATAAAGAAATCCAAATCTGGGCCTTTATAGAGGGCATTATCTGTTAATGTAGATCGCATAATCTCCAAGCCTCGTGACTGTGGAATACAAGTATATAAATTGACTACGTCGATAGTGCATAATAACGTGCCTGCTGGGATGGGTGATATCTCCATTAATTTCAACAAGAAACTTGTACTGTCCTTTAAAAAGGTGTCTTGAGCCTGAACGATGGGCTGTAAAAAATGGTCAAGATATTGTGCCACTGTATAATTGAGGGAATCTCTAGCCGCTATGATGGGCCTGCCTGGTGGTGCTTGTGCGTTCTTGTGCATTTTGGGAATGGTATAAAATACAGGGATGATGGGCCAATCTGTGGACATGGCATCACAAATTTTGGGGGGAATGATATGTTCTGTTACTGCATTCATCAGAATTTGATCCAATTCCCTCTTAAAGGTCTCCGTAGGGTCCTTGGGGAGTATGGAATATGTATTCTTATCCAACAGGTGTCGATATGCCTCATCCTTATATTTACTGAGATCCTGTATTACTATGCCCCCGCCTTTATCGGCGGGACGAATTACAATGTCCTGATAAGTACCTAAATTCTTTAGGGCTTGTTGTTCTTTAGTGGAAAGATTGTGAAAAGAAGGAATATATCCTCCAATTTTTTCCATCAGGTTATGGTCAATTTGTGCGGTCAGATATTTAATTGATTGATTTTGTGACGGTGGGTCACAGTTCGATTTCTTATAAATCGGAGGATGTTCATCTATCTGTTCCTCAGTGTTGGCAAAATATTCCTTTAATCGTAATCTACGGTTAAATTTGTGGAGATCCACTTTAGATTTAAAAAGATCTGGATGGTTCGTGGTGACAAAGGAAAGACCCTTATTGAGAACATTGTATTCATCCTGAGAGAGAATCCTTGAGGACAAGTTAAATACTAAATCCTCCGTTTGTAAGTTCTTTTTCCTCTCCCTCGCCCATTGGCCGCTCCTACGTGTCTGGGATCGTCTATGGGCCTGGTCCTGGCTCTGGTGGAAACATCCGTTGGAGGTTTCAAGGTGACTTTGTTTGTGGACACCTCTGCACATTCTGTGTCGCACGACGTTGCTCCTCCACTTGAAGTCTCTGTATCTAAAAAAACTTGTTTGTGTCGTGGATTTAGTCCTCGTTGTCTATCTGGTCTCTTTTCCCTGTGGTATGCCCAGCTGTAAACTCTGAATTCTGCGTAGTCCCGGTTTACTGTTTGGAGTTTAGCCTGTTTAAATTGTATTAAGTCGGCTTTATATTTCTCAATTTTGCTTTGGAGATTTTTATAAGGCTCGTTATTAATCTTGTTTTTTAATTTCTCTGAATGTATGCTTTCAAACTGTAGGATTTTCTCCTTAATGCATTTGAGCTCAAGAGCTGACTCTTCTATAACCAATAAAATTAAATCAAATGAGCATTTATTTAATACTGCAGCCCATTTCTTACAAAAATCGGGGTTGTATCTACCGATAGTCGGGATATTTTTTATTCTAAACCCTCTCGGTATTTTTTTATCTCCAAAGTAATCCGACAAGGTAACTCCGTGGAGATAATAGTCTATTTCTTTTTTCTTCAACCTGAGGAGTTGTGCTGTCAATTGTTCAATGGACTCTACTCCTGCTGCCGATTTAAGATTATCCTTGAATAAGATGCCTTCTGCATCCGAATCCAATAAACTGAGGATATCACCCAAGGGTAACACAGTATTAAAGAAGCCACTTGCAGCCAGTTCTTGATTATCAGGAATAGACATCCCTGTCTATACAGCTCAAAGAATTTCAATATGGACAAGAAGCAGGTTTGCAGATGATCACACAAAAAGGAGGGGTGCCTTGACTCCAAATCACACCTAACAACAGGTGGATAGATACAAAACAAGCACAATGTCCGGCACTCCGCTGACCTCAAAATAACAGTCCCGGCGCACATCCAGAATCTCCACGGAGTTACCTTGTCGGATTACTTTAAAGATAAAAAAATACCGAGAGGGTTTAGAATAAAAAATATCCCGACTATCGGTAGATACAACCCCGATTTTTGTAAGAAATGGGCTGCAGTATTAAATAAATGCTCATTTGATTTAATTTTATTGGTTACAGAAGAGTGAGCTCAAATGCATTAAGGAGAAAATCCTACAGTTTGAAAGCATACATTCAGAGAAATTAAAAAACGAGATTAATAACGAGCCTTATAAAAATCTCCAAAGCCAAATTGAGAAATATAAAGCCGACTTAATACAATTTAAACAGGCTAAACTCCAGACAGTAAACCGGCACTACGCAGAATTCAGAGTTTACAGCTGGGCATACCACAGGGAAAAGAGACCAGATAGACAACGAGGACTAAGGCCCTCATTCAGAGCCGTACGCTCTGAGCAGAGCGCACGCTCTGAATGAGGGCCGGGCTCCATTTTCATGGAGCGTCCTCCTGGACGCTCGTATAGCTGTGGGTCACCACCCACAGGCTATACGAGCGTGCATTGTGATGGCCGCGATGGTCGAGACCATCGCGACCATCGAATTTGCGAGCCGGAGCCTGCGGTTGAGGTTTTCAACCGCAAGCTCCGGAGTGATTTTGGCTCTATCAGAGCCAAAATCACTCCCACTGACATCACTAGTGATGTCAATGGGCCGGATTCTGACGGGAGGCGTTCCTGTGGGAACGCCCCCGTCAGGGAGGCACGCCCCCGGCACGCCCACCAAAGGGGGCGTGCTGTCAATCAACACTGACAGCACGCCCCCTTTGATCGGACACAACGAGCGAAGGACTTTCCTTCGCTCGTCGCATCTGGCGCATGCGCACGACGGAGCTCCCTCCGTCGTGCGCATGCTCAGTCCATAACATCGACCCACTTGCAAGCGGACAGCCGCTCGCGAGTGGGTCTGAATCAGGCCCTAAATCCACGACACAAACAAGTTTTTTTAGATATGGAGACTTCAAGTGGGGGAGCAACATCAAGTGACACAGAATGTGCAGAGGTGTCCACAAACAAAGTCACCTTGAAACCTCCAACGGATGTTTCCACCAGAGCCAGGACCGGGCCCATAGACGATCCCAAACACGTAGGAGCGGCCAATGGGCGAGGGAGAGGAAAAAGAACTTACAAACGGAGGATTTAGTATTTAACTTATCCTCAAGGATTCTCTCTCAGGATGAATACAATGTTCTCAATAAGGGTCTTTCCTTTGTCCCCACGAACCATCCAGATCTTTTTAAATCTAAGGTGGATCTCCACAAATTTAACCGTAGATTACGATTAAAGGAATATTTTGCCAACACTGAGGAACAGATAGATGAACATCCTCCGATTTATAAGAAATCGAACTTTGACCCACCGTCACAGAATCAATCAATTAAATATCTGACCGCACAAATTGACCATAACCTGATGGAAAAAATTGGAGGATATATTCCTTCTTTTCACAATCTTTCCACTAAAGAACAACAAGCCCTAAAGAATTTAGGTACTTATCAGGACATTGTAATTCGCCCCGCCGATAAAGGCGGGGGCATAGTAATACAGGATCTCAGTAAATATAAGGATGAGGCATATCGACAAATGTTGGATAAAAATACATATTCCATACTCCCCAAGGACCCTACAGAGACCTTTAAAAAGGAATTGGATTAAATTCTGATGAATGCAGTAACAGAACATATCATTCCCCCCAAAATTTGTGATGCCATGTCCACAGATTGGCCCATCATCCCTGTATTTTATACCATTCCCAAAATGCACAAGAACGCACAAGCACCACCAGGCAGGCCCATCATAGCGGCTAGAGATTCCCTCAATTATACAGTGGCACAATATCTCGACCATTTTTTACAGCCCATCAGGCTCAAGACACCTTTTTAAAGGACACTACAATTTTCTTGTTGAAATTAATGGAGCTATCACCCATCCCAGCAGGCACGTTATTATGCACTATCGACGTAGTCAATTTATATACCTGTATTCCACACTCGCGAGGCTTGGAGATTATGCTATCTACATTAACAGATAATGCCCTCTATAAAGGCCCAGATTTGGATTTCTTTATGAGTTTGTTGGAAATCACTTTAACTAGGAATTACTTTCTATTTGACTCCAAAATATACCTTCAACAGACAGGATGTGCTATGGGGTCCTGTGTGGCCCCTAGCTTTGCTAATATCTTCTTGTCCAAAGTGGAAAAAGAACTGTTCTTTTCCAACATGTCCATCTCTGACCACATACAGTGGTATTGCCGTTATATTGGCAGGTCAGTACATCCAAAATACTCTATCTGGATGTGGAAGTTTCAGTCAATCAGAGGTTAGAGTTGCATACAACCCTGAACACAAAACCGACGGATCGTAATACTTTATTACATAATAATAGTTATCATCCCAACTCCACCAAGTATGGACTCCCTCTTTCACAATTTCTAAGGATTAAAAGGATCTGCAGTGACAATCAAGATGCAGAAACCAAAATGGATTTAATGCTCAACAAATTCCTCATTAGGGGATATTCTCCTAAGGAATTAAAAAAAGCTAAAGAAAAAGCTCT